>CM052333.1:11245732-11256258 GCA_028455615.1 Lasioglossum zephyrum
TATGTATACATACATATATATATAGGTTTTAGTTGAGGGAACTAGGATAGATGGCACCGCTGAAATCCATGGTCCACGTTTTATACATGGGAGTTTACTCCCCCTGGTAGTGGAACAATGGAAAGCGCGGTAATATTTAAAATGCAATATATAAAGAACGGTATAAATGTACACAATTTTATGAACTGAGTATTACTATAGAAAAAAACAAAAATTCCGAATAAATATGTTCGCGGTATAATGAAGTTGGTGGAAAGATGGCAAGAGGTCATCGATAAAGATGGTCAATATATAATTGATTAAAATTTATCCTGTGTATTAAAAAATTGTTTTATTCCACTCTGAAAAATCGAACGAACTTATTTGCCAAACCAATACATCATTGTATAAAATGTATAGTACAGCTTTATAAGGTATTAAAAAATATAATTTTCGAATGGTACAGAACTATATGAAGTTAAATCTACAATCTTTGAAATGAAGTGCTTGTATAGTATTACATACAAACTGTAATATAAGTGAACATCATCTGCGATTTAAATGTATATTTGTCACACGAAATACACATACTAAGTATCTTCCTGTTCTAACATTTATTATAATTTTACAGTTTCCTATAGTCGCTATAATTTCAATAACTGCAATGATTGATTTCCTTTTTTTAACCATTAGTTCATTTTGAACTGATGTACCAAAAAACAGGGTCTATTTCAAATGTTTATGCCTGTTGAATGGGAACCCATTTACGTTAGACAATTAATACAAAAATTAATCTAATTCTGTTTCCGAAGGATCGCCGCCCATTGCTTTCCAAAAAGCAGTGACTAACTGTTCTGCTGCTATTCGCCTCTGACTTGTTGGCAATGACGCTGCATGCTCTTTCATAGCCATCAATTGACTAAACAATTCACCGAAATCTGCGCTTTCTTCTCCCATAATTCCATCTAAAAGAAAAACTGATTATCAGCTTGACTAAAATCATTTTAATGGATCTATTTTCCACTGACCTAACATGTTCTCCATTGGTAATCTTTCTGTCGAATCTTGTGGCAGTTTAATATTCTCAAGTTCTACGTTTACTTCGTCCATGTCGAAGTTTGTTTCTTGGGTGCTGGATGGTTTAGCTGAAAATGAAAGTCAAGTTAAGTTAAAAAATAATACGCATTTAATTTACAATCAAGGATGGAAGATATAGAAAACCTTTGAGTGTCATGCTAGGCCACATATGAGCATGCAAAGCTTCAATTATTCTGTCAATGCCATGTTTATTGTGATCTAGATCAGCTTCTGCGGTATCTACATCTGGTGTGTTTAATTCAATCAATTCATACTTTTTCTTTAGGCACCATTTTGTCACTGTAATACGTATAATTTATTGTTAGTCTTTTCTAACATAATAGTGCTTGTATTACATGTAAAATATTACGTATTTCACCTTTGTTTCTTACATGGTCGTCTGTTATAAAATTGCAAATAAATAACAGTACTCCTGCCTCCGCTAAAGAATTGATTAAGGGCAACCATTGTTTGAAATTCTCATCTGCATCTTCCTAAGGAAATCAATGTTGAATATCATTCATTCCTTTGAAAGCTCCGTTTTTTAAATGAAAATTCTTACTGCCTGTGGATCGTGGTACAAAACAAGGGCTTGTACGCCGTCGACATTAAGTTTCGGAGTTGGACTTTCTGTTACAGCGATTAGCACTGATGTATCGTAATATTTGTTGTCAATGCGCCAGAAATAGTAATCTAGTTCCTCTTGATCACACATTTTCTTGCCTCCTATTTCTACAAAACGAACAATTAAAGAGATATGAAATAGATTAAAACAACTCATAACGAGTACAGTGATCAGGACAAGTATGATCTATGTAAAATCAAAACAGAACAGTGAAGTTTAAACTTACTCGTAGCTATATCATGAGCAACACCTTTTCCCTTCGCCGTACTCACAATTAGTAATCGTTCTTTACTCCAACTCATTATTCCAAAGAAATTTATTTACAATTTTAGAAGCGAAATAGTCTATAAATTATATCGAATGGTTTAATAGCAGTAATTGTTTACTGTTTATCGTGTTAGGTTATATTTACATCAAACAGTCGCTGCAAACACGTACTATATATATACTATGTGAAGATGAATCAGTTTTATTCAATGCGTAGCGATATTTATTATTCCTTGTACGCAATAAAGCAAAGATTATACCATTTTTAAAATGGTCGTGATTTTCTATTTCATAACTCTCTGTAATGGACGATCTATAGAGACTAACTTTTTTATTGCCTTGGCTATTAAAACAACTAGACTAGGGTAAATTTGATCAATTTATTTCCAACAAATTCGTTGTGTCTAATTATATAATTACATGAAAAAAATATATATATAGTTGACGATTAAACCATAGATCGTTCCAAATTAATCAGGAAAAATAAAATGAGAACAGTATATAAAGGTGTACAACAAACCCATTATGCATACATACATATGTATATACATATATATATACACCAAAAATGTTTTGTGTAAACATATATTGATTATTAGATCATAGTAATACATGAACTCACAAGTACATATGGAATCGTAAAATATGAAAACGCGGTACGGGAGAGTACATTTTCTCCTTTTTACTTGTAGAATTCGTGTTCGGATTCGCTTTTTTTAATATTGTTCTTGTAACCTTTCTCAAAATCTTTCGCTAAAACAATATAACGGTTTTCGCGAACCGCGTGCATTCCCGCTTCTTGACAAATCGCGTTTATATCGGCACCGGAGATTCTGTCCGGTCGTGCGACATAATCCTCCAGATCCACTTCCTCGCTCAAATTCATTTTCGTGGTGATCGTTGAGAAGATCAGACGCTTTTGACGACGATCGGGCACAGGAAACTCAATCTTCCTGTCTAATCTGCCTGGACGCAGCAAAGCAGGATCCAATGTATCCGCTCTGCAAAATCGAAAGATGAATTGTTAATATTAAGCTTTTACATGATATATTTGTTCGAATATTCACTACCAGGAGTAGTAAAAAATAAAAAGGCATCTTTGCAGACTAAACATTGAAGCTTCACCTGTTTGTAGCCATTATAACTTTGACATTAGTCGTCTGATCAAAACCATCCATTTGATTAAGTAACTCCAAGAGGATACGTTGTACTTCGCGATCAGCTCCTGTCTGAGCATCGAATCTTTTCGTGGCTATAGCATCGATTTCATCGATGAAAATGATAGCTGGTGAATTTTCCTTGGCTAAACGGAAGACGTCTCTGACCATCCTAGGCCCTTCTCCCAAGTACTTCTGTACAAACTCGGATCCTACTACGCGTATAAATGCAGCTAGATAGAAAAATTGATCAAATTAATGTTTGTATTATAATTTACATATACATGAAAGATGTATAGAATAATGATTATAATTTCCACCTGTAGTGTGCCTAGCCACAGCCTTCGCAAGCATAGTCTTACCACACCCTGGTGGACCATACATGAGTACACCTCTGGGTGGGTCAATTCCAATTTGTTTGTATAGTTCGAAGTGAGTAAGAGGTAGTTCTACTGCTTCCCTGATCTCTTGCTTCTGCATATCCATACCTCCAATATCACTGTATTGTATATCAGGCTTTTCATCTGTACAGAAAAATGGTGCAATTAAAACATTTAATCAGACTAGAGGTGCAAGAACCCTAACATACTCGAGAATTTCAAAAATTCGTGGAAAATCTGAAATTTTCAAGAACCCGTCCCGACCCTGAATAAAACTCTCATCCAGTATCAATCCAATATTTTTGGGTTCTCGTATATATAGTAAGCAACATGACCGTTTCCACACACTTGAAATTAGAATAACATTTTTTATGAAAGAACCAAATGACTTCAATTCCTCTGTAAGGCTGGAAGAATTAGTTTAGTAAATGAAGTCTAACAGGTTGAAGAAATGCATTTTTTTTTCAAAGAAATTGAAGTCGTGTAGTCCATTCATAAAAAAGTTATTCTGATTTAAAGTGTGTGGAAACATTTATTATAAGGCAGTACCTGCTTGCAGCATGGAAATACTCGAGTCAGCTTCTGGTGGTAGAACATCTACCAAGGCGTTGCTGTGCTTGTGAAGTGCAACGCTGGCCGAAGGCTTTAACAACTCTCTGTCGATTGTAGACAAAATACGTACATAATAATTTGAGCCTGTGGTAGAGCCCACTATACCGGTATTTTGGTCTACAGCCTCTAAGAACTGTCCGATCACTAAAGGTACACTTTGTATGCGTTTTACTTCCTCTTGGGCATGTAAGTATTCCTTCTTCAAGTTGCGCTGTTCATCCTTGATGTATTCTTCTTGAACTTCGAGGAATTCCAACATTCTTTGTAATTTCTGTTAAAATCCTCTAAATTCTCATTAATGCTAAATTTAACAAAAATGAAATACTGATATTCTTTACCTTATACTTTGTATAGAGATCTTCGATGTCGAGTTCGTCACCGCCACCGGTATAATGCCCAGTTATAGGTTTGCAATCCATCTCCGTTACGTCCTAAAATTTCAAAACAAATATCTATTCGCGTCAATGGACGAAGCAGCAAAATACAGTCGACGAAAGCGTACGAATAAATTCAATTGGTAATAATATTAGGTTAGAGTAAACTGTAAAAATTTCGACAAAAATATTCGTCTCCCCTTCGGAGTTACGGGAACAATTCTGAATAAAGATGTATCTACCTTGTCGGGAACAATCACACTCATTTCCTCCATTATTCCACAATGATTTGTACTCCCTAAACTCTAATCGAACATACAAATCGACGAATGACTCGAAGTTTTTGAGCAGATTCACTTCAATGATAGATGTGTCAAGTGTGTCAAGGTGCCTACCATGTCTACCATGAACAATGAAACATAATACAGACGGATACAGACTACTAAAAAGTTATAAATTGATATTACTGTACTTATTTATCAACTTATTTATAGAAATATTCGAAAAAATTATCATTTTTTTTTCGTCAAAAGAAGAACATTTACCATAATCTTGTGCGGTGATGATTACTTTCTTTAGTGAAAAAGAAAATTCCCTATAACATTGTAGTTTTTAGTGTTTTTTAGATAATCCTAAATAAATATTGTTTTGTACGATCTATATCAAGTTATGTGATTTCTGGTTTTATGTTTACGAGTGTTTTCGACTGGGAACAACCGGGAAAGACCTATAATTTGGATCGTGTATGTAAGTAATTGAATTCTTTAATAATTTCGCTATTATGGGATGTTAAAACAGGATAAATCATAGTGATTATAACATCACGGCATATGCTCAATGTATGAATTTGGAAGGATCGCGTAAAATTTTGATTGGACATGAATTTACAGGTATTTCAAGAATAAACGAAGACAATATTTCCAAAAATATTAGTTCAACAAATATCTGAGTAACAATGGTGATGGAAGAGCAGCAGACGGACATGGAGCTTGATTCAGAAAGGGTTCCTGTTCCTCAAGTGCAGAAGACAGGAGAAGATACGCACGTAAAGACAGTAAACAACACAACAAGTGTTTCACGAGGAAAGCCTAGGCTCAGAAAGAAAGCACTGCATGCTGCAATACTGAAACAAATGGAATTCTACTTCAGCGATGCGAATTTAAACAAAGATCGGTTTTTGAGTGGTTTAATTAAAAATGATCCATGTAAGCGTCAATAGAAGTCACATGTTTACTTGTACTTCGTTCGTGTATCTTAATATTTGTTTTATATTTTCTAGATGTCGATCTCAATATTTTCATCAGATTTAATAAAATACGAGAGTTAACTACTGATATAAATAGAATAAATAAAGCGATACAATCATCAATGATATTATCAACGTCTGAAGATGGAACAAAAGTTCAACGTGTAACACCAATAGTGATGAAGGAAAATACAGATGAATGTACAGTGTATGTACAAAATTTACCACCAGATGCGGATCATGAAATGTTGAATGCAATATTTGCCAAATACGGTCCTGTAGAATATGTTTCGGTTCCAAAATATAAACAAACTAAAAAAATAAAGGGATTTGCGTTTGTGGAGTTCGATACACCAGAAAGTGCAGCCAAGTGTCTCAAGGTATGAGATATCAACTGTAATGCCTCAATTTGTTAATATCAACACTAATCGTGTATTGCATATTTTCACAGGCTTTCCAGAAGGAAGGTTGTGTTTTACCATCACACTCAGCTCCCGATAAACTCTTGAGTATTACAACCTTTGATGATGCTGAGAAAGATGTGACAATGCAGGGAAGGCAAACCAAATCAAATGAAAACAAAGGATGTTTAGAGAATGATGTTAACATGGACGAATCAGAATGTGATGAAGCCGATGAAGATAAAATTCTCGAAATTAACGAAGGAAATGAAACACTGAATTGCAGTCCCGAGCTTCAAGGAAACAAAGATCAGAAGAAAGTGAAAAAAAGGAAACATCGAACTACAGAATCATTGGAAGCAGTTGAAACTGAGAATGAGACAGATAATGAAGTCACAAAATCTAAGAAAAAATTTAAACACTCTACTGATGTGCAATCTGATGAAATAGAACAAAATAATGAAGCAAATAGTAATGTTCCTGTGGATAATGTATCAAAGAAATCAAGCAAACGTAAGAAGAGTATGTCCGTAAGTAAAGAAGTAGATAATTCCTCCGAAAACGAGCAAATTGCAACCGAAGATAGTACGATTGCTACTGCGGACGAACAAGAAGATATCACTGAGAAAAAGAAGAAAAGGAAACGTAAGAGGCGTAGTAAAACGGAGGACATTAGTGTGAGCATGGGACTGCAGGTGATGGCTAAGAAAGAATGGAAACATCTTAGAAATAAATACCTAGAATTGCAGAGAAGTAAAATGAAGCAGCTGAAGCAGCATCTCAGAAAAACAAGATTGAATCAGTGGTCTAATTACGAGAAAAATAAATCAGAAAAGGAGGAAGCTAATGAGAAAGAGAAGACTAATAAGCAGGACAATGCTACGACCCCATGCCGTTTTTCATTTACTCCAGGGGTTATAGTTAAGATTGAAATGGATAAACCATGTTCGGATCCGAAAGGATTTAAGGTATTTTATATTTAATAATTAACACTTTATCTACCTGATTAATAAGGATTTCAATCATTGTGCTGTTAAGCTGAAGCTTAATAAGCTTCTTTTATTGGTAATCCCAAAAGAAATGATTAACTGACGTTACTGGGAGTAACTTGTTGGTTCACGATTGAAATTGCTATTGCTATAGAAGGGTTCATTAAAATGTCCTTAGCCATCGATAATAAATTTTACAAATTTATGCAATAATCATCGATAGATAGTGTGTTGAAATAGATCAGTAGAATTAGTAAGCGAATAGTCTCGTTACAATTACCTATTTTTCCAGATGGAACTAAAAAGCAATAATTCAGTAAAATACATAGACGTATCAGAAGGTTCTTTCATTGCTTTTGTCAGGTGCGATACAACTGATGGGGCTCAAACGTTCGCACAAAAATCTGATGAAGAGCGGCATATGACGATACTCGAAGGTATGATTAATTTACATACAGTTTATCGCTGATATACAAATCTCTTACTACCTTTTTACAGGTAAAGAAGAACGGGATTATTGGGATAAAATTTCACACGATAGAGAAGAGAAACTGGGTAAAAAGATCCGACCTAAACAGAGGGGAAGAACTAAACTGTTGAAAAAGGCCGAGAAAGAACTCGGGAAGCATATCAAATTTGATGAGGTGTAATAATGATGAGTTCTCTTGTGAAATATCTTTAATGATTGTATATAAAACATACGTTTTTTTATATAATTATGGATTGTGAAAGTAGGAGATATACATTATTTAACAAAATGTTGAACATAAATTTGTTATTTTATTTCAGTTGCACTCTTCTCTTCAACTTCAAATTGAACGTATCTGTCTCTTTCGTGATATTAACGTATTCTTATATTTTAATAGTTCTTTGCATAAAAACACATTGTAGAATTTTCTATTTGTCTACCATCTTCCCCTTCCACGACCTCTACCAGAGTCGTTACGTCCAAATCCGCCTCCAAATCCGCCTCCGCCACGGCCTCTGAATCCACCGCCGCCGCCGCCGCCACCGCCACCACCACCTCTATTGCCAAAACCGCCGCGTCCGAAGGAGGGTCTACCGCCGCCGCCTCTACCTCCACCACCTCCACGACCACCACGTCCTCCACCACCTCCACGACCTCCACGTCCACCGCCACCTCCTCTCTTCATACCACGACCACCACCACCACCAACTTTCTTTTCCCCAGGAGCTTTAGGCAAAAACCTTTGTAGAGGTAACAATTTTGCTGGATCTATGAACAACTGCAATAAAACAGAAAAATTATTGGCCAATCTATTGATAAAAAAAACTTAACTTACATATAGAGTTACCAGACGAATTATATACCCCAATAAATACGTCCCTCTCTACCATTTAAGGAGGTAGACTCGTTTACAGAATTGTAAGGTTGTGTAATGCACTTTCTCATTTCTCGATAATGCAAAGATGGGGTTTTTCAGTACTGAAAAGCGTTAAATAAAAGATCAATGTAGGCCGCGATCGTCCTCAAAAGTCCTATTTTTACGTTTACGACGCGTAATTTGCATTATTTGGAAGCATACAGCTGAGTATGTAGCAAATTACACATCGTAAACGTAAAAATGCGTTTTTTGAGGGCGATTGCGACCTACATTAATCTTCTATTTAGCGTTTTTGACTATTGAAAATCCCTATCTTTGCATTATCGAGAAATAAGAAGGAGCATAACGCACCCTTACAATACTGGAAACGAGTCTATCCCCTTATCGTGGCTCAATTCTTCTCTAGGTACTCTGCACGAGGAGAATACATGGAGTCACATCATTCCTATTACAGCTGCTGATACCTACTAGCCAACTGCTGCCATGTACACTCCTCATGCTGAGTGTCTCTAGAGAAGAAATCTGTTAGTATAGAGAACCTTAAAGACTTCATCTGGCAACTCTGCTTACATGTACGGAATCTATTACAAACCTTTGCGTCCTTTTGAAAGCTCGATGCCCTTATGTTTTCTGACAATTTTATAGACACATAGTAGTCTCTAATATTACCAAATATTTCGTCTATTTTACCAATTTGCTGTTTGTTTTCTGTGAATATAGGAGCATTAAAGAAGGGTACTTGTTCTATGTCTACTTTAGCAACAACATCGTCTTGAACCGTCCATGCAAAGTGGCATAACGGAGTGACTTCCTCTGGTGGACCCTGGTCGAAGCTGTTGTATAAAAAACAATGTTAGGGTTTGTTAATTATAAATATAATTAGATTACTTACTTTTTTGGACCGCCAGCACCACGTCCTCCTCTAAAGCCACCGCCACCACCTCCACGTCCACCACCGCCTCCTCTGCCGAATCCTCCACCTCCACGTCCTCGGAATGACATTTTCTTAGTTGATAATCACTAAAAGCGTTAAATACAATTTTCTGTTATATTCGGTACCGCGTTGCCGGATCGCATAGGCACAGTACCACGTGCCTAACCTACAAATGCTTTAGTCTAGTACTGGATTGATTCTCTATTCAATTACGATTATGCAGCAATTTTCATTATTTATTTCACTGACTTCACAAAGTCCTAAATTTAATTCTGAGACTCTACTGTTACAGCAGGTTGTATTAAAATACGACGCTGTAAACTGGCGGCATTTTATATATACAATATCAACGATCAAACACGTTTCATACCGTAATACTATGTACATATATATGTCGCGCGTATACGAGAGTGTAATACTGCGCATGTGCGTTTCGAGCGTGTCTATTTAACGAACTAAATTTGGAAATTTAAAATATTGAAAGTATTATATGTACGTGGCAACAATAGAGTTGATAATTCCAAATGTGATTTAAAATAAGGATAATAAACTTTCAAATACGTTTAAAAAGATAACTTGCCTATCTGTGAAATGATGTTCTATGACCTCGTCGGTAGTCGTGGTTAGAAGTTTGGAGATTTCGCCACAAGCAGCAGCACTCCGCCGCTCACGTTTTTGAATCCTACTTTTCTACTCTGTCGGCCACTGTTGGACCTCGATGCACGAAAATTTGAAACTGTTTAATTAACTGTTTGCACTCGAATTGCGAGTCTGTGGCGCCAGTAAAAATTGCCATACCATTATTCAAAACAGTTTTAATATTATTAAATTTGTCTATAATTCGTCTTTAAAGAACAAAAAAGGGCTCCACTACGATACATAGATACGTTACTGCTTTGGACGCGCATGCGCAAGAATTCTTGCACAATATCTTACCACCAGAGTTGTGCAGAATTACAATTGAATTACTCCAGAATTATAATTCAATTATGTTGTAATTTATAATTCAGATCTTCAGTCAATTAAATTACAATGTAATTCGTAATTGCAATGGAGCACAATTATAAAATACATTGTAATTGAATTAAATTGTAATTCAATTATGTTGTAATTTATAATTCAGATCTTCAGTCAATTAA
>CM052333.1:11260825-11287242 GCA_028455615.1 Lasioglossum zephyrum
CGCGAATAAATACTTATACTATCATTAAGATAAATTGCGATCGATAACTAATTAATTAATTATCATATACCTGATAGCTGGCCCCGCATGACCTGGAGATTTTTTATGGCACGTCTTCGCTAAAAGACCAATATGTGTGCAGCATACACAAAAAGTGGAGAAATGTATTACTTGTAGTGACATGTAGTACGATTGTATTTTGAAACAATAAAATTTGTATTGAGAAATAGTTGTACTATAAATCACAATTGTATAGGATCTAATTTGCCTACTTGAGCCTTGTGGTACCCGGGTACCCTCCTCATAGCGAATGCGAAAAAAAGGTTTGGGAGTTTTTTTTGTGTGAAATGTTGTATAAAATTGTCACAAAAGATGAAGGACATATCAATTGAAAAATATTGAATATTATGTGAATGAATTTGAAATAGGTACCCGGGTACCACGTAGTGTGGATGAGGGTTAATATGCAACCAGACGAAGGGAGGGAATGGTAAATGGTCGGATCGTACCTTGGGAAAAGCTCTCCAGTGTCCGGTCGATGGTCGACCTTGGCACTGTGATCGAGCAACAACTTGACCAGATCCACGTAACCATGCTCGGCGGCAAGATGCAACGCCGAATAGCCGCATTCGTCGGTCGCGTCGATGTCCGCGCCGCGCACCAACAACAATCGAACCGCTTCCATGTACTTTTGCCATACCGCGTAATGCAACGGCCTCAAACCCTGAGTGACAGCTTCGTTCGCCTTTGCCCCGCATGCCAGCAGAATACGAATTTCGTCGAGCGGCTTCAAACGTATTATCGAATCAGCTAATTCCCGTTGCAACGGACCAGCGATGCATTCGGTAGGCATCTACAGACGTTGTCACCGAAAACGAAAAAACACAACAGACATTTTAACAATCTCTGTTCCTATCTCGGCCCCTCTGCTTCCTCGTTCTTTCTTCCGCCTCGGTCGCAGTGTCGATCATCGTTAAAAAAAAAAGGTTGCCACACGATTCGCCAGCGTTGACGCGCGTTGTATCCGTTTTTTCGTTACGAGTTGCGAACCGTTTGAGCGTCGCGCGTCTCGAATCGAAGCGAATTGACTCGAGTCGCTGTACGAGCTTGATCGAAGCTCTGCCAAGGGAGCGACACAAATTTAGCGATGATAACGGAACCGAAAGTCGGTTGCGAAAAGTCTCACGTCTCGCGTCACTCTCAACCATGTCGATTTATCATCTGAACACTGAAACGCGAAACTGCTTATACGTATCCACATTGTTCGAGTTCGAACCCGTCTTTTGTTTCCATCGACAATTAGATCTAGCCTATTCGAATCGAATTCTCTGACGATCACTGCCAAGTTTGCATCGTCGTAGACCATCGAGATACTCGTTGCATTTCATACATTTCGTTTCGATTCGAACTTGTGGCCAACGCTTACTCCTTGAAAAGGTTGATTCGATTCGATTGGATTCGATTCGACTCGATTAGAGGAACGTTATCGAAATGGAATTTTGATTTTCGCAAAAGGCAAACTCCAAAGCGCGAGCCTGGCTGTTAGGCTGTTACCCCTACAGGTTTCGAGCGGATAAAGCGACAGTTGACGTTTCGCGACGCGAACACCGTTCCACCGCCTCAACATTGTTTACTCACAGTAAATAATCTTCGGTGCTCCACCATATAGAACCGGCTGTGTTACAAACTGTCTTCTCGGTCGGAAAGTCGGTCCTATTTAAAGCTTCAAACGGTGATTCCGCCCGAAAATAACACAAAGGGAACGCGCGGGAGTGTGCGCAACGACTCATTCGCTCGCGACAACTGCGCAATTTTCGCTTCGCAGAAGCTTTCGCAGAAAGTTCTGCTTTTGCTCTTGTCTCGTGTCATGGCGGCGCAATTCTTCGCGCGATCGTCAACGACCTCTTTGTCTTTCATTTCGATTTTCCCGAAAAATCTCATTTTCGAGCAATGCGAAATATCTTATGTTTGAAACAATCGGGTCTCCCTTGCAATTTCTTTGGCAATCAAGTCGGCGCAACGATCGCGACGCAACGATGCAACCAGTTTCGAACGATCTCTGGCGAGATCAACGCGAAACGAGACGCGACTAAGCTTAGCAAGACAAACAAGAATCACGACCACGTGTGCGCAAGCACGCTTTTCGAACAGGTGATATTCTTGATCGCTGATCGTCGAATATCCTCGCGCTGCAAATTGGTTCGAAACGTGGCGTCGCGTCAGTCCGTCCTCCTTCCTCCGCAAATTCGACCTTTTAACGAAGAATCGAGTCATCGTTCTTATATGCGCGTAGATGTATACGAATGTATTATTTCCATCAGGACGGAACATAGCGATACATACGCGTACGAACGTCACAAAGGCGAATGATTTCGTGAAACGCATATTTACTAGAGCTCGGACTTTTACCCGGGTAGAGCAAAACTACCCGGGTATCTCGTAAGACATAAGTCATAAATGATTTTGTGCAATTTAAAACAATAATGAAATTAAAAGAACGTTGATATATTAATTTAAATTTCTTAAAATCGTTCAAGAGAATAAGTAATCGTAATATATCGTCTGCTTTTTCCTATTGATGCAAACGATTTTTATTTTGCATAAAGATCCGCAGTGTATTCATGAGATACCCGGGTACTCGGGTAATTTTTGTTTACCCGAGTATCTTATGAGTCACAGCTCTAGTATTTACGTTAAACGAATGCAGGCGTCGCAAGTTGCGGTTATATATGGCGTATTTGATTCCATAACGAAAGATTCGATTAACGCAAATGGATATTAGTCGCGCCGCCGATACAATATGTTATGATAAAATGCTGACCGTACATTGTGTTGACCCGCCGGACGATCGGCGTACCGGAATGGGATCGGACTCTCGAAAGAACTGGTACACGTTTTCATTTTTGGAAGTACTTTTATTAAGAAATACTTTGCACTTATTAAATGCCTTATACTCTTAACTCACTTTAATTATAATAATTATTGTTATAGCATTGTCCTATCTTTCTACTTAGAAGCATGCTTCGCTAACACACGTTACACGACCCTAAAATTATAAGCAATTTTTTTCCTTAACGTACAGCTTATACGTAAATGAAACAACAATACTTTAATTTCACGAAGCCGACAAGTGCTGAGTTTTTCATGAAAATCGTCGCAACCTACGAAAAATTCTGTACAGAAGTGCATGTATGTTGCAATTCGAAACTCCGAACGCATATTATTGTTGCTATGACGTTTTTTTTTTACCGAATGATCTCGCTCAAGAAAATCGGTCGACATTCTGGATAAAACACTGCACGATCTTATGCTTTCTCTCAAAATCGGATCGGTAATCGCTAAATCGATTCGCCGCATCGTTCCTTTTTCTCTTTCACTCATCTTCTGGCCTGGTTTGGTCTGGTCTGTTTTGTTCTGTTCTCTTCTATTCTATTTGATCCTACTTTCTACTCTCTATTCTATTCTGTTCGGTTTTGTCCTGCGTCTCCTTTTTTTTCTCTTTCGGATCGCGCTAAAAATGTCGAAAGAACCAGAATAAGTACAAGAGAAAGAAACGGGAAACGGAAATTTAAAGACCAACAGAAACGCGAGTCGATGCTTTATCAATTTTCTTTCCCTTTTCTCTTTCATTTGTTTTAAACGGTGATACGGCTTTCATAGTCGGCGACCATGATCACGATCAACGCGCATACGCGATGCACGTTGGCACGCGGGGCGACGCACGATTTATCATTTACCTATGTTTTGTCGCTAATCGCTAATTTATCCGTCTACTTGCAACGGCAACTGCAACAACAACGGCAACGCGTAGACGCGTGTACGCAGTCTTGACGAGCATCGCGTCGAACGGTGCCGTCGCTCTGTTCGGAAACAAACGAAGAAAATTCGATACACGGGTTGACCATAGTTTCGGATACGATTTAGTTCAGAGTCAACATTCGCGCTCGACGCGATGCTACGCATGTGTATACGCGTGGACGCGTGGATGCGCAAATTCTACGTATCCGCAACTCGTCGCCACGGTTACGCCGAATTCATTAGTCTTAAGGAACCTACGTTTAGAAAATTGGACTTTTTTTTTGTTGTTTACAGGTTTGTGATTTCGTCAAAAAATATCTATAGAACGTTCTTCACGATTCTGATTCGAACAAGGAACCGATCGACCGATCAACCGACTGATCACGTCGATGACGAAGCGTTGGAAAAAGTACGTCTCAAAGAGCACAGCGTTGTTTGCTGTAATTAAAAACCGAGCGGGCTTACTCGGATACCTCCGAGTAAAATTCTTTTATTTGCGCGTGCGTTAACATGTATATACGCGCATTTATGGTATACCGACCAGACGACAAAAACTATTACAAAAAAAGTAAGAAAACGGAAAGGAAGCCCACGTCGCAGAGTGGAGAAATGAAAAACCGATCGATCGCGTTCCTTGTTGTTCGCAGGACATTGATCTCGGTAACTGTAAAAAGAAATCTTAATTATAGGTGATCATCGACCGATCATCGCAGTAAGTGTAATCGCAAATTCTATCTACAAATAATAATACCGCCTTAAAAGAGTAGTCCGAAGCGATAACCTAATATAATAATAATAATTAAATATAACATAAACTGCCTCAAAATGGCTACGATCTATGTATTCCTAAGAAAACGTCTATATTAATAATAGTCGTCAAGTATCGTCCATGCTTCTTTGATTGTTGTTTAGTTTAGTTTAATTTTAGTTTATTTTACTTTAGTTTAGTTTAGTTTAATTTAGTTTAGTTACATATTTTAAGGGCATTATAATTCACGTGAGTATGACACGGATTTCCACTAAAAATATTTGTTACATACGCTGAGCATTACTGACTTAAGCACTGTTTCTAAGTTCACGTAAAATGTACTGTTATTATTAGAAAACTAATTATTCTTCATTGGTTTGAAATACTGGTTTTTAATAGATCTGTATAAAACCTTTGTCAACTGGAACTTTTTGAACGATGATTCACGCGATACAAACTTGTTAAGCAACAATGCTGTACACTGATAAAAACGCTACCTCGTCGCTTGTTCTCGCTCTCGTTTGCATGATCGTTATTTGATCCTGATCGGACCGCAACTAGAAACTAGAAAGCGCAAAACCCTCAATTTTCTCTATCGTTTGTTTATCTCTCTCTCTCTCTCTCGCTCGTTCTCTTTGACTTTTGATACGTTTCTCTCGTATTTAGAGAGTTGATTCGCGAACTCGGCAACAAAACACGAGGCAAGACAAATAAGGAAGAGCGTCGAAGAAGCAGGGATTGGGATTAACGCAGAAAAGACAAAGGTGGAGGAACAACCACAACGTATCCCACGGATAGAGAGGGTGGAGCAAAAGGAAAGACAAAGAATAAAACAGAAAGGGAAGAAGAAGTAGAAGTAAATGTAGGAAACAAAAGAAAAAGCACGGGTTGTGCTCACGCGACGCGACCGACAAAAATCCCGGATTCGCACCGATTCACGCGAACGAGGTGGAATTTTAGGGCTCGCAGCGTACCGCGAGAAATCATTGGTTCATCAAGTTTCCTAACCTAATTTAGTCGTTCCTTCGCACGGTATCCAGTATATTGTCGAGTACAAATAAAGTAAGGATTTATCACGAGGCCAGAATAAAAGGCAAATATGTTCTAAGTGGTAGGAAATCGTTTTACATCGATCACGCCCATTATTCTTCTTCTCTTTCTTTTCTTTTTGCAACCCCGTCCTTTCCCTTTCCCATTTTCTCCTCTCTGCGCCACGTTTCTTCTTTTTGTCCTCCCATTTTTTTCCTTCTTACACGCTTTGACTTCTGATCCTTTCCTTTCCCTCCTTCTTCCTCTTCTGTTTCTTCCTATTCATTCACTTTTTTTTTTGTTTTATCTGGCACTCTTCCCTATTTTAGGCTGTTTCACAATTACGGTAATTTATTTTGCTGGATTATTGCATTGCATGGAAAAATATGGCTTTATCCGAATGCTATTTAACAAAGGCAATACACTGTACGATTACGTTACATTTGTGTTAACGTATTGTGTTGTTTGTCCTTTGTGATCGATGTATGTATATGTGTGTGTACGTATGTTTGTAAGTGAATGAGTTGCGCGTGCGTGATTTTATGTTTGCTTACGTGCCCTTCGCGAGCGCGCACATGTATGAGTGAGTACGTGTTAGCTGTAGGCGTGTTAGTATAAATGTACTTGGGGAAATGCCTATCAATCGTCCGTGTTTCATTCTAGGCGCACGTTCCAAACTGCCCTTAATCTCTATCCTAACGAATCAGGAACATGATCCTTGGCAAAAACGCGAATCAGTGACAAGGCATCGTATTGTATATGGTTTGTTCTTCTATCGTGCGTACGCGAGAATGTATATACGCGTACATAGATACATGTTTGTACGCGTCTACACGTATGTATGACCGTACGCACGAATGCGTTCCGATATACATTACATGAGACAGTATATATGTACACGTATATAATGTATATAGGCGCACGATTTCTTTGCTGCGAATGCACGCCACGGATCTCAATATCTAATCATATAATCTTTCGAAAAGGCAAATCCAGGATTCACAAAACGATCGAAAAAGCCGTGTTTGGTCGCTTTCATGAAAACTGGTAAATTTTGACGATCGATTATAAGTATTATTGTACACTAGCATGTAAAAAGCATTACGTCAAGTACGTCGTGATCGTTCGTATTTCCAGAGACGTCTTCGAAGAAGCTAAATCGTAAACTTTTTGAACAAGTACCAACTTTTTTCAGTATTGAGTACCAGCATCCAATCACCGATATATACATATTCATATAACACGCGTATAGTGGCATGTGATTAGATACATTTGTATATTCATATATACATGCGCGCCCACATACCTAATCACTCTCTCCACACGCACACACACACAAACACACACATATACACAGAAACAGTCCGTCCTGCGTACCAGTATCGACGCTTTATGCCGATTGTGTTCCTACATGTAGGTGTTCGCGTTAAGGCGTGTATAAGGGTACCTGCCTGCTCGCCCGTTTGCGTCCGTGAGCGAATGCGTGTGTGCACGTGATTGCGTGAATGAGTGCACGCCCTCGTACATACGCAAGTATGCATATACGTATACACGATCCTACGTTGATACACGAATGATATATACATGGGTGAATTAGATTGGAGCGCGAGCACTTGTATCAAGGCAGAAAGAAGACTCGTACCACAAGGTTCCTACAAAAATATCAGTGTAATCAATTCAGATTTTCAGTATATAATAAGACTCGACGTGATTGGGAATCAGCCGTGTGTGACCAGTCTTGAACGTAGTGACTAAAGTTCGTTCATGGACAAAGCCTACGATCTCGCTGTAATATTATAACAAGCTTTTATTCAACCGCAAGTCCCTCCCCCCCATCCACGCTCTTTATTCTTTCGCCTTGCCTGATTTCGCGTCAAATTAAACGAAACAATATCTCGACGGTGAGAAAAGTTGACGAGTTGTAATATCCTATTAACAATAAACTGTAACCACATGTTGATTTTAAACACCACTAACGCAATCCATACGTATGTTGCCGATGTGTTTGCGCGCATGTTTGTATTCGGTTGTCTGTCTGTCTATGTGTAGGTGTGTCTGTGTAATGGCGTGTGCGTGTCCATGTTACGCGGTGTATGTCAGTGCGTGTGTATTTCTATGTATATAAATACGTAATAAAAAAGAATCTACCCTACGGATACGTATTATCAAAAAGATTTTTCGAGCGATCGTAAAAATATGGTTCGCGTGACGCGTTCAATCTTTTTCTATGAACCGTGTTATGTAAATCTGTTGTAGCAATCTGTGTATAGGACTCAAAAAAATACCTCTTACGCTATCCATGTACGCAAGGTGTATGTGTCACTAAGTAGAAGAACGGAACACGGCCCAAAACTGAACCGTACGAGTGGCCTTCGAGCGCCGCATCGACACTTGTCACATCAATCAAACTTCTATTCGCTTCGCGACTTCTGCTCGCATCGCGACAAAGCAATGAGAACGAACAAAACGAATCCCGAACGACCGGGAAAGCACTCGGTCGAATTAAACGTGGTCGCCAACTAAATTCATTTGATCGGCAAAATGATCGGAAAAAAAACACCCGACACGACAAGTCTCTTTCGCTTTGCTTCTTTCCATTACTTCATTATTTTTTCCTGCTGTCTAGATGCTGCGTCCGAAAGCTCGCGTATGGTGCTGCTTATGTACACGGAGTCGAGCTGTTCTAGACTAAGATCATATCTATTGTGTATGATACGTACACATTGTCAATTACTCTCTATTAAATTACTATCTTCTCTGTAAATGCAATAAATGTATGGAGAATAATTAATTATTCGGTGAAAACGCATTCGCAACGGATATGCGTGACCGCTGTAGTCGTGAATGATCGAGTGAAAAAACGGCTAACTCAGTGTGAGTCGATAAACATGGGAAAAATGACAGTCTGGAACAGCTCCGATACGGCAATAAAAAATTTGTTCGATTCAACTCAAGTCTAAAAACTCGCTACTTGTATAGCACTACGGTAGGCTGGAGTTTAGGCTCTCTGGCAAACGATAATTCATCATATGATACGGCGGACTCGCCGGACTTCCCGGCTGACTGTTCATGCCGAGATTACTTGAACCACGACCGCGTTTTCGCCTTTGCAATATACCTTTTCGTACCATGTAGAAGCGAATTGTACTTATCGGAATCTTATATTTTTCCGAAGCAACTTGAAACGTCATACCGCGTGCCACCATGTCCGAAGCTTGTTTCAATTCTTCCTCTGAACGTCTTTGTCGTCTCTGGTAACCTGCAAGTAAAACACACAAAGATCAAATAGCGTTCGCTCGTGATCATATTTTCCCCCCCCCCTGCTTTCATTAGATCATCTTTAAATGGCTTTTAAATTCTGTCTGTAAGTTTAAATTCTGGCAGAGTACATTCGTTTCTCACCTTCGATCGCTGGAAACGGGCTACTAGGGTTACAATTACTGCTCGGGACCATACTAATGGAGTATGGTTTTACATCCTGTTGCTGAGTAAATTGTTCGTCTGGCTCCATCTTTACCATTCCCTGGGTCTCGGTGAGAGTTGCTTCGCATGCGCTCAGCGCTTTCTCCAAATGTTGTAGTGCTTCGCTGTGCTCCATGTTTATAAAATTCGAGGAATTTGGATTTTGTGACACTGGAGTAGTAGTATCTGATGGCGCGTTTGCGGTACTGGGTGCGGCAATCGACACAGCTTCGAGAAAATTAGCGTTCGAAGCTCCGTCGTCGGATTGAGGTTCCTCCAGTTTGAAATTGGGTGTATCCTGCAGTGGGGTTGTCGATGGAGCAGCCGATGATGAAGTATTCGTGTCGCATTCTTGAGAATTGCTAGTTTCATTTAAAGTGTTGACGTTTCCTTGGGTGGATAAACCACGAATCTAGAGCAAAATATGTTATCGTCAGAACAGATTGGCATTGCACACCATCTAAATACTTTAGAAATCTATTCCATCGAAATTATACACATTCGTCGAAATAGCGAGACAAATTTTATACTTATTACCTGTAATACTACAGCAGCCTGCATTAGCTTTGGTAGCTGCTGTCGCTCGACGTATACTTCTCCGCAATACATAAATTCCACCAAAGCTTGAAGTTCCCACATTCTCATATCTCTCAAAAAGATAATAGGATGAGTACATGGTATTTCTAGCAGTAAACGTTCCAAATAATCGCTACAGGCTGACAACACCACTTTGTGACACTTTATCGAACCACCATCACAAGCCAAAGTGACATCAACAAATTGCTCTGAACTTAACAATTTAGGAAACGCACTGTGCATATTTGACTGATGAGAATTCCAGGAAACGCAAAACTGCTGACGAGCCCCACCAGGGTAATTACCTGGGGTGTTCAAAATACTTCCACTCTCCATTATGGTAGCTTCTTAGAACAATCTTCCTGTCAATATTAACAAGTAGTTTAATTATACTTTTGCAACATCGGAACTATAGTTTTTGTTTCTATGTAAACTTTATAGTTATATCGTTTCATTAACATTTGTCTAAAGATATTTAACACGAGCAAACGCTGGGATTAAAGATACGAACAAACTTTCTTTGTCGAGTAACATATTCATATGTTCTATTCATGATTTTGTGATTTCTTGACTTATTTATTTTTGGAATATTGTTAACAATGAATGCCTTATCCCAAAATATTTTTCTTGTACAATAATTTGACTGTACTACAAACAAAAGATTAACATTGTGCGTATATCTACTACGAGTATGCCTAAAGTGGACCGAATCTAGATGTACGAGTTCATGCCTAGGCGTATACGTATAAACTAGACAAATTATATCGATAATCCAGAATAACTCCAAATTTTGATGAAACCGACCAAAAGGCAGAATAAGAAAGAAGACGATGGAACGAATGGATGTAACAAAGGGACATTGGAGCAATTCATGTAAAATATAGAATTGGAGTAACAAAATATGTAACTACTCCATTACAATGGTGTATAAGATGGCTAAAATAATTTAACAATTACAGTATACACTCTCGAATTCATGAACAGTTAATCATATACTCATGAAATGCAAAATATCTACCTGAATGAAATACAGAAATCGGTAATATAATGAAACAAAATGTGGTTACGTGAAAATAACTCGAATACAAATTCGTAGCATCATCTCCGAGAAAAGATGTAACAAAACAAATCGGCCGTTGATAATGTTTAAGCAAATTCTTTGGAAAAAAAAAAGTTCAAACACAAACTGCAGTTACGCGGCGTTTATCGTAATCACGTGTTCAAAGCGTACTAGCCGACAGGTTAACCAAAAAATGTACGATATACATGGAGAAATGTAAAATTTCATTCCACATAGAAAAATGGTGAAATCTTTGTGGGAGACGCTGTCGGCGTGAGTGCCATCACCCCCCAGGAACGCCTTGAACACAAGTTTAGTCTTTCTTCTTAGTTTACGAATCCGAATTCTACAAACTTCAGGACCTCGGGAACAAAAAATAGAACGAATTTTCGAATAAATGGTTTTACTTACAAGTTTTCAGCTTTTTCGACTCCTCTCAGATTTTCGCGTCGCTTTCGGGAAGAATCCCTTAAGAAAACATTCATCCGCCGAGATTTGCACTAGCTAGGGGAGCTCGAACAGAAGGGTGGGGGTAGTAAGGCTGGGGGTAGCTTAGTGGAACACTAGCGCACCTCTTGTCTTTCCTGAAAACTCTTACGAACGTTAAACTCCCGACGCGTATCAAAACTGTTCTACCGTATATACATGACCACACGTACGTGCGTGCACACAAGCAGACAAGCAACTGCGTACAAGCGGAATCGCGCGCCTCACGCCTCGCCGTGATATGTGTGTGTATGTGTGTGTGTTTATAATGCATGGTATCGTGTGGTATAGTCGTGTGTTGCGTACCAGATACACATTTCTGTCTTTTCGAAATACATATTAGGCAAAATCAACAACGCTGCCACCGAATCTTTGAAAAATCTCAGAAGCCTCGACTATTAAATATGTTAGCTGTAACAACATCAATAAAGCTCTTATTGTCCATTAAAATTTATTATTTTACGACACATTTTTACTATTATCCATTTTACCAATCAAATAATTCACTGATATTTCGAAATGTATTCGATGAATTTGTACAAAGCTCGATTTGTTTCATGAAAACGCGCCAAAGTTTATATATAGTCAAATTGAAATGTAAACCAAACAGAAGAAACCAGGACAAAATCGTTGACTTTTTCAGAGACGTGATACGGTATCGATATATTTATAAAAAGGAAAGTAAATCATTAATTTCACAACCAAAATCGAATTTATACGAATTTCAATTGGTTATCGTCAGTATGCTTCTTGCCGACAAAAATGATCCAATGACAAGTCTGTCACGTGACGAGACGCGCCGCCATTACGTACATTGTTCGAGATTTCATCTATCCTAAAATTGAACTAGCATACATAATAAGTTTCGTGTGTATTCGATGCAGATCCTTCTCCATACGTCTGTCCAATCTAGATCCAGATCCTGTTTATATGTAGCTTGAGCGAGCCAATCAAACATAATGCTAAAATTCTTTTCATCTCGCATTTCGTCCGTTTGTCTTTCACAATTATGAATCATTTTTGGTCTGAATTGAACCATTCTTCAAGGTGAACGACAATTAAACATTCACGTATACAATAAATATGTATTCTTCAGCATTCATAACCAATTAAATACGCGTAACGGTTTAGTACCTTTTACACGTGCCTTCGGATTGGCCCAATGAAACAGAACGGTGGCTGGTTTGTAAAGTATTTATTTGTCTTTTGAAATAAATCTCGTTGAAGCAAAGCCACAGTATCTTTGCCACGTGTCAAGAAAATACATGAATTTTGTACAATTTATTATTGTAAATACGTATGAGTGCCAATAACAGATCAGTTAGACGACAGAACAAATCGCCATTATTGTTTTGAAAGGATGTCGAGAGAATGCTCATATCTTTTTTTACAGTAACGGTCGATACATGCCGTACAATATTATTTCTTCACAGTACCGAATTATTAATTTGGCGTACTTATTCGTGACATTCGAGAAAGCGAATGGGTTGCACACTCACACAAAGCCCGGGTGACCTCAAATCATTCCTCGACCATGCAAAATTGGGGCTTCTCCGTAGTCACTATTTCTAGATAAAAGATCAATCAAAGTGGCCCACTTTTGCATTTTCGAGCGTAACTTGTGTTATTCGTTAGTATAACTTTGCATGGTCGAGGTCTGGTTTGAGGTCGCCCAGCCCTTGCGATCCTCGATAAGTACCAGGGTAGTGTCACTCAATGTATTTTTCTGTTAGCACGAAATCGAACGCCATCTGAATTTTGTGTACCACAACTAACGGGTCAAAACGCGGGGATTTGAAATCCATACCACCCATTCCTTGCTAATTTATAATTTTTATTTAAAAATAAAAAAATTAAAACATTTTATTACATTTTAAATACGTTCTATTCAATATTGAATGTTTTACATTTATAATTACATATTACTACTATTATTACTACTATTACATTACTACTATTTACAATGTTTCCTATATTTACTATTTCTAATCGCGATGCACTGTTTAATAAGTGAACATGAAGTTGGTAAAAGGAAGAACTGTTTTATCTAAATTAATTATTGTATACCGGTATTTGGTATCATCAGAGGAGATTCTGCTAATTGCGAAGGCTGCTTCAATCTGGGTAAACCACAATATCGGATTCTCTTTCCAAAAGGGTGGAAGTTTGACCTTTGATGTTGCATTGATTTGACTGGAATCGTTGACTTGACTTGTTGAAGGTAATTCTTCTGCTACCAAAGCTTTATCCGTCTCCGAAACAAGATCTTGATTTGATCTCCCTTCAATTCTATTTGGGGAATGATGAAGCGGCATCCTTCTTTAAAAAAAAGGATCACGTCGGGGTCACCAATTATGTAGGGGTTATAGATAATCTTCTAAATAAAATGACGTGTTACTTCTTTGAAATATTTATTTTGAATGAATCCTAATTTGTTATATAAACAGATTCGTTGATAGGTAACCACAAACAAAATAAATGTTAACAAATTAATCGATACAATTATCATTTACAGAAATCTACATTATCTTCTATTTACATCAGAAATCTTCATTATCTACATCCGCCACAACTTTTGCACAGTAGTGACATCTTTATTTTATGTACCTGTACTAAATTCGTGCTAACAGTTCTCCTATTAGAGTGAAACTACCCTGATAAGTACGTATATGTATCTAGCGGTGCCTGAGTGTTAGTGAGTAGCCGCTGGTAAACACATTGATACGCGCGACGAGTCTGGCGTCTCAAACTTCTTGGATATTGTTAAACACAAAACATGTCAAAAATAACTGGATACGATACACACGATGACGGACCAGGTTTTGTTGGTATTCGATTTTGCCAGGAATGCAATAACATGCTGTACCCTAAAGAAGACAAAGAAAACAAAGTACTGATGTATGCTGTAAGTATTAAATATAAGCATTGTGCTCTATCCTTAGAGAGATTGTAATTCTTAATACTCGTTTTAGTGCAGAAACTGTGATTTCAAGCAATTGGCTGATAGTAATTGTATCTACGTGAATAAAATTATGCACGAAATCGAGTGAGTATTTGTAATAAGGTGAATGTAAATGTCGCCGAATAGCGTGTAAAATGGATGCGATATAAACTTTGTAATTTCAGTGAACTAACGCACATCGTAGCCGATGTAATATCGGACCCCACTTTACCGAGAACAGAGGAACATCCGTGTCCAAAGTGTAATCACAGAGAAGCTGTATTTTTCCAAGCACAGACTAGACGTGCAGAAGAAGAAATGAGGTTATATTATGTGTGCACCAATCAACATTGTTCTCATAGGTGGACTGAATAAAATAATTAGAATACTTTAGGTACTTTTATAATTGTGTACATATATTTATCGATATGATATTATTAAACAACTTGGTAACAATTATCCGGTATGTATTTTAATGGACGAATTCATAACACATTTTAATGTCTACGTAATTCAAAGAATGCTACACGCATCCAATTCAACTGTGTACTAAAATATTCGTATATACATTTATTCTGTATTTCCCTTGAAAAGTACCAACTATATTGTTTTCATTTCAAGATTTAATCATTTTTGTGTAGCATTCGGTTCAGCGTAAAATACATTCTTCAAGCTTTGATTTATGCCTCTACTCAATCTTTACAGCGTTATTCCAATATTCAATACAAAGTTCTAATATAATATATAATGTGTATGTAATAAGTGATTGGCCTATATGTCTGTAAATACTTGTGCACTTTGTTTGTGGCTGGAACCAAGCAGATTCCAGTCCATGCTAACATGGGTTTGAGCCCATGTTGCAAAGGATTCAGTTTGGTTTTGATTATAAACTTATATTCTCTGTATTATTCTGCATCTCCCTACAGAACTTTTTTGTGGAAAAAGTACAGAAAAATATTTTTTCTACAACAACGTACAATTTTGTTATTTATAAAGTTACAAGAGGCAAATTGCAAAAAAGGGCTCTGCACGATGATGCAGAGTAATACAGAGAACATTTCATCACAAAAATTATTAAAAAAACTATTGCTTCTTCGGTTCACGAGGTTATCGAAAAATCAAGCTTCTTCGTAATCTCTGTCTTTGTCTTTCCTGCGAGTGATATATCTCCTTCTTTGTCACAGCCCTGTAGGAGCTGAGTATCTTCTGGTATTTTCATTCGTAGTTCACCTATACGCCGATAGAGGCATCAGATTCGCTCCTTACTTCATTTCATGCATTTATGTATAAATAATCGTTCGTCCTGTGACAGGTGTATCTGTATGTACAATATGTTATATTTAATGATTAACACGATAAATTCGGAATATTTTTATATATAAATTGCCACGCGCTGTCATTTTATTGGCTAGGTTGCAACGATGACGTACAAGTTAACCAATTACTTTTGAGAACGAGCTCCGTCCCTCTGTAACCCCAAGAACCTTTGATCGACAACAGTGGGAGGAAAAATATATAATAACACGAAATAGACGAAAGGAGAAAGGAAGGACGAAAACGTGTGCAAAAAGGTATAGCGTATTGGTATTGCTAGTGTGGACCTGAGTGGACCTACGTTCGCGGGTGGACGTAACAACCTCTGATCGTCCAAAATGGCCGCCAGAGCGTTGATGTCCGGTTTGCGACCAGGAAAAGGATTCCTTGGAGTATGGAACGTAAAAGGAGTTTGTGCTGCTGCCGAGAGGATAGACAATTCACTCTGCATCGGAAGGTGATATTAACGTTCAAGTTCGGAGATGTCAAATGTAATTGCGCGATGTAGACACTTGTTACGCAACCGTTACCTAACCTACAAAAGAATGTATCTTCGACATATATGATATCGAATATTTTAGCGAGCAGCGAAGGAGTTATGCCGATAAAATGACTACCGAGGATGTAATGCACAACCAAATGATAGATAAGATATGGAGCAAATCGGGCAGAGAAGAATGGAAATTGCCGCCACTAGACAAGGATGAGGAGAAACCGGAAGTTAGAAATACGGTTATCAATTTTGGACCTCAGCATCCAGCCGCGCACGGAGTATTGCGGTTGATTTTAGAGTTGAAAGGCGAACATGTCACCCGTGCCGATCCACATATAGGTCTTCTGCATCGTGGTACGGAAAAGTTAATCGAATACAAAACGTACATGCAGGCTTTACCTTATTTCGATCGGCTGGATTACGTCTCTATGATGTGCAACGAACAGTGTTTCTCCATAGCTATCGAAAAATTACTGAATATCGAGGTACCCTTGCGAGCAAAGTACATCAGAAGTAAGAAATTTTGATTCTATCTGGTGGCTTGAAAAAATTGTAACGATTCTAAATCTCTTTATATTTGCAGCCCTTTTCGGCGAACTTACGAGAATCTTAAATCATATTATGGGAATTGGAACACACGCTCTGGACGTTGGTGCCATGACGCCTTTCTTTTGGTTGTTTGAAGAGCGCGAGAAAATGATGGAGTTTTATGAGCGAGTGAGCGGTGCGCGAATGCACGCCGCTTACATTCGTCCCGGCGGTGTTTCTTTGGACATGCCGCTCGGTTTAATGGACGACATATACGAATGGGCGTCAAAGTATGCTGAACGATTAGATGAAGTCGAAGATATGCTGACTGCGAATAGAATTTGGATAGATCGTACGCGTAACATTGGAGTATTATCGGCGGAAGAGGCGATAGATTATGGTTGTAGCGGAGTAATGTTGCGTGGCTCGGGAATCAAATGGGATATAAGGAAAGTTGCTCCCTACGATGCGTACGATCTCGTCGATTTCGATGTCCCTATTGGTATAAATGGTGACTGTTACGATAGGTAAGTTTCTTCTATGTATGTCGTTAGATTTCGTATATTAACGCCATTGTATGCCGCCTAGAGCCCAGCCGTTTGAAGTGCGAACTCCGGCTCGTTTACTTGCACGAAAAATCGATATCTTGACAAAATAGGTTAGAAGCATTTTTCATTCGTCTATAAAGCAAAATGACGTAAAAGAAGCGAAGAACAGCAAGTCGCGCAATATCGCGGCGCCGGTGTGCAAAACTGTAGAGAATGTTTGCATAATCGAATCGTTAATATCGTTTGTTCACAGGTATCTTTGCCGCATCGAAGAAATGCGTCAGTCTCTGCGAATTATATATCAGTGTTTAAATAAGATGCCACCCGGCGAAGTAAGAGCCGACGATGCGAAAATAGTCCCGCCGAGACGAGAGGAAATGAAAACCAGCATGGAGGCTTTGATCCATCATTTCAAGCTGTACACGCAAGGTTTTCAAGTACCTCCGGGGGCCACCTACACCGCGATTGAAGCACCGAAGGGAGAATTCGGGGTTTATCTTGTAAGCGATGGTACCAGTAAACCATACAGATGCAAGATCAAAGCTCCGGGCTTTGCTCATCTGGCCGCGCTGCGTCATATGGGGCCGGGCTGCATGCTCGCTGACATTGTAGCAATTATCGGTACTTTGGACGTTGTATTCGGCGAAATCGACAGATAATTCCTTCGAGGGTCCCAAGTTTCTATAGTATCGTCGGCTTTTGCAAACACGGCTCGTAAACGTCAGAAGAAAAAAAAATAGAAAAACGAGAAAAATGTGGAGGCAAGACGAATCGAAGAAGAAATAAATTACCTTCGTTACTCTACTAGAAATTTGTCTGCGTTCTTTTGCCGCATCCGCATTCCCGGCTACTGCTTATAAAGCTATGTCAATGTTTTGGCACAGTCAAAGTGTACGTGTCGCCGTTCAGATTTACAATTGTTTCGACAACATATTGTGGTAACAGAACGAGCTACGGTAACAAACGAAGACAGCTTGACGCGTATAGTAAATACGCTATGCTCTGCGCTACGTTTTAAATATCAGCATTATCTATATAAGACAAGATTCCCTTTAAAGACGAACCGATGGCCTTGAAGGCTTGTAGGAAAGAAACAGATAAAATTATGGATTTAAGAAGAAATTTTTTTCAGCATACCACACGTGCCTTGCAACCGTGTAACAGTGTCCGAAAAAGTTTTTACGCGTAACAACAATTAACCCAGATATTTTACTGATCCCACGTAAATTGGCAGTACACTAGGTATTGCGGGTATTTCTACAGAATCGTGAAACGCTATTCGAAGCTACAGGAGCGAGCCAATTACATGTCGATCGAATCGAACGGATCGGTGCAATTTTATACCTTGAATTAAAATTCTCGATCGTCATCTAATCACAAGGTTTTTTTTCTCTTACAAGAATTGGTATGGAACGTAAGATAGCGATACTTAAGCCGTCGCGTCGCGGGAGACGGAGAGATGAAATGCGATCATTCGATTGCGTAATATTTAAATAAACATAACTCTATAGACAATACGATACGAATTGACGTGATCCGTCGCGGATCTAGTTCGGCCGAGATGTCCGGAAATGTTTTCCGTGTCACGAAATTACAGGAATTATGTTTCAATGAAGGGATCAAGGGTCTCTCGTTGTTTGTAATCCCGACGTGTCTCGAGCAAGGGTAACGCATGAGTTACACAATTATTTTATGGCACGGCAATTATGTACGCGCTCGTCCGCGCCAACGAACGTTTGTCGTGTCGTTTCGTTCCAGTAAATGATCGTATCTATTTCATTATAGTTTTTACCGAGCCGTAATGCTAACGACTGTTTTCGAAATCGACGCAAACAGGCTTGTTCTTCGGGTAGGGTAAATTGGAACGCATGATTTTTAGCGGAACGATCGTTTAGATACGGGGAACACGTTTTGACCTACGTAAATGTAGGACCATGAATCGGATAAAAAAGGAATAAACGGTCGATAGCAGTGTTGCGGTGGACGATCATGTTCGAGAGGAAGATGAGATCGTGCGAGCTGTAGGTAGTAGGTAAATAGTAGGTATCGACATCGGCATCGACATCAACCTCGGCGGAAAAGGAAAAGGAAGAGAACGACGAAGAAGAAGGACAGAGCTAGTTGGTAGGTAAGAGTCGGTAGGTAGATTGCCGGAGCGGGACGGGGTAAGATGAGAAAGAAATGGTGGATGTGAATGATAGCGGTGGTGGAGAAGTCAGAGGAGGGGAGGCAGTTCGAGATGGAAAAAGAGAGGCGAATTGTCGAAGAAAGAGGAGAACGGGTTGGTAGAGAGCTGTACGGACAGGTGGTGGTGGGTAATGGTGGTGACGGTGAGCAATATGTAGTGAGCAGTGGTGGCCGATGGTGGGAGTACGCAAAGTGGAGGGAGACCACGGCGAAGAGAGTAGAAGGAAGAGAAGAATCTGTGGAATCGGAGAACGCAAGAACGGAGTTGAAAAGAACCGAGTGGGGGTAATAATAAATCGTTCACCTGAACCGCATGCTTGCCGTTCACGATGCAGTCGTGCGGGAAGAGAGCAGCGTTCGTTTAGACGTCCGCGCGTAGTCTTTCGAGCGACCTCGTAGGGATCGCTTCGTTTCGTTCCGCTTCGTTTCGTTTCGCTTCAACTTTATTTCGTTTCCTTCGTACGCGCGACCCTTTCGTAAGCTTCCGTACGTTTTCGTACGTGTTTTTGTTCGCGTTGCATTTTAGATTACGTCGCGAGTGTTTGATTGCCGCCAAGGGTTGGAAACGCGATTGTCTCGAGTAGCTGATATTATTCGTGTTCGTTGGCAATTTGATCGAACGTTTTTCAAATCTTGTACGACAGCGGAACAAGCGAACGAACGAACGGACGAACAAGCGCGCGCGCTCGTTTCCAAAAGCCCTTCGAGAGAAGAATCGAACGGCGCGCACACGCCGCCGGCTCGACGACGCGACGGTACCTGGATCGGATTTTTTTCACTCGGTTTCGAGCAGTTTAACGACTCGGCCACGTTCCGATCGACGCTGCGACGATTAACTTTGCGGGCTCGCGAAGAAAACGAAACGTCGACCGTTCGACGACGGAGAAAGGCGATACGTCTGGTTGGAATTGGAGGTAACTGGCAGCCAGCTCGTTTCTCCGCCGCGGCGCGTAGATTGCGCGCGCCTGGTATCGTTGTTGCGTTGTCAACGAATTGCTGGTGGCACACTTGTCGCTTCGAAAGGAGAATAGACTTTCTCCTTCTCACCGTTCCTTGTGCCGCCACCGTGCCGCTGTCGCGTTCCGTCGGCGTTTCGGCCGCGTTTCGGCCCGTTCTTGCGCGGAAAGGAACGCCCTCGAGAAGGACGACGACTTGCTATTGGGAGGTATCCTAGATAGGATAATCATCTCCGAGATCGACGTCTACGTTTTCCACGGTGACGGTGACGGTGTCGGTGACGAGGGCAACGAGGAGGAGGAAGAAGAAAAGGAGAAGGAGGAGGAGCAGGACGATGATCAAGGTCTGATCGACCAGAAGAACAAGTGCTGGGACGTATTAAAATTCACAACGTTGGCGCGTCTTCGGAGAGTTCTTGAAACCGCTTGAAATCGAGAGAATTCTTGCTCGGAGGAATACGCCGCAAAGAAGAGAGCGCGAGAAATGAAATAAGTAACGAGACAGACAGATACTCGCATATAGAGTGAGAGAGAGAGAGAAAAAGAGAGGGGCAGGCAGCGTGAGACGGAGACAGGGGTAGCCAAAGAGAGAAGAAGAGAGGTCAAGGAGATCAAAGAAGGTAAGATAGAAGGAAAGAGAGAGTAGAAAAAGCGCGGGGTCGTTTAAACGCAAGAAGAAGACGCACACGCTCGCAAGGAAGGAGAAACGAGAGTGAGCCGAGAGGTTGACGACGCGTGTACGCGGTGACCAATCAAGATGAGGGTACACCGTGGGATTTGCGCGAAATTGCAAGGAGGATTTCTCAGGCGATGGTGTAAGTAAAACGGCGAAACGGAGGCGATCGCGACGCTTACACCGATTCTCTCTCCGGTGCGTTATTTTCTCGTCTCGCTTCGCGTTTCGTATCGTCTCGTATCTTCTTGTCAGGTTGGAGCGGTAGCGCAGCATTGTATCGTTCGAGGGAAGGCTAGTTAACGATCTCGTTAACGCGGTTACCGGCGCCACAACAGTCACGCTCGATGCGCTCTTAATTCGATTCGATGAACGTGTCATTTCGTATGCTTGCTCGATGAGTCATCGCGGGCGCGTCGCGTCGAATTGCAACGCGCGGCCGTGACGCGCCGGAGTCACCGCCACGTTCAGCATCGCAACGTTTCCAATTTCTCGATGTCAAAGAGCTACCGGAACCCTCGGTGTCTCCCGAGTCTTTCTCTCGCGAACGCTGCTCGCGCGAGTCAAAAACTCGAGCACCCGTCGTAAACCAGAGTCTTTCTTACTTTCACTTCGTGTCCGCGTCCACGATCGTGCGCGCTCGCGCGAACACGTGCGGGAATCTGAACTTAAACTCGAACTGGAACAAGAATGCGATCGAGTATTCGAAAAAAAGAGTCCGTGCTACGAAATCGTTGGAGACGGCGAAGGGTGGCTAGGCTAGTAATTCGATCGAGCATCGAGGAACGGAGAATGAATCGGTATCACCTCGAGAATGTAAAAATAATTCGAGCTGCAAAAAGTAGTTTCGTGTCGGAGATAGACGGCTGCGACACAACTATGTAAACTCTTTGAACGAGTCAATGTTGTATGCTTGTTCATTCGTAATAGTATAGCCTGCGGACATTATTCGCGCGTCAGAAAGCGAACTTTGATACCATTACGAGGAACGATCGAGCGGGAAGATACTTGCTATTCCGGGTATATTATTGAGTTTTTTCTGCTGTTGATTGACTCGTTATGCAACTTTTCGATGTTGCCTTGCTCCGAACAGGTAGGCATGAACAGGATCTCGGAGCACGGAGACTGTAACGTAACGCTGTTTTTCAATGCTGGATGCGTAGGATCGCGAGGAATCGGCAGATTTTGTTGAGAACCCGACGCTATGGGACAAAGGTTGTCCGTCGGACTAGACGAGTAAACCTGTCGGACTTCTTGGACGTTTCGAATCATTGATAAAAAAAAAGATCAAGTCGAAACCGTCTGATCTGGTTTGCTCGCGCGAACGTTCGATCGTGGAGTTACTTCGTTTGCTAGGCGCGAAACCTTCCGAGTAAGAGCAGGAAGCGTAGCCTTATATAATAGCGAGTAATTGCCGACAAGTACGCGTAGGAAGGTATACGTAGGCTTGCCTTTCGGGATCGAAGCTCACGCGGCGGTGATGCGTTCTCGTTGTCGACCGCCGTCGACGATCGTCGTTAATCCGGATGCCAACGAACGCAGACGGTCGCTTTTCCGTCGCATCGTTACTCGTTACGACATATTCGAGAGCCGCGTTTTTCCGTTGCGTTTCGCTGACGCGATCGATCCAATTCGATTCGTCGAACGAGGGAATAAGGACGCAACAAGCTGCCGAGAACCGTCTTACCGATACATATTTTCGGTTTCCGTTCGAACGCGATTTTCATATGCCGCGTGTCGGCGAGTTGCATGTTGCATCGTGACCATTCGATCGCATTCCTTGCGAGTCGATATAGGGGGCGGTCTACAGGAGCTATCAGCTATGGGTTACCTCACCGACCAGATACTGTTAAACTACGTATCCCGCGAAAATTTCGGTGTTTCTTACGCTCTCTAGGATATATTCTGGCTTCAGCCAAATAAACAGAATGCCTTCCACGGTATTTCGTCGGTGCAAAAGACCACTGAGGAGATTATTATTAAATGTTACATTCTCCGCCATATTTCAGACGATGTTTCGCCACTATTTTGATACTATTCTCGTCGGTGGAGTAACTTTTAGCGATGCGATATTTCAGATCACTGTAATTTCCACCGTTACCACCCCGCCCATTGCGCCCACTTTCCGCCCTGCGGGATAGCACGAGGGCTGGTAGTCTTCAAGGATGTTCTGGAGATAATTAAAAACGCAACAAAATTTTTAAAAATTTGACAAGATATAATTCTTACTAAATTAATGCAATTACCAAAGTTTGGGTTTGATTTACTGCACCGTTTAATATTTATAGCAACTTAAAGTTTGCACGTTCTAACACATCTTGTTATGGAGAATTCATAAAATTCCACTTCAAATCCTATTTAAATCTTCAAGAAAACGCAACTAGAAAACTATTTAAATATTTAATTTTAACTTTTTATTGCGTTTATGTATATATTGAATATCACAAATTTATTATCTTGAAGTTCAAATCAGGGGGTACAATCATTCGCAAAAGTCACTTGGAATTTTTTATAATATGAAGACAATTTGATTAAAAAATAAATATAACATGAAATTCACTAATCAAACGAAAGCTTTTTAAATTATTCTATTGTTTTAATGCAAAATATACTCATGAATGGCTTTCATTGTCAATATATTGATGGATTTCGAATTTCTTGTACTTTTGTCTCCCATAGTATGTACCTCAGTAACATTCGTCGAAAACATATGTCGACAATTTGACCGTGTCGATGAAAACGTAGTGTCGACACTGTTCGTCAAATATCGCGTTAACGAAAACAGTGTCGACGAGAAATCAGTTGTTCACGAAAACCCATGGTAACCGATCAGTTATCGGCTATACTTGAGCGTTGCAGCGATTCGCGTGACAGTTTGTTCAAAGAGCGACATTCTTCCCTGTTTGTCGCATTCCTTTTCGTGAGTTGTGAATGATCATCGATAAGTTCGGACGATAGTCGGTCGTTGGCCGTTGGCCATTAGTCGACGGTGGTTCATTGATCGCGATGAAACGCGTTCCGATTTACGATCGAACACGCGTTCTGGATACGCGTTGCATCATGTACGAAATTTCCTCGAACTTGAACACGCTCCCGCGTTCTCGCGCATCTCGATTCGAGATACCACTGGCTATACGCGTGTTCGAGTAGAAGGTAGAAGGTAGCAACGAGACGGAACGGCCGACTGGATCTTTGGTAGAACGCGTACGGTTCGCTCAGCGGTGTTGCGCTTTCACCTGTTTGTTAGGTGCGTAGGTTCTTCCGTGTTCGGAGTAGCCATCGCTAATTCGCCGTAAACACCGAGATTCGATTGAATCGGCGCACAGTGGGCCGGATCGAAAAATTTAGGGACATTCGACCAAAAAGTCGACTTTTCGAAATTGCAAACTAATGAATTTGTATTGCTTTGTAAGGATATATGGACCTCGAAAATGAAGGAATTAATGAAATTGAATAAATATTTTAGTTACAATGATCATTTAAAGTTGAGCGTTTTGAAAGTAGCACATTTCACCAGGCAGAATTGCTCAAGTTCTTTGCGATGTTCTCATCGTTTCGTCCCATATTTTTTCTCAGATTTTTGTATGATATAGAGCATTTCTTCCCAGTAAGAAATCATATATTTTTTAGTAATAACTAATAATAATATATTTAAAAAATAATGCTGAACGATAGATGACAGATTAAAAAAATGTTGCATATTTGTCAAAGGATATCTTTTTTCCCAAAACTTCCTAGGCTCTAATAAAGAGGAATATTTGCAGTAAAACTTCCTTTAAATAACCGTACAAGAATCATTTCCGACATCGTCCGACTAACAACAATATAGTTGTTTAAAGCGGACTGAATCAACTGTTTCAACAACTACATAAAAATTTATAAAAATAACTAACAAATTAAACAAAAAATATATTCTAACACGTATTATTCGAAAGAGATTATTTTATAATATTTTTTAGTTCAAACCTTATTTCAATATCTCAAACGATTCAAAAGTTATGCACCAATGTCCCTAAATTTTTCGATCCGGCCCACTGTGCGGCGTGGTTCTACGAAACCGTAGTCACAATTTCAGTAACATAGGCGGAAACTAAGATGGCTATAGGAAAAATAGATTTCGCGTTTGCTTCGAAAATGGTATATAGACGAAATTCTTGTTAGCATGGTCGAAGAGGTGTTGCGCGATTTGATTGCTCGGTGGCTGGATCAGTGCGCTGCACTGGGACGAAGCAAACCGACACGGCAACGCAACGGTAGCGACTCGTCGAGATACCGTCGCTGTGAGAATAGGAACGCTTCGAAAGCTAGTCGAACCGCTCCGCTCTTCTCCGAATTTACACGTAAATTCACGTGATTTCGACTGACGCTCTTAGGTCCCGTTACATCTCGTCGAACAATATCTTTCGATTGAATCACTTTGCCAGTTCTCTGGACCGTATTGGCTTCATTGACAACCCAATGTGTAAATGCAACTCTGAGAGTGAAACCCTCAATCATGTCATTTGGCAATGTGATCTGTACAATGCACAAAGAACTTTACTTTTGGAAAAACTCTACAAATTAAGATTTGAGTTGCCTTAGGATGTTTCCTTGATTCTTGCTGCGCCTAATATCGAGGCATGTCGTCATATTATATCCTTTTTAAACAATTGTAATTTGCGTGTTTAGGTGTTACCTAAAAGGAAAAAGATGATTTGTACATCCTTACCTTTATACTGAAAATACTCTTTGTTATGTATATTTCTGTTTGTATGCCTAATGTTGTAATAAATCTTTTCTAAGATTTAAAAAAAAAATCTCTCGATTGAAGTAGCGACAGGAACGTGACACGATCGTAGTGAGCAAACACGGTCTAATCTTGGTGGTTTCTGGTTGGTTCCACGCGAAACTCGGCCCATTGAATCGCTAGTCAAGGACAAAGGCTACGCTTGGTTGTTCGGACCTTCGTCAGTGAGCCACAGGTGTCTTTCTCTCGTCGAAAACAGACCCACGGTATCTCTGCCGTGGGAATTTTTTCTTTCGCGCAACCATCCTTGAGAAATTTTGTCACAATCAAGATGTACGTTTCACTCGAGCCGTTCTTTTCGACCTAGTCGAGATCGCGACGCGTCGATTTATCCGTGGACAAAGGGGATGAAAATGCCCGTAAAAACGAGAGTTTATATCCAATTTACTGGATCACCGAGGATAACGTTCTGGTCCGTTGTGCTGCGATGCGCGGCGGTGCGTGCTCGTTCGCGTCAAAAGCGAGATCCTTTATCAGTGAAGCTTCGTGGCCGTTGTTAACGCGTGGCAACGTTGAAATTTATTTAGATCCGTCGCCGACCGTTCTTCGCTTTAGGGAATTCGTGAATTTCCACATCGATCAACGAGAACGACAACGCCGCACAGTGATCCGGTAACCCGCTTTTTGTGGCCAGAACTATTGTAGCGTTATTTCAAGATTTAATGTTATCTTATATAGGTCGCTGGATTCGTCTTGATACCAGTTAGAATATTACGATGTAAAAAATATATGTTAAAAAAATTAATAATTATTTCGTTATTAATTAATTAACTAATATTATTTTATTTTAATTTTTTAGCATTAGAGTGCGTACTTCGCGCGCGAACGTCTG
>CM052333.1:11296937-11312201 GCA_028455615.1 Lasioglossum zephyrum
AGTAAAAACATTTCGATGGATCGATAGCTATAGTTTGAGTAACGCCCAGCACCTCGGTCGTCCCATTCCCGTTTCAATGATCCGCGGGTGCTTCTCGGCGAGGCGCGGGGCTCGGTGAAAAAAGCGAGAAGCAAACATAGGAAAAAGGTGCTTGAACTCTTACTTGTCGGTCTTGGCCGGAGCCATGTTGTCCCAGCTACGAACGGGGCAGTTGAGCTTGCTGAAGGGCAATTCCCTGGATAAATAGGCGGAGCAATGCCAGCTGTGCCTCCAGAAGATGCTTCCGCTCACCCTTTCGCGGTTCTTCAGCGTCGTCACCACACCTTTCTCACTCATTTCACTGTCGACGACGATCAGATGTGCCTCGATCAAACACGATTATACACAGGATCACACATCGGCTCGCGTTTTATCCTTGTCAAACGTGTACGGAGGAGTCCGAACGGTGCTGACTGTCGACAGAATAGCTCGAGCTTCCTTTTTCTGTTCCCAAGGATCCAACTTCCGGGTTTACATTTTCACGGAGGCCTCACACATGCGTGTAATAACTGGATACAGTCTGTTCGCGTTCCGTTTCGTTGCTGGCCACCGACTTACGGATACGTTCATGGAATTCTGCTTCTTTTTTCCTTCAGTTTTCCGTCCCGCGAGTTATTGATCGCGACGTTATCAATCACGGGACGCGTCACGGCCACACAATCGAAGCGAATTGTTCAGAGCGTCGCGACGCTGCCGCGTCGAGGACGATCCACGTCTCTGCGGGAGAAAGAAAACGCTCGAGAAAAACCGACATACCTCGAAACTCGAACCGAGGCAACGTCGATTTCAGTGATCAGATACAGCGTCGACGCTACCACCCACGAGATGTCCCGTTTCCGGAAGTTTTCTATATCGCCTCGTTCGAGATTCACGGTTCCCTGGCTATCGATCGTCTGAGACGTTCGAGTGGTTTTTTAATCAATAAGCCCGTTTGATAGGAATTTATTGGTTATCCTGCGAGCCCTCGCAGGACCGGGAATGTTGCTTATGTCAACACTCGCAATTTTTCATCCTTTTACTTCATTTTACATACCACGCGACCACATGAGCAGAAAAGAAAGAATAGTCATTGTAAAATAACACATGAATTTCTCATAAAGAAGACAGAACCCCCCCTCTGCTGTAATACCTAGCTCACAGTTCACCACATCTTGTATGAATGCGAAAAATTCTCCACCCAGCGACTCAAATTTGGAATCAACCAGAACACTGCCCTCACATTCGAAAAGCATATAAAAAACACTATTGAATACCTTAAAGATATCAACCACCTCAACAAAATCTAAGAAACACAATAGCAGTTCGTCGCTAATGATTTTGATGCGACGTTAAACCTTAATATAAAAAAATTTCATTATGTTCAATAATATTTTCAAAGCATATTTTCAAGCCTTGAATGTGAATCAATTATTTATCATCCAAGAAAGTAGATGTTACAAATTAAATATTTAAAGATTGAGATTCGGTACTCGTGTATTAACAGAAGGCTTAATGTTAATACGAATACACCAGGAAACGTGTATATCAATAAAAATGAAGAATATCTTTATCTTATTTGTACTAATAGGCACTCTTTACTACATAGAACAAATATTTAGTTTGTTTCGCGCTTCTCATAAAAGTAGGTACACTGTGTGTGTAAAAACTATTCGCACACCCTTTAGAAACGAATAATTAAAATTGGATCCAGTCTTTTTTCGAGACGTTAGAAAGATTAATCTTCCATTACTATTGCTAAGCCATTTAATCCAATTTTAAAAGAGTTATTCGTTTCAAAGACTATACGAATACTTCCTGCACCGACTGCATGGAAATAGGAATTTACATTCGCAATAATAGCTGGTGAAATTATATGCGAATGCCGAGGTAATAATGGAGTAATCTCATATTTTATAGTACACTGCGTCTCATAATATTAAATTAACCACATAATACTAGATTGATCATATAATATTATACCGGCAATATAATATTAAATTGACCGTATAATACGCGATACACAGTGTCACATAAATATTAGATTAACAACTTATCCCGTGGGGATCATAACACATAATTTCAACATCGTGACTAGTTGACCCGATTCTAGCAAAAATGCTAATAAAATAAATTCTTCGAGCACGAGCTAACGAATTTTCGTTCCTTATCTGGGCCGCAAGCCTCGCGGAACTTCTGCCGCTCGGGTTTATGGAGGTCGAAGCTTATCGACTTATATTTCCAAGTTATACATTCCTGGTATCGATACTACTCGAAAACTTACGGGCGATACGAGCGAGAAGCTTTTGTCGAACGTTTGCGAAGGAAGCTCGATATCTTGGGCACAGCGTGTCGATGTTATAACGCGAAATTCGATACAAGGACCTCGCCGCGAATTCAAAAAGTAAAAATTTACGATTTCGAGCGTGTTGAGCATAACATAACCTGTCTGGTTTGGAGTATAATAACGCTTAAGGTAGCTGACTATTGGAACAATTACCCTATACTACGATTGAGTTTTTTTTTATTATTTAACATCGCTTTTTGAATTCTTATGTGAGAATTATTTCGCGACGGGACCTACAGTTTAGAATAAAGGTGGGTTTCGCCTTGGGCACCACAGTATTTAGATGGCACATGGAATATTTCCAGAGAATGATAAAATAGTGAGCTAGGGTTTTAACGATAAAACAAACCTATGTTCAGAAAATGCATGTAACATGTTATTTACAGAAGATAAAAAAAAATTTATAACGGGACCACCCCGGGGACATACTCTACACGATGCACAAGGTTCCGTACCGATTGTACCGAACATACATAGAAAAAAAAGCGAAAAAAGGCACATACAGGTCGAATTGAGTAACCTCCTTCTTTTTCGAAGTCGGTTAAAAAAACAGAGTTCCCGCACAAATAACATAAAGCTTTCGAGAGGGTGATGAAAAATAGAAGTACCAACAGAACATCTAAACTTGAACGAGTTCAACTATTTCAATGTTGTTCTCCTGGCAAGCATCGTTTATAATCAGCACTAAAACACCGAAGAAAGCTGCACGATTCCGAAGTGGGATGCAGCGACTCGTGTACGACCTCTTATCGCTACTGTTGCCGCGTTGCCCGGAAGCCGAAAGACGCTTTAACATGGGCAGGATCCTGCGCGTTGTTTTCCGATCGCTGGGATTCATCGGATATTCTCTGTGAAGCTAATGGAATTGGCCAGGGCCAAAGGGACATTCCTGGTGTTCACGGTTGGATGGAACAGACTGCGCGAAAGGCCGAGTTCGACGCTAACCGACAAGGAGAGTCGGCAAACCACGGATCGATCGCGAATTAGAAGCTCCAGGTAATCGAAAATTGTCGAGCTTCCGGTTAATTCGACGGAACACCAAGTGGCCGGACCTGGGGCGGTCCAGGAAAATTTCGATATTCAGGAATGCCGGGAATCGTCGCCGAGACCGAACGAGAGCAGCAAACCCGGCCTTCATTAGGAGAGAAACGATTGGAGAACCCGAAGTTTCCTCCTAATGACCCAGTAGGTCGACCAGCCGGCGATCAGCGAGTCGTCGAACTCGTACACCAGCTTGCCCGCGCGAAAACTTCTCGAAAGGAAAGACGAGTCGAGACGACGGCGATGGTGTGGCTCCGTTTCGGAGCCGATGATGAAATTCAGGAATTCCGAGCGAGAGAGACAGGAAAGGTCGTTTCCTTTGTTGGCTGATCTTCGTCTTTTTGCCCGGTTCTGTGCGCGGGCCGAGTCACGTTCCGCAAATCCTCGGCGCTTGCCTAAGCGGAAGGAACGAGAGAGCAGAAGATATCTGCGAGCAGGACACGAAGGTGAACGGGTTTGCGGCGGGTCCCGCGAGTGCAGGTCCGACCCACTGCACTCGCCGGACCCGCACACGTATTTTTGACCGTTCAAGGACGGCCGCGGAAAACGACCCTCCCACGAAACTCCTATCTAACCCGACAGATATTCTTCATCCCTCTAAACTCCCTCAGGAATCGAGAGACTTGAGAACTAGGACATTTGTCCTAATTGCAGTGCCATTAAACAAACTTAATTCATTCATATATTCCCAGCTGTTCTGACTGGGTGGAAACGTTTGTCATTTGAAAATTCGAAAAAAATCCGAAAAGACACAAGAGCAAGTTGACCTCTGAATAACCTTGAAGACATCTAACTAGTAAAAGACAAATTGTCCTAAAAATATCAACATTCAGATTTCTCTGCTCGCCGTAATATTTGATTAATATTTTACCTCGTTTTTATTAGCTCGCTTTCTTGTTTGTTTGTCTGTCTGTCTGTTCGGTGGAAAATTTTGCAATTGATTTTAAACTAACTTCCCGATGAGCTAGAGACTTGAAATTAAATACATGGCTCAGAACTGGATGACAATGCATTATTTGTAATGTACTCAATGATAATTCTACGCAATGATAAAGGATTATTGCAAGCGAAGCGTCACAGTACGAATTTTTGACCGTTCAAGGACGGCCGAAGAAAACGACCTTCCCACAAAACTCCTATCTAACCCGACAGATATTCTTCATCCCTCTAAACTCCCTCAGGAATCGAGAGACTTGAGGGAATCTTCTGGTCCAGAGCGTTATTTTGTAAGTCTTGTTTGGGAATTTTTGTAAACAGACGACTGTTTCCTTATTCAGGCTATGCATACATATTTTCTATTACAGTTACAGTTCCTTGAAGAGGCTCACATGATTCCAATCGTTCTAGTGGTCTGAAATGAAGTAGCATTTTAATTAGTACGAATGTAGTTTGGTATGAACCAAGATTAATTAAAACATTGATCCAGAATATTGTCACGTGACGTATGACCCTTTTCATTTTGTCCACATGAAATACATGCTTGAACGTTTAATGTTTAGTATTGTAGTCATTGTTTGAATTACGGTGTACACTAATACGAAGGGTTAACAATATGGCGGAAGTTTGAATGTAGAATTTTTATTTTATAGGCTCTGTCTTCACATAATAAAAAGAAATATATTAATATTTGTGAAAGTTCGTGGTTCTAACCAGTAGATGAGGCTCCCTAGAGGGAATTACTGCTATGTATTTAATTTGGAGAAGCTGAGCACAAAAGTTAGTACCTCTTTACGGTACATTTGATCTTTTTTAATGAAACTATAAATTGAAGATCCTGACAACGTTTCGCTAATGATCTCCATCGAAAGCCATTAAATTCGAAAATATTATCGAAAAAGAGATTCGCATTTTCACGAAGAATACACGAAAAGGTTAGTACCAGTCGTCGCGGTACAATATGTTAATCCGCAGACTAGCTCGCAGGTCGTTCGCCAATATCCTTAATGAAACAACAGAGGAAAACGTCGACGGTACGACTACTATCGCGGCGACGATGTTTGCTCGTTTAACCCAGAAAGATATCGATTCGAGCTTCAACTGTACCGGGTTAAGAAATGAAAAGGTCTGATTAAGAACCGCGGGGCAATCCAGGGGTGCAGAGAAAAAGTGGTGAGAGTCGGAATTTTAATGAAAGGTTCTCGAAAGGCCACGCAATAAACCGGGGGAGTATAATCGATACGCGACAGGTACCGCTGGTTACAAAAGTCGCTGGGAATTTTACAGGGCTCTCGCGAGTGTTGGTTTTTCCCGGGGATATCCGGGGAAGAAGCGAGCGATTGCATCGTCCCCCGACACGGTTTACTCACTGATAGTGAACGTCGTCGCTGTCGTCCGATCACTGTCTACAGGTTGTCAAAGGCAACTCTGATACAGGACAGCGTAAATTGGTTTCCTGGTCGAGACAGACAGGAGAGTCGTCGCAGGTATTTTTTTGATTGAAAATAGGAGGTGTTAGACGGTGTCGGAGGGAACGTGAGTGGGAGAGTGTGACGTACCGAAACGAAAATTTATAGTGATGCCGGTAAACAAAATGCGCGCGAAGGGATGCGCAGAGAACGGCGGATAGGAACACGTTGACAGGAGCGATGTACGGACGTTACACAACACGACATGCAGCCAAGTCGACGGCGCGCGGTGTACTGGAGTCTCGATCGCAGCGCCGCGCCGCGCCACGCCAATACACCGGCGCGTCGCGATGCGCCGTAGCAACCCGTTGAGGAATTGCTAAAGCCGGTTCCGCTGGCCGGTGGGTCCACGACCACTTGTTCTCTTCAGCGAAAGATGCTGCACCGAGGGCTGAACATTGGACATTGCAGCTCCTAAGTCGCTCCTCGTTCACCCTTCCACCCATGATCAAAACTTGACACGTTGACTGACACGTTCCACAGCGTTTTGGCCAAAGTCCGACAAAGAATTCGCAAAAACTAGACCATTCGTTCCAATTGCAGTGCCATTAAACAAACTTCTTAATTCATTCATATATTCCCAGCTGTTCTGACTGGGTGAAAGCGTTTGTCATTTGAAAATTCGAATAAAACCCGAAAACCAAAAGTGCAAGTTGACCTCTGAATAACCTTGAAGACGCCTAACACGTAAAAGATAAATTTATAAAGGACGAAATAGGGCGAAGCACCACCTTTCTTTTCCCGGAAACTATTAAACATTTGAATAGCAAAACGTGGCCTCGAGCAATAAGATTCAAATCCGAATCGACACGTTTGGGTATGCTAACAAACATTGCTAGAGTTGTAGAATTTGAAATTAATTCCTATTAAAAGATAACTTGTCCTAAAAATATCAACATTCAGATTTCTCTGGTCGCCGTAATATTTGATTAATATTTTTGTAACGTACTCAATGATAATTCTACGCAATGATAAAGGACTATTGAAAGCGAAGCGTCACAGTATGAAAGGAAGCAAAGAAGTTCGAAGAGCCCGTAAAAGACATCAGAATCGCATCAATCCGAGACTGAGAAGTTCACATTAGATCAATGTAGTACAAAGAAACCCGAATCAGACTAACCCAGTTTAACATTGATCTGGGTTAGGTTCCTCAGTGGTGGTTTCAAGCGGGTTTCTAGGTTCTGGATTGATCCAATTCGAATCTTTTGACCCCGGCGTAATTTAATTTGGGTCTCTCATTCCTAGATTCGTCTGAACCGGTAAGATGCCTAGGTTTGATAACAATTGCGTACGTGCGTTCGACAAGCAGCAGATATTTTTATCGCAACTCCCGCTGATTAATCACGTCCGCGTTCGCTAGAATCCGACAGGTTTATGAATCACTATTCGCGGAGCTCGGGATCGCGTTTCGCGTACGTTTCTTATCGCGAGCCATTCACGAATTGTTGAAACAATTTCCTGTGCCGCGAAGGCGGCCAATTCGAAGTCGCGGTGTTCGAAACACGATGAAAACGTTCGAATAGAAAGGCTCCGTTTTGCAAGTCTAATTACATACAGCTATCGATATGCATCGACATTTTGACCCGGGCAGACGGAGAGAGAGAGAGAGAGAGGGGCACGCGGGAAAATCTGAAAGGAGAAAAAATTAGCGAAGAATTCGTCACGAGTACAATGCAATCCGGCCGCCACCCGGCGATCGACGGAACAACGGATCGATGATTAACAGCGGGGATTTCGACGGCAGAATGAAATTAAAATGCGAGGACTTGTTGAGCTAGAGATTCGATCAGCGCGCATAGTTTCTGCGTATCGTAATGCAACCCGGCGAGATCTCGGCGTTCCAGCAAGCCAGAACAAAGCTGCGTAACGATCATTATATTCGGCCGTTAATATTAGACGTCTGCGCCAGGTATGAACGTGTGGGCGCTACCGAATGCATCGCGACTTGCAATTTGCATTCAAGACCGCTCCGAGCCGATCTCCGTCTCGAACCGCGTATATCATAATAACGATACTTACGTCCGTTCGACATGCTCACTTTCCAGCGACGCATTATTTATGCTCCAATCAATTACGCGTTCGGTTTTTCCTCTTCAACGTTTAGGGCGGTCTCGCACCAAATGATCCCCACGCGAACGCTTTCGCTGATGCATTCGCAAGTAATTGCTCCCGCTACGTTATCCTAATCTCTTTCCCATCACTTACGGTTCCATCAATCGCGCGTTAAGCGTCTAGAAATTTTTCTACGCTAACGACCAAACTTCGGACGAAACATTGTTGATACTCGATACTCGTTATCGCGCGAAGAACAATTTTTACCAATTTACCCGACCGCTTTCTTAATGGTCGAATCGCTTACAGATATTGCCAAGATTCTTCTTCTCAAATATTTTACGTTCATTAACCCATATATCAATATTAAAACATTTTTTTTTATTAGAAACTCTCATATGAGATTTATTTCAATATAATTACAAAAAAAACGAAATACGCCACATACAAAACAGAATATAATAATTAGTTGGAACAGTATAGACAAAACTTGTACTTTAAGACCACAGCTCTTAAAAAATGATAACATGTAGTGACAAGCTTTGATGTTTGGTTTAGCTATTAATATTGAGACATCCATTGGAAGCTGGAAATTTATTTTGCTGAGTTTATTCATAAATTTGAGCCTTTCATTATCAATAAATCCAATGCGAGCCAGAGAAAAAGCAAGATGATAGTGGTGAGATCTACACCTGTTTATACTGACAATAGTTGAACGGGATAAGTTTAACTGAGAAAACCAAGGAAGTCTATTTTCATTAAAAAAATACTGAAAATATGTTTTGCCCTTAAGAAGACCATCAGCATTTATAGAGGCGAGAGTGTTGTCTAGCATAATTTTGAAGAAAGACTCGAAGCAATCAGTGAAAGGAATGTAGGAAATACAAGGATCGCTAAAGGATGAAGCCTCCTTAGCTAAAAGATCAGCTCTTTCATTTCCAGCAATCCCAATATGAGACGGAATCCAATAGAACTTCATAGAACTAAGCACATTATCCTGGATGAAGGAATTATATTTCTTTTTAATATTGAAGATATAGGGGTTAGTTTTGATATCCGTTTTAGCAGAGCCAAGGCGCGAAAGAACACTTAAAGCGTCTGTAAAAACAATAAAGCTTTGATTCTTATTGGCCACAGCAAAGTCCAGAGCATTATCAATAGGAACACATTCAGCTGTGAACACAGAAGCTTGTTTATTAATACTTTTTTGTGAAGTCCAGTCTAAGGACGGACCATCAGTAAAAATAGCGGCTGCTAAGATCATATTAATCTGTATAACGATATCCACAATTTTCTACAATGTTTATTAAGCCATATAACAATAACTAAAATTTTCTGTGATGTTCATTAACCCATACAACGATACTCGGAATTTTCTGTCAGGTTGAAAATTTGTCAGCATGTAATTAAGAGCACGATGGAAGAAGTTTAACAAAAGTCAGAATCTAAATGTTCATAATTCCAAAGTGTTTCGTTCCGAGGACGCTTTTACACCAGGAAGCGGAACAGCGAAGTTAATTGTTTCTCCGAGTATTGTTTAACAGCGTAGGTCGTACGAATTTGTAATTTGATGAGTTTTTGTGATTTTCTGTTTCGAGGAAACCGAGTACGCGAGCACTCGCTCGACCCACTGTACTCGACTTCCGCACGAAGAACGCCCACGGTCGGGCAAGTGCTTACTTCGGGTCTGAGTTAGTAACAACGAGAAATGAATTTTTAATGAATCCCGTGGCCGATGAGATTTAATTACTCGGGGACTGTCAACGGTTCCACGATTAAACGTTTATTTATCTGGATCTTTTTTTTGCAACGGGGTATTCTGGCTTTAAACGCGTAATCTTTTACCATCCTGTGGGAATTCTTTCCCGGAGAACTGTTAAATCTTTGCAGAGGGATGCTATCATTATACAAAAATGATTAATGAACACGCAGCCTCTTTAATTTGATTTATACGGTGAGCTCTTCGGTATATCAGTTTGTTTTATACAGGAAGCGAATTTATGGCTAAATTTTTACCTTAAGATCTTGCATACATACCATATTAATTCCCAAATTAATTTTACGAACTCAATTAAATCCTTTTGTACACACGTTCAGGAACATTTATATTTAAATAAAATGAAAAAAAATTGATCTTATGAAAGTGCAAAACCAGAATACCCTGTTAAACGGGTATCCGTGATGTCGCATAATTTTAGGCTTGAGAAAACTGTGTAATTTCACCAAAGAGTCGGGCTTATGTAAAAATGTGTGGTTCTTTAACAAGTAGAATTTCCGTAGAAAGTGGACATGCCCGGTTTTTGCAGCAGGATCTTCAATTTCCCGAGGGCGACGCGCAAATTCTGTTTGGAACTTGTCAAATATCAGGACGCGACGTCACGCGGAGAAATTTCACGGATATTTCGCATGGTTGTCCGAGAGAGAGACGGCTCCGGTGGAGCTTTCCATGATTCGACGTCGTGCTACACGCGACTGATCCGAATATCATGGTCCAGCGTGTTCTGTTCGGCCGGTGTCTCGTAATTTATGCTCACAATCAGACTAGCATCCGTCCCGGTGAACACGAGCCAGTGCAAATATACCGACGAACACGTACCGAGAACCGGAAGTCTGTACACAGATAATGCCCGCGACAAACGTTATAGGACAACGCTTTGACTTTGATATTAATTGAGGCACACGTCGCGGCGCCCGTCGTCGTTTGAATTAAGAGCAAACGCTGAAGTTACGCCGGGCCGAATGCAGTGTCTTCGCCAATTAGGGCCGAGGCACCTTCGGATGTAGGTCGGCCTACAAGATGCTGAAGCTAATGGGATTTTTACTGAAGTTTTCACCAAGATTTTATATTGCGCCGAAATGTGTATTACGTGTTTGGCCATTTTTTAATAATTTTTACAAATTTCTTTTATTTCTCTCGCAAAATCGTCTTTCAAAGTTTTGAAAAGTCTGGTAAAGTTACTTTCAGAGGATTCATATTATTAAATTGATTATTTTTATAAAATTAATTATTTCTCTTATGATATTTTGAAATGCAGCGATTAAAGTGCTCATAAAGTAAGATCATTTTTATATCTCTTACAAATTTCTTTTATTCCTCTCGAAAATTTCTTTCGGTGGATCTCTCGCAAAATCGTCTTTCAAAGTTTTGAAAAGTCTGGTAAAGTGAATTTTAGAGGATTTGCTAATATCTTTTTCACCACTGTTTCTTGTTGCACCTGACTCTTATGATATTTTGAAATGCAGTGATTAAAGTGCTCGTAGAGTAAGATCATTTTTTATATCTCTTACAAATAAAAATTCGAAATTTTTCAAACTTTACTTTCCGGGTCGACTGTACCAAAGAAATGCCAAGCGGTTATGGTAATAATACTACAACGAAGTGCTTTTGCTTGCCTTTGTACTTCTTGAGGAATGTTTATTGATCTTCATGTGCGTGCCACCGCATTTATTTATGGGATAGAGTCTTGCAAAAGCAGTCATTAGTATGAGGATGACTTCTGCCTATACACTTCGCTCGTTTTTCTCCTTCAGTTTTCCCGGCTCGTTGTTATATTCTCATTCTTCGGATCGGAAGATTTACTATTGCAGCAAAGTGCACTGCAGTCCTCTTAAATTCCATTATGGTTCAATGGACAATGACAATAATGGTCTCGCTCACGGTGTCATTCTCGTAATTTTCTATCACGCCCATTGTTACTTTCATTCTTCCTATCGAACGGGTACCTATACACTTCTACAAATGGCATGACATTTTCAGGAGATAGAATTCTTTAATATTTCGTAAAATTATTTTCTACTTTTTGAAACATAAATAAAATTGTAACTTTGTTGGTTAATGTATCTGCTGAAAGAAATGTGTAATTGTCGCTCAAATTTAAGCTACTTTCATTCTTTCTATCGAACGGGTACTTATAGACTTTTACAAATGGCATGACAGTTTCAGGAGATAGAATTCTTTAATATTTCGTAAAATTATTTTCTACTTTTTGAAACATAAATAAAATTGTAACTTTGTTGGTTAATGTATCTGCTGAAAGAAATGTGTAATTGTCGCTCAAATTTAAGTTGGATTTATAATGTTTCTAATAATCCGAGAACAACAACGACACGTGGTTATACTTTTTCAACATTCCTCACAAGTCCCTGGCGTCGACTAACTCGTTCAAACTTCGGCTCGACGCTCAATTCGTTTCATTTGCTACCAACCTCGTCACCGTCGCCGTCGTCTACATATTCCATAAACATGTCCCATAATACTCCTACGTTGGCCAGTCGCATAATGAACTGGAATAATAACGGGAATTCCTGGTGACGAGGCTACCGATTCATAAAATATGCGAGGCAGCAATTACTCGTCCTATAAAACGCATCACGGTCTAATAACAATGACTTAATTGTTGCGAACGCGGACAGGCTTGACAGGGAAACTTCCAGAACGGACATTCCGATACTGTAGGTCGAGTTTACACCAGCGAACTTTTCTGCCGATCTCCATTTATGCTTCAACAAAATCTACACATTTTTAAACAAAGGGAAAATCAACCTAGAGTTTTTTTTTAAACGGCCAAGCACATCTAATTTTGCTATGATGAGTTATTCTCAAACAGTTAATGTGTCACAGTATTCCGAAAATATATACTAGGAAAATAAATAATGAATTAGAAGGATGATGACCATTTGCCTTCTAGAAGTTAGTCCCCCGTTTGATGAATTAAATAATTTAATCAGTTGTGCTATGTTTCTGCTCGAATATTGCAACTATTATAGTTGCAGAATATAGCACAAACATAGCACAATTCAGCACAACTGATGATATTATTTAATTCAACAAGTGGGGGTTAACTTCTAGGAGGCTGACCATTTTCAAAATTAGGCATAAAGGATCTCGCACATTTTTCCGGTTTCCCAGGTTATAAAATTAAAATAGGAACATTGATCTAATTCTGGTAAAAGTTGCAATGATAGTATTGCAAGTCAATGATAGATTTTGAGATATCATGGTAACCAATTGGATATGCATAATTTCGAAGGAAACGTGATTGAAGCCTGCATCGCTGTAACGTTATCAATATTAAGAATTTAATGATACATTTATGAAATGCCATTTTTAAGGAAAAAAATAGACCGTGGGTTCTTCAAACTTCCAGACTGGGATATCCTCTAAGCCCGGAGATAAATTGAATCGATGCGCACCGGAGGAGAAAACTTAATAACTTCATATCGGAATACAATACTAAGGTCGCGCTTTTAGTTCCCGTATATGTACATATATACCAGCCGAGAACGGCGGAAAGTAGGTAAAAGAGAGATATACAATGAACGTTCGAAGAAGAGACGACGATAATGTACGTCGAATCGCCGTAGGCTTCTAGCGAATGCGGAATGCGAGTTTCATTGCACTTCGTTTCGCAGGCAAAGATCGAGACGGTGATACAGTGTACTAAACATTCGAAAATGATTTATTTCCATGAGACTTTTATTGTACCGATTCGAAATATCTGTTCCGAAGAAATACTTTTCCAAGAAGTTCTGAAGGTACGATACCAATACCACGGAGGCAGATTTTCCCTTAAAATAAATCAACAGAAGTTGAATGATAACGTATTTCGTCATTTTAATTTAATCATCCGGATAAGTCGAAAATTCTGTACCTATACGTTTCTCTCACAAATGCATAAAACGCATAAAATCCTATTTGAATTCAAAACGAAGTCACAATGGATTAGCCGTGACAGCTCCGGGTTAATTTGTACATCTAAAGAAAGGTGAATAAAAATATATTTCCTCGTTTTTAAATCCAGATAATTCGAAAATTATGCACTATACGTTTCTCTGATAAATGCATAAAATGCATAAAATCCTATTTGAAGACAAAACGAAATCAGAATGCATTAGTCGTGACAGCTCCGGATTAATTTGTGCATCTAGAGAGAAGTTGAATAAAAATATATTTTTCCTCGTTTTTAAATCCAGATAATTCGCAACATTATACATCTATACGTTTCTCTGATAAATGCATAAAATGCATAAAATCCTATTTGAAGTCAAAACGAAATCAGAATGCATTAGTCGTGACAGTCCCGGATTAATTTGCGCATCTAAAGAGAAGTTGAATAAAAATATATTTCCTCGTTTTTAAATCCAGATAATTCGCAACATTATGCATCTATACGTTTCTGTGATAAATGCATAAAATGCATAAAATCCTATTTGAAGTCAAAACGAAATCAGAATGCATTAGTCGTGACAGTCCCGGATTAATTTGCGCATCTAAAGAGAAGTTGAATAAAAATATATTTCCTCGTTTTTAAATCCAGATAATTCGCAACATTATGCATCTATACGTTTCTCTGATAAATGCATAAAATGCATAAAATCGCACAAATCGAAGTCACACTGGATTAGCGGTGACAACCTCGGATTGTTTTGTGCATCTAAAGAGAAGTTGAATAAAAATACATTTTTCCTCGTTTAATGATCTAGATAAGTAGAAAAAGATGTACCTATACATTCCCGTCATCTCTTCTCTATCTATCTATATAAATAAAAATCAAATGCTTCTCGTTGGTAACCACATCACTTGAGAACGGCTGGACCGATTTAGCAAATTTTTTTTAAATGTTCGTAATAGTCAGAATAAGGTTTTAGAGAGAAAAGTGCTGTTTGAATCATCTATCTGTATAATAAAAATGAATTTCAATAGAAATTTACACTATCGAAAACGTCTGTCGATCATATAAAATCTAAGCACGAGACTTAAGAGGAAGAGGCTGTTCGATGGTTGCAGCGTTAAAAGTGCATTACTCCTGAAATATGAACGAGGCCGTTACCGAGCCTAATGCATCATGATTCATTATCAACGCGAGGAGACAACCGGGAGACAAACGTCTGGCGACTTCCCCGCGAATATTCCGCGAAACGTCACGCTCGATGATGGATGCGGTCGCGGGCTTTTTTCTCGCGCGAAGACAAAAGTTCCGTGGACACGCGGCCAGTACAATCCTCCCGAAGTTTCCGACGGCCCTAAAAAGTTTCACGGAGACACCGTACCGGCTGCGCGCTAATGAATAATTAACAGAACAGAAACGGAGCAACGTTACACGGGATAAAAGTTAGTGAACCCGGCGTCCGCTCGTCTCCGAGGTCGAGGATCTCCCGCGGGGGAACTAATTACGTCCAATTGTAGCTCTATCTTCTTCGACCTGTTCTGAACTGTAATTTGATAACGCGGGCCCCCATGCATTTAGCTGACCGACTATAACTTCGCAACGCTGACACCGGCTTTTTTTTGCTACCCGAGATTCTGCGCGCACGGTTAACGATCGGAAGACGTGGGAGCGAGATCGTGATTCCAATCAATTTTCTTCCGTGACAGTGTGATCATGGTAATACGAAGTAGTTGAG
>CM052333.1:11312301-11331121 GCA_028455615.1 Lasioglossum zephyrum
AACAGTGGAGGAATTACGAATCCACGAGCATTAAAGTAATTTGAAAAACTTTCGCCGAAACAACAGCAACCGAAACTGGCATACGTACAACTGTAAGAGACTTGACGGATGATAAATTATTCGGTAAAGACCACTGTGGAATCAAATATGCATGTCGGCAGAACTGCCTCGTGTTTCTCGAGTAATCTCATGTTCGATTGACTCGGCAGCCCTCGGGAATGGAGAACGCTTCCCAAGACTCGTCGGATTCGCAATTTCGTTACCATTTTATTTTCCACGAAGCTTTTTCATAACATTAATCTTCTTCCGCCTCGAGAAGTTCATTCGGGAAATTGCCCGGCTGACCTAAATAATTCCCCGTATTTGGTACTCTTTCGACTTGCGAAGAATTTATGTTTCGACTGTCGAATATTAGTCAGCTTAATTTTAATGTGTAATCGCGTGTCAGAACGAATTACGGCGCTTGGCTGCTATACAATACGTATAATTAAATCGGGACGTTTGAACGGGTGGAATTTTCAACTTTAAACCGATTAACGTCACTGTTTCAGTGAAAAGGATCCGTTGCATGTAATAATTAACGACGTAAGCGTGGCTTGTACTGGAGACCCGGACTAAACTACACTTTCGGCGTTACGGTTTAGGAGGAACAAAGTTTCTGAAACTCTATACGATCAAATACGCTGTTTAAAATTATGACTGCCGCTGCGTATTAATCGTAACTACAGTGCCACCCATAATTACTCGCCATTACTCATCGTTACTCATAAATATACTTCGTGTAATAATGGTTCTAAGGAAATTGAATAATTTATAGACAATTTCCGTTATGCAATGCTTATTGCTATCAAGTAGTATAAGAGAGTTTATGTAATATATAAAAATCAATGATAAGAATTATTGTTAATTTCGTAGAATGAAATACAAAGAAATTACTGTGTATGAGGGAGCATTTTGTTTGGAAAAATTGTCAGTCGTTGATTGAACATCGTTTGCATTTACGTAATAGTGGCTCGTTTATGAAATTTGATAATTCCATCCACTGCTTGAAGAGTTTATACTCTTTGGGGTAATCTTCTGAATAGAGAATCTTCTGTGTAGGAGTCTAAATTGTGTTACAAGATATAAAAACGAAGCAATCTTTATTCATCAGCAATCAAGAAATAGACACAACAATCTACAACTACAACTAGATTCTGTTTATTGGCCTGGCTGTGTTTTTAATTTTATTTGCCATATTATAATTCTTTTGCATTTTTTTAGACGCAATGTATGTTCTTTATGAAAATGATCCACATAGGGATCGAAACGTCAAGATACATTTATAAATAATTGCACATTTGCTGTTTGTGTAAAATTGATCGAACAAACTTCACCTTAATCTACAACTACTTCGGAATAAGAAATGTTTCGTTACGTGTGTATATTCTAACACAGTACCTTTAATCGTGTCCTCGATTGAATGTTGGTGAGCTAGGACGTGAACGAGCAAAAACAGTAATCTGTAGAATCGAAATCTCAACCAAACAATATTTTATTCAGGAAAATTAAAAATGCATGAATCATTTAAACAAATGTTGTTATCCGATTTTATTAACACATTCGCTGTAAGTTTATCGCGTTCCTCTTCGATCTGTGAATCGTAAAATTTTAATCGAATAGAAACCGACAGCTGAAAATTGTAGTTTCATTCGACACACGGTGAAATGTCTGTTATTTTAATAAAGAGCCATTTACTCTGGCAATAATGTGGAGCGTTTATGCTTAGATTTCTGTGGCGTCGCGGAGTGTAAATTGTTCATCGTTCGTACAATTATGAGCCGTATTGTACGTAGCAACGTGGGCAAAGGGGGTTTGAGGCGAGGAATGTCGGTAATATTTCGACAGAAAGCAGAAAATTGCGTTTCAACGGTTTTCATTAGTGCCCGGTCGACCGAGCTGTCGGCTTGACGAATATTTGTCGTTCTGAAAACGGGATCGGAACGCGAATTCAGCAGAGCGATCGTCCCTCGTAACGTTAGTCGACCTTCTGCATTGTCGGCAGTGAAAGCATGTAATTTCATCGCCGGCTTCGTATCATTCGACCTTAACGGGTGTAAGTTGCAGGTGCAACATACCACGCTTCCCTCCTCGCCGAAGATAAAACTCACCTACGTGAGCAATTCTGTCAAGCGAGGCCCGATCGACGAAATGCAAATTAATTTTATTGGTCAGCGATTCCTTTTACGCCAGGAGAAATCTATTCCCACGTACTCTCATTTTACTATACCCCACTCTATAGAAATAATACAGTATTTTATAAGAAATGAGTTTATAGGTAACTCTGGTAGATCACGTATTACAATAGGATCCGTACCAAGTCTAAATAAAATCTCGAACTTGTCATTTATGTAATGAAACATCCACATACCAGTTATTTTTAAGGCTCTGTAGGTTCAGTGATAATTTACTGACATTGTGAAACTGCATTTATCAGGAGTTGTTCAATGAAATTGTCTCCGTGGACATACAGTTAAGTAAAAAAATAACTTCTTTATGAATGGACCAAACAACTTCAATTTTCTTGCCAAGCCAGATGATCACATTTTTGAATCTGAATGCTGGTGAAAATTTCAAATAATTCTGTTATCTACGATTAATCGTTAAAATAAATGTAGCCATACACACACAGGAAATGTAAATTTTCCTTCCTCGAATTTACGGAGGACGAAGATAAATAAATTCTAATCAAGGTAGAAAGTTGATTGACAATCATAAGATCAGGAAACTGAGAAACAAGGATAAAACAGTCTTCCGATGGACTTCCGATGGACAATACTTTGAATAACAAAATTATACAAGATTTTCTTTAATAAACGTTCAAATTTCCTAAAAAAAATTCCGGTTTTTAAGTTATAGACCCAATATACTCGACAGAATTGTGAAAATATCGATTTTTTTGTACATGTTTGTCGGCAAAAGGATTTTAGCTTAATTTAAGCCTAGGTTTAATTTTTATTAAACGGCCTCGTTTCATTTGATTGATCCCGACGTGATTTTAAGGTATGAATTGAAACACAAATCGGTTTAACTTTTTATGAAATTTCCATCCATCAGAAATGACAATTCCGAAAGCTTCGAAACTGCTCGTCCCAGTCAGGAATTTTTCATCGAATGTTTTATGAATATTGAGGTTCTGTGCGTGTCTCTGTCAGTTGAATTTCGCCGAGTTTAATCGCGCGCCTAACGCGTCGTTATTAATGCCAGTATTATATAAAAATTTCGCGGTGTGAAATATTTTATGGTCGCGCGATCATGTTGAATAACCACCATTCGTTCGAAACAGTGAAGAAGACGAAGATTCCAAATAACGCGAATCTTTAAACTAATCACTTCAATTTAATTTTACGATTAAACACACCGATAAATTTTCTACGCAAAAGTTTAAACACCTGACACACGTAAAATTTCACCGGCACGTCGCGTAGATGCAACAAATAAACAATCGAGTCATGATTAAAATTTCTTCAATTGCTTTTACCCATTCCGCAGCGAACTCTTCCTCGCGCGCTCTGCATAAAGAAATTCTCAAGTTAAACAAACCATAAATAATTGGATTAAATGCATAAAGTTCATCTTATCGGATTGAACAATTCTCATTGTGCAAATTCAATTGGATTAAACTTCGCGACTCGTTAAAGGGAAAAGTTGTTAACATCTTGATTATAACTGCACGAATCGTGAGTACTAATTATGCGTCCCCGTAATTGAAGAAAATTGCGATGCGATGATTTTTCCGTAAATTAGTCGAACAAACTGACGACTAGTCGATCCACTTGCATTGACCACAAAAAAAATCGCTGAACCAAATCGAATTATACGTTTCGAAAACTGACAAAGATCGTCGTGGAAATGATCGATGCCACTCACCTGTCAAAGTAATAGTTTAATCAAACTCCTAGCGAATGAAAAGCGAAAAGTAACTGACAGGGGCTGTGGCAAACCGTTCCGGTATCAATCGCACGGTATCGTAGGATGCGCGGTCTAATTACCATTTGTCAGCGAAGAAACAAAAGAATAAGAAGAGTCGCGGGGCGTCAATGTCGCGGCTGCGCTTTGTTTCGCCAGAAAATACGTCGAGAGCAATGATTACCATACGCCGGCCTGGTAATTTAGCGGTTTAAACTTGTCCATCGGAGTTCTCTCTCTCTCTCTTCTCCCGAGTCGGACTAATTACTAACCGTGTAATTAATGCGAGTCATTACGCCGGGATCGCGCGGCCTCGTTTCACCTGATTCGCTGTTGGGAAGAAACCGATTGTTAATTGTATTCGCAAATCGGCCGTTCTGACAGTTCTCGCGCTCGCCAAGTTTCGAGAACACTCGGATTAGTACGCTAGAACCGAGACCGTCGATCAGGACTGAATTGAAGTTCAAATTAACTTGATAACACATTGACAAAGAAGAAACGACAAATTTTGAACTTCAAACATTTGTCTAGTTTACCACTAAATCAGTCTTAACACTAAAACTACCGAGCACTAAATGAAATTGTCTTATAATAATAACAAAATTGCATTCATTTAAACTTCGTACCAGTTTTGTTTAAATATGTACTTTAATAGAGAAGCTCACTAAAAAAGTGTCTCGGAAAAACATATTTATAACTACATGTGTCTCATTGTCACGTGACTAATTCGGTACTGGCAGAGAGAGGGTAACATAATCCAAGATACAGCCATTGCTCTAATCCGAAACTTATGGTGTTGTACGTCGACTCTATTATTAAGTAAAATATACATGATTGAAGATCATATGCGTGAACATAGTGATCCTTTAAAAGAAAATTCGAATTACTGAAAAGAAAGCTATCTAATGATACTAGACCAGGAGTTTAAATTAGCTTACTTAATGATCATTTCGCAGCGAATTAGGTGAAAGTTAGCGAAATGCTGTGGTCAGTGAGTAAAAAAATTTGTGTGATATGACTTGATTGTCACTAACTTATTATTGAGAAAAAAAACGTGGTAAAATAAGAGTACTTAAGATTGTTTAAAGATCTGTAAATTCTTTTAAGTGTGAGACATAATTTTAAAATCCATATTTTATATTGTTGATTAGGAGAGGTATTTCATCTATAATTTTATTTCACTTCGACGTCCCCCAAAAATATTAGCGTCGAAGAAGCGGTATTAGAATATTCCGAACGCGACACAGCCTCGAAAGTGGTAATCGGCAATTTCTTTGAACGTTTTACGCAGGGGTGGAGTATTGGAAATGGGTTACAACTATTTTTTGATATGCTTCAATATCGAGAGACCAGAGACAGGTCTCGAAAACTGTAGACAGGAGATTGATACATCGATTTGTTATTGTAAATATTTCGCTCGCAGTGAATCGCCATTTGTTAAAACATTTATCGCTACGATAACAAATATTTTGACGGATTCAGACAAAGCTCGGTTCCGAAAAGACATCCAGAAATCCCCATGAAGAGAGAGAGAGAAAGAGAGAGAGAGAAATAGAATAGAAAGGAGTAAAAGTCATCCACTCGCATTCCGAATGATTGCGTTTAATTAGTTGAAGTGATTATTGAGCAATCGAGTACGTAAAACTTAAACTACAAGCGGATCGTTTAAACGGAAAGAGATTTACGTGGGTAAACACTGGCCAGAAATTACAATATTATGGAAATGCGGTGTATCAGGGTCCTGGAAGAATCGAACGAAATATAATTACTATCGATTACCGTTTAATTTAATGTCTATCGACGGGATGCTCGTTTCGAGAAACCGAATCGATCGGGGTTTTCGATTAACTATTTCGTTCCTAATGGTGGCTACAATCGAAGTTTCGCATTTAACGACAACTCGAATTTACTAATGAAACTTGATTAGTTCCGGATCAAACTGGATTGTCTAAACAAGCATAATTTCGCGCCGCGCGGTTCTGATTGAAATTTTATAAAAAACACACAACTGAGCGTACACATGGCTTTCACAGTTATCAATTGCAATTTCATAGCGAAATCTATTTTTTCAATTATCGTATTGAACATTCATTAATTAAGTATTATTATTGGGGAATAATGACGATGAAAAATAAAATGTAGAGAAATCTATTTTTTCAATTATCGTATTGAACATTCATTAATTAATTATTATTATTGGGGAATAATAACGATGAAAAATAAAATGTAGAGAATTGTGTGAACATTTCTCGGTGGAACTGCAATGGCGAGCAGACCCGAATCGCGAGGGTTAATTGAAAAACCGTTTCCGATCAAAAAAAAGTGATTAGCAGCGAAGTATCATCGGTGGCGTTGAAAGGCGCTACGCCGCGAAGGCGCACAGGTAGCTGCGGACAGGTGAGAAAACCGGGATGCGAGGCCATCTGTTAGTTTCAGAATAAAGTAGCCGGCGCAGGTCGATTCTAATGGAACCTCCAGGTAGCGCTTACTGCAAAGAAATCTGCGCGTCGGCGAAAGTGCACTCGCACGGTGCAATCGATGGCTGCACATCTAAACTTGACACTTCCTCGTGCGAAACCGGTCTACGCGTAACCGATTACGTTATCTTTAATTGGACCGAATTTCTAATATGAAATTCATTCCCATGACTCGTAGATTCTCTGAGTTAAAAAAGGTTCTGTTCTGTTATAATAAATTTTAATACAAAGTCTAAATAAAATGTACCAATTACTTTTAACACTGAAACTATGTACCAAGTATTAAAAGCATCGTGTAAATGTTGCCTTATAAAAATACTAAACGAACAATAACAATCAAACAGATAATGTTCAAATTCGAAGATCAATGCACAGTTGTCTGACTTAATATAACCTGTGTCAAACGAGTAATTAGTCTGTAAGTCCAATTAGAAATTAACTGCGCGGATTGCAATTCCTGCGCCGAATTGGAATTCGCAGAATTCCTAGATTTCTATGAATTTCCAATAGGTTACAGAATCGAACGGCCACCTGTCGCGTAAATTTCGTATTACAGGAATAATATTATAAGGCAGTGGATTATATGCATACATGAGAAAAATAAATTTTTTTAAATATTGTCACATTATTTTCAACCTTTTTTGTTATAATTCAGGTGGAAATTATTCATTTTGCACGAAGATCAACTGTCTAAATATTATATAATTGTCCGTGAGATCAGTGTTGCAATATTTATTTCTCGTTCATAATTTCCTTGGGCATTTACATTATTCGATCAATTAACAGGCTATAAAACGGCGCCGTCAGAAACGCGAAACCGAGAGGCAGACATTCATTTGAAAAACATTTTCAAAAAAGCATGAAAGGTAAAACGTTTCTCAGTGAAAGAAAGGAAGCCCGCGTGACGCGATAACGTATCGCAGAAATTTCAAAAGCGCGTATATCAGTTTTACGAGTACGGATATCTCCTTATATTTCAGCGGTCCGAAAAAAACCAGCATAAACCATTGAATAAATATTTCTCGCGGTCGTAAAGAACGGATCAGCTTTCATTTCACAGTGAATATTTATACCCGTGTATTTATTTCGCTCGAAAACCAGAAAATAGAACGAAAACAAACCGGGCGAGTCCGCGTTCCAGGCGCGCCGAACGACACTCCAAAGATTAATGTTCGATGGTTACATAACAAACCGCACGCATACAGAATGCAAAATTAAACGCCACCAAATGGATCGATGAACGATTTATCCGTCGATATCATTCCACACGAGTTGCGCTTCGTTTTTGCGCGAGTGGGTGTACGTCGTCTTTCGAACGAAGAGCGAAAAAAAGAAAGGAAAATGGAGACAGAGAAACGAGGAGGCCGCGGGAGAAAAGAAAAGTAAATAAACGATTTCATGGTCCCGCCTTGGAAAGGCGTGAATAATTCATGAAGGAGAAATTAACATTCTATTCACACGTGTACGAAAAAGAAGGGGAAGGTGGTGTAATCGCTTGAAAAACCAAATCTAACAAAGCATTGTCATGTAAAAGGGAGGGGAGGGAAAAATAAGGAAATATACGCGTCGGTTCTCTCTGTCGGCGACATTTTACTCTGTATTCGACTCAGTGCCCTTTAAATTCCGGGATTTTCAGCGTAAGTCGGTAGAAGAATCCCAATTTCAAGCAGGATATCGAGATTTATGTATACGCTTTTAAAAACAAGATGGCTCTCCGATCAGATATCCGTAACGTAACTCACTGAATTACCTCGGTATCACGGTCAGAATTTATATCCGGATATCTCCTTGGTCGTGTGTGCCGTCGAACGATCCCTTGGCTGGTCTCGCGCAGCATTTTTATGCGACATCAACCGCAAAATATGCGAACACGCGGGGTTGGAACGGGATCGCTTGGATCGCTACGGAAAAGTTGCGCGGTTTAAAAGAACGCTGGGAAAACACTAAACAGCTCGCGAGACTCCGCCAAAGTTTCTTCCGTGGGATTAACTATTGGCCAGGGACTACTGAAAACTTTCCGCTGGAGCACGCGCGCACTTCCATTCCGAAACCACCACTGAACTAATTTTGTCGCTCTGTAGCAGTAATTCTGTTATCGGCTTCATTTCTTCGATAGCCATAAGTAATGCGATTCCGCGAAGCGCGAGTCGTTTAACCATCTGCGCTCCGAGAACTTTTTAATGGCGGTCATCAAAGATACGTCGTTCGGTATCCTGCTACATTTGTCTGGTTATTCTATGTATAACATTGAAATAATTAAAAATCATTGCATTCTACCCGTTTAGATACTCTAACGGTATCCCACCATGACGAGGTTACGAAACATTGGGTTTGAAACTTTGACAATGTTTAAACGTATTTTCGTGTTGAATCATCCTGTTTGAAAATTGTGTTCTCAAGCGTGTATCGCTAGAAATTACAATGAAGTATACAATCATAATTTTATAATGTTGTACTTCTCATTAATAAATGATATGTAAATATTTAGCAAATATATTGCGTTATTTGCAAGTATAATTAAAGCAAGTAATCTATTGTCACTGTACACAGCATTCCAATTTTCTTAGGTTGATCTATATCACAGCATTACTATTCTACTCGTCTGATCGCAAGTCACCCTATTATAATTTTATAATGTTGTACTTCTCATTAATAAAGGATATGTAAATATTTAGCAAATATATTGCGTTATTTGCAAGTATAATTAAAGGAAGTAATCTATTGTCACTGTACACAGCATTCCAATTTTCTTAGGTTGATCTATCTCACAGCATTACTATTCTACTCGTCTGATCGCAAGTCACCCTATTCTACTTGGCTGGATACAAACAGCCTATTCTACTCGACCGGCTGCAAACCAACCAATTTTACTTACCCAGTTACAAATGTACTTGTCTGATTACAACCCGACCGAATCTACTTATCCTATTATGTACTGGCTTACTCAATTTGTCCGATTACAAACCATCCCTGGTTACACTCCAACTCATAGCATACCAGTTCATTCCATTTGTCTGATTACAAACCACCGCGTTCTACTTGCCCAGTTATTCTACCCTTGCGTTCTACTTGTCTGATCATAAACCACCTGTATCCTACTTGTCTGAACGTTACCTATTCCACCTGTCTGGTTATTGATCGCCCCTATTCTACTTTTCTGCCTAGGAGCTTTTTCCGTTCCACTAGTCTGACCGTGGACCATTTTTATCCCATCTGACTTACTATTGGTTCTTCTTACTCCACTTGGCGCGCAAACGGTTTCGTAAGAATAACTACAAAGGTCACCGCAATATCAGTTTAGCGTACATGGTTATGTTATATTTTATATAATTACTTAGTTTATCGATCGTAATTTATCTGAAAGATATTATGAACTTTATTCTCCGGAATCATCCGGTTCAAGAACCACGTTAGCTATTAAAAATGTTTAATAGGAGGAAAAGAAAGCAGATGTTTCGTTATATTTTATCTTTTCATATATTCATTGTTGCTAAGAACGCACAAAATGCTGTCTATTCATCTAAGTCTATTCACGACTTTTAAGTCTGAGAATCATAAACTTGTGGAACAACCTTCTGGAACATACATTCGAATTTTCGAATAGAAATATGCCTTCTTAAGACTTTTTATCTTATCGTTATAAGCTACGAAGACATTTTATGGTTTAATAATAGCCGCCTTACCTGACACGTGTGTCATAAATTCTTTTATAACGATGTTCATGTCTGTGGCTTGAAGAATATTTACACACGACGTACTTCCGACCATAAATATTCATTAGCATTTCGAATAGTTCGATATTCTTTAAATAATACCGAACGTATGCGAAAAACGACCAAAGGCACAATAAAACTCTGCCGGCTGCAATCGATTCGGAAGCTCGACGTAATCGTATTTTCCTCCTAACCGCGCCCGAATTTCTTTGTCACGCGAATCTGACCGAGAACTCGCTTTTCGTTTCACTATTTGACCACCTCGCTTCAAAGCTGCTTTATTTCAGCGTAAAGATCTTCTTTTTGTGCGCTACAGTATTAAATTTTTATTCGTCTCTCTGTTCCGTCGCACCTTTATTGAGGATTATTTCTGTTCTGTGAAATCGAGCGTGAAACGTTTCACGGTATTTTGTAGCATTTCGTTAGAGTTCGGTTTTTATTTTATCACAGGCATCGCTGAGACCACATTTTCGTCAAATTACCAATGCCTGTGTTTTATACTCGCGAAATCCGCGGTCCATGGTTTCAAGAGTAGAAGCAAAAAAGAAATTAAACTCACCCCTGTGCCACGTGTACCACTGATGGTACACGAGTTCAAAACATTTTATAAGAAGTTTATTGATATATTCTATATTTTCTTAAAACGATTATATTTATTATATTAATATTTTATTGAAATAATTAATACCGACATGGAAGAGGATGTCACACCTGTGCCAATTAAATTTAAATAAAATACAAAATCTAAATATACAAAAAGAGGTTATTTACAATTATGTCAAACTGTAGATATTCGCTCGACCACCAATATCTGACACAATCGATCCTGGCATAAATCGTTAGACATAAATGTTTATGTTTAATGTGTACCACCGATGGTACACGAGTTCAAAACATTTTATAAGAAGTTTATTGATATATTCTATATTTTCTTAAAACGATTATATTTATTACATTAATATTTTATTGAAATAATTAATACCAACACGGAAGAGGATGGAACACTAGCATGTGCAAGCTAACTTTTTATAAATTGATAAAATATTGAAATGGCTTAAGTTAATATATCAATCTTTAATTAAAACGTCGAATAGTCCGAATGAAGCGTCGAGCAAAAATGGCTCGGCACGAAACGCGGCAAGTTTAGTGAGCAGTGTTTGGCCAATTGCTTCGATGTAAAAAAAACTTCAGCCATCAATTTCAGCGTACTTCCATTCCGTCGAGTCGTGCTCGGTATAAACTGGAATCGCGCGTGATGAGCGGTATAATGTCCCTTTGTCTGGTGGCAGACGTGGCCACGGATTCTGCGTGGGCGGCGCGTGGGCGACTTTACACGCGGACATAACCGGTTCGACGAACGTACGATTACGTCGCATTACACTTGGCACGCTCGTCACACGGAGACGTCACTTGTGCTTACGTTTCCGTACCTCGTCGAGTAACAAGGTGGAGGAGGAGGCCTTTACGAGAACGCACGCGACAAACGCCCTCCCTCTCCTTCGAGAAGCCATAAATCATTCGAAACGTTGATATACATTGTCGCTTACAAGCATTTACCATCTGCCCATGCGACACAATCTGCGAGTATGCACGATCCGATATAGCAACGCGGCTATGGCTATACTGTTCGATGGCCCTAAACATTTGATAAGTTGGAATCTTTGGAATATTTATGTCTAACGATTTATTCCACGATCGATTGTGTCAGATACTGGTGGTCGAGAGAATGTCCACAGTTTGACATAATTGTAAATGACCTCTTTTTGAATATTTAGATTTTGTATTTTATTTAAATTTAATTGGCACATGTGTGCCATCCTCTTCCATGTTGGTATTAATTATTTCAATAAATATAATCGTTTTAAGAAAATATAGAATATATCAATAAACTTCTTATAAAATGTTTTGAACTCGTGTACCATCGGTGGAACACGTGGCACAGGGGTACTAGCATTTTGTGAGTTTAATTTCTTTGTTTGCTTCTACTCTTGAAACCTTGGACCGCGGATTTAGCAAGTATAAAACACAGGCATTGGTAATTTGACGAAAATGAGGTCTCAGCAATGCCTGCGATAAAATAAAAATCGAATATTTATGTCTAACGATTTATTCCAGGATCGATTGTGTCAGATACTGGTGGTCGAGAGAATGTCCACAGTTTGACATAATTGTAAATGACCTCTTTTTGAATATTTAGATTTTGTATTTTATTTAACCTTTCACGTGACTGACTTTTCAATCATGAACTTTATGAGTAGATAATTTTAGACAACTAAAATTTTGCCATGATGAAGTAGTTTCCTTTAATACGGATATTACGACTCAATGGAGGATAAAGATTCTTTCACCGAAGTTGAAGTGTTCCATTTACGTAAACAGACTTGGAATAACTTTCGCAAATAAATCCGGCGTGGTAGACCTCGGAAAACATGTTTCACAACATTAATAATTTCCGTGAACCCCCGGGAGAGAAGATCCTCTCAAAGAAGTTAAAAAATCTCGAACAGACGGGAACAATGAGTTTTCGACTTGAATAGTTTCGTCGGTTGTATGGTGAACGCGTTTTCAAACCGGCTTATTGTATTCTCCGAGGCATTCATACAAACATAATTCCGGCAGAATGTAAGTATGGAGTTCGGAACAATGCGAGAGCTGTTTCGAGCTAAAATTACAATATTTCATCGAATCCAGGTAGGCGTTCAGGCTTCAAGCGTTTTGGTCGGACGGTTCAGACAACGATTCGATCTAGCCGTGAGCGGATGACAAAGCGCACATAAACGGATTCGACAGGTTGATTAAAATACCGAGGACGTTGAGCACGGAAATTAACCAACACACGTGTGTTTACCTGTGCTACGACCGAATCTCTATCCGGAGGGGGTCGTAGCGTCTACTGCACGTGACGTGTATGTGATTGCGCCATTAGTAACTCCGGGCTAGGATTTGCGGACTATCATTCGCAGCTAGGTAACTAGTATAACTGAGAACGAAGTAATTGAACTTGTAGAAAATTGGATTGCGCTTGTACCGACGTACCATCGATTATAGATAGCCACACGGTGTTCACTGCATCACGCGGCTCCCAATAAAACAAGGACCAACACGTAATGTGTTCGTAAAAGTTGGTAGAAACGCATCAACAACGCTCGGTGCTTCAAGTTTCTTCCAACTCGATGTTAAAAAAGTAATGTCCTTCATCAATTAGTGAAAGACAAGTTAATCAACCTGTCGAAGACACCGACGTCTGCAAACGAATTAGTATACAAAAAGTAAACGACTCACCCGTCGGTGTTGTGCGTCAGAAACGATTTCGGCAGGGACAAGGATCGCTGATGAGGATCCAGACAGATCTCCCCTGGCAATGAATCGTCCCCCCTGGTGGGCGCGCTACCAGGCCTGGAGAGCATTCCGTCTTTGGGCGGCTCCATCAACGTCTTCAGGGATCCGATCACGGCGTCCTCCATGGGAGTAGACGCACCGGAACTCTTCGCGTTCCTGGGGCTCTTGGTCACCGTTCGATCGGATGTGGTGACCCAAATATCACTGCTGGACGAGGACGAGGTGGTCGAAGAGGACGCAGCCGGTCCGCTGGGTGATCGGTTGGCCATCCCCTTGCCCTGGATCGGGGACACCTTCCGGTCCTTGTTGTCGCAGCCTTCGAAGCTGCCGGCGAACTCCGGCTTCCTGTAGAACCGATGATGCTCCCTCTTCTCCACGGAGGAAGGGGTATTCCCATTGGAGCCTTCGAGCGGCGACCAGCGGTTCGATTGCTTCAGCACGCTCTTTGGCTGCCTCTCCTGGTACTTCGGGTTGTTTTGATCACGACTGGCCCGGTTCTTTCGAGAGTTCTCGCGATCTCGATACTCTCGATCGTCCATCCGCTCTAACGAGGCCGGGGATGAACTGGCACTGCCTCTGCTCGTGTGGCTCCCGGTGTCCGTAGGGATTCTCTGATGAGCCGGGTAGCTCTGGGACAGCTTCATGAACACCGGCGCTTGGCTCGGCGAGTATAGAGTGTCCCTCTGCGAACAGTGCGGCCAGAAATCGCAAGTGCTACTGTTGCAACGCAGCTTTGTGTCCGGGCTGATGCAAAAATCGTGGCTCGACGATGAAGCGCTCGCATTTGGCGTCGTTGCTCCTCTTTGCAACGTCTTTGGTCGTCTAGACTGCTGTTGTTGTTGGGATTGCTGGGGTTGCTGCTGTTGGGACTGCTGCTGAGACGACTGCTGCGATTGTTGCGATTGCTGTTGAGTTTGCTGAATCGACGAGCTGCTGGATTTCGCGGATTGTTGCTGCTGCTTCGACGAGATAATGTAAACGTCGTAGGTGCCCGCATTCCCCCGTCTTTGCTCCTCATCCCGTCGATCGAAACGAGCTTGGTGCAAATTCCTCGGAACCACGCGGCTTCTTGTACCGTAAAGATACTCGGTTACCATCTCCGGCTCGCGGAGAAGCTCCTCGTTCAACGCGTCCTCCGTTGACTGCGCTTTTCCTGGAAACACACGCGGCCACGAATCAACTGTTTTGTATGAAAATCGACTTATACGTCGGGAAGACGACCGGATGATTCGATCGAGGCGATCTCAGCCGCCTGCTGGTATTTATTTTTCACGCCTACGACTACACCGGCTAAAATAATCCGTGACTCGGCGAAACTGTACTGTGACTCTTATACATATCCGTATGACACATTTTTACCGCGTGGAAAATTTTATTTAAAGAACCTATCAAAATTTAAAGTGCTGAATTTAATTTGATTGTGTATGCAATGAGACTTATGTCATCTCTTTGAAAGGTACTATAATTTTTAGACTAGTATTCACAGAGTAAAACGGTAGAACAATTTTGGAATATTGATATATGTTACTTTCGACTTGTTAAAATTATTCAAGAAAGATTAACAAGACCATGTATTGATTTTACAGAACCTCGTCCAGCTAATAAACATAAGGAGTACATACTGTTCTGAAGCGTGTGACGTTTCCTATCGCCTCCCCGGTCATTGGCAATTTTCACAACGACTCTATGGGGTTCGTTAGTCTCTCTCGAGTGATCCCTGCTCGGTGCCTGCGCTCCAGGGGATCTCTTCTCGGGTAATTGAAGACTCCTGGATCTCCTTACTCGGGACTGGTGGGATTCCGGGGACACTTGGGTCGTCCTGGCGCTCTGGTGTTGCCTGGCAGCGTTACCGCGTCGAAAATGATTCGGCGTCGGTGATCTGGCTTGTCGCTCGGCACTGCTCGAGGACGATGACGAGGACGACGGCGAATTGAACGACAACTGTTTCCCGGATTCCGTGGATCCGGGCGATCTCCTCAATCCCTGCTGGCTTCTGTGATGACGGGTCTGCCTGTTCGGCGAGATCCTCTCCCCGTTCGCTCGCAGCGACTCGTTCGACGAGTTCAGCGCTATGATCGACGACGAGACCAGGCTCAGGTTCAAGGACGAGCTTGGATTGTCATCCTCGTCGTCGCCGTCGTCGTACCCTTCAACAGAGGAGTCCGTGTTTTCCGACAATCTGGGCATCGTGGACCTTTGCACGCAGCTGTCCAGGCTCCTGAAGCCTAGCGAAGACGACGAGGAACTCGAGGACTCCATGTAGCGTTGAATGAACTGCGTCCTTCTGGAGGAAGAAGGATCCTCTAAGGATTTAGCTTGCGCCATCCGGTACTGTTGTTGCTGCTGTTGTTGCTGTTGCTGCTGCTGTTGTTGTTGTTGTTGCTGCTGTTGTTGATTGTTAGTGTTCTGTCTTCGAGGTCTGGAAGGTGTGCTTGACGACTTCCGCGAGGAAGACGGCAAGGAGCTCCAAGTAATCTGGTGCGGAGGCGACGGAGGCGGGCTGATGATGTCGCTGTCGACGATAGCGTTCGACCGAGGCAAAAACGGAGCCTTTCCATAGTGGCCACGACCGGACGTGTGTCTCGCCGAGGGCTTTTTCCCGACCACGTCCTGGAACGCTGGAGGAGGCGATATGATTGGCGTGATCGACGGCGGGGAGTACGATTCCGGGATGCTGTGGGGAGACGTGCAAGCACTGCTCCCTACCGACTCGAAGTCCTGGTTGGACAGCGCCAGATAGTCCGGACGTTGACTGTCCACTCTGGAGAACTCCTGCGGACATTTTCCCGGCTCGCTGTTGCAATGGTAATTCGCCAATTTGACGGCGACCCGTCGCGGCAACGGCAAAGTGCCCGTAGTCGCCGTGACCAAGCTGCTCTCGTAGCTAATCCGCCGATTCTCATCCAACGACCGTTGCTGCACCTGCACCCAACCCGATCGACCCAGATAGACGCCGTCCACCTCTCTGTCGCACCATCGCACCGGCGACAGTTCGCGGCCGCAGTCGCCGCTGATGAACAGCTCCCCTGATGTACCGCTGTTGCCGGACAGGAACGAATTCGAGGATTCTCGACGTCGAGAGCCCGTCACCTGTCCGCAAATTCGTCGATAGGAATAGAGTCCAATTCGTGCTATACCGGACGATCGAAAGCTTGGATGATTAGTAAAATTACAGCCACGAAATTAACCCTCTGCTCGGTTCAACTGAACGTGCTGAAATTTCTGGCAAATTTTTCCTCTCACTGACTACAGTTTCATAATGACTAATTTATTTGGACACTCTACCGAGCATAATCGCGAACCGCTGCAAGTCTCCTAATCACCTCGGAAAGAGCTATGAAACTTTCTAACAAGGACCTCCGAATATTGATAGTTTGTCAGAGATCTAGCCCGTTAAGCGACGACGGAACTTTCACCGACGTTTGTTCGCGTCCAAGACAAACGCAGAGTTAGTCAATAAATTTGATGCACGATTTTCTAGTTTCATGAGCGGAAAATTGAGGTCCCGGATCTCGTTTCCGGGTGAACGAGCGTTTGGAAAATTCAACGCGTATTTTTTACTTTTGGAGTGTATAACTTGCCTGTCCGTGGTTATCCTGTCGGTGCTGTTTCAAGCTGGAAGTAGACGATATCGATGCCGTTGTGTCGTGACGTTTTAACGATGGTATCGATGTGCCACGTGTATACGAGCCTCGCGTGCTCCCGCTCGGTTTCCCCCTGCCACTGCTTTGGCTTTTATTACTGCCGACGCTGTACGTGGATCCTTGGGAACCCACTTCCCACGGATCGGATGTGCTGCGTAAATGCAGTATCGAGACGTTGCCACCCCTGGAAAAATTGTTTGATGTCGTATCAGCACGGATTAGGCGGTAAACATCGGGTGTGCACAGAATCGGCGAACCAATAATATCATAGAGCCATTGTTTGCCAAAACGACTAGCTCCACCAAATGAAGAAATAGTGTACGTCCATTTTTAAAAGTTAATTGTAATTTAAATGTGAATCAACTGTTGTGCCAGAAAAATATACGATATATAAAAATATAGTCTCGTTCGAAGATGATAGTATCCCTCCCATTTTTTAATTCCCCTTGCAAGAAAATAATTAAGGTATGTCCAGAACCAATGCTACTCCCACTATCATCTTCAAAAATACTCGTGATAATCCCATGCTCGTTACACAAAACAATATGAAAATAGAGAAATGAATAGGGACAAGTAGGCGATGGAAAAGCGCTAAATTCAAATTCAATATGCACTGAACGTTGTGATGTGAAGCATGACAAATACATAAAATAAATAAATAAATACATCCCATGTTGCAGCATATTTTGGTTTGACTGGTCTCCGTTTAAATACTCCTTTTAAAAAACGATGAATTAACCCATCTTTATTAATATCATATCCAGAAATTAAGGATATTCAAGAACGAGTGGTGTTTAATGTTTAAGACCTGAACAATTTCATAAAGATTTATTTGCACGATGTTTCCTGACTAGCCTCGCAGATCGGCGGGGGTGGGAACATAATACGTGCGGGTACCTGCGACTCGCATTGGTTGTACTCGATTTGAGAAGGTTGTTGCACCGTTGCAAACTGGATGCACCGCTTTCCTCATTGGGTGCGGTACTATTTCGCTGTATAAATATTCATCGGGTCGACGTGGCCGGCGATATAGATATCGCGAGACAGAAGAGAGGCAAATAAAGATGTCGCGAGGGGGGAAAGAACGCTGGGAAACGAGGACGTTGCATCCATCTTGCCGCGGAATGCTTATAGAGACGGGAAACCTCTTCCTCTCGTCGACATGCGACACGGAAACCGCGGTGCATCTTGGTACAGCACGATGCGACGCGGCGCATGCTGGTAAAGCACGAATCACGACGATACGGGCTCGCCGACGATTTCGCAAAATAAATTCCGCCCGGAAATAAATATTCTCGTGCAGCATCGTTCTGGTAAATCGTCAACAACGCTGGTCAATAAATTTTCTTATCCCCGCTGGCTCGCGCGATAAATGGAAAACGATAAGGGTGAAAAACACTTGTGCCAATAGTCGCTGCGCGAAGAAAATCGATTTTTGGATATTTCAGTTTGTATTTTCTGAATAAAAAGAATTACTAAAATGTACGACATCAAAGTTCTCCCTACTCGCTGAATTGAAATTTGAATGGAAACGTAACGAATGATTAAAATTGCAAGTGAACTTGTCGTTTCGCAACAAAATTGCAATGAGTTAAATTGTTTCTTGAGCAAAAGTTTTTTGTGAAAGAATTCAAAAATGTTTAAACTCTGGTAATTAACGTAGTGCATAGATAATACAATTAGTCGTGGCTCTTTATTG
>CM052333.1:11337757-11481381 GCA_028455615.1 Lasioglossum zephyrum
GATGAGGGTTAAAACGTAGGCGTTGCAACGGGAACACAGGAGTCGCGACGAAATCCGCTAGTTAATAGATAACTGGGTCGTCGTCCTCGAGAGGTCATCGAGGCTTTTGGCAAAGAACGAGTGAAGGAGTGGCGAAAGGTGGGGACCCGTCCTTCCGAGGTAGCTCTGTCTAGCAAACAAGCTGTGCAACGTGTTATAAAAAAAAAGTGGAACGAGGTCAAGGCGGCTCGTCGCTCCTTTTTTACTCGAAGAAAATTGCCTCGAGCCAAAACAAGTTTTCTCCCCTTTTTCCCCCTCTTTTCGAATCACCTAACTCCATGGCTTATTGTGTTTTCGAGCTTTCCACCCACACAGAAATCTCATTTGCTAAGATCCTTTGATGTGTCTTCATTTCCGTCATTGGTCTTACTGGGCCAGCCAGAATGAACCAGCCGGCTTCAGCAGAGGTAAATGAAATCCGATATAAATGTTCTTTAAACTTTCGCCGCGCAATCGGAAATTGTCATTCTCGTTACTCCCTCGATTCTATCTCTTCGTTCCCTACTGATTACATCCTCCACGAGCTTCGTCGAAACATCATCGAAAGATCGATACTCTTTTTGTAAAAAATAATGTTTTTCTTAAGAGCAAAACAATTCTTGACTTGACGCCAACCAATCTTAAAAACAAACGACGTACTGCAATATTTTCATAATTTTCGACATGATCAGAAATCATAAAATCCCCTTCTTCGTGTTTAATAATTTCTTAAAAGAAGAAGGGAGTCTGACTCGATATGAAACGACAACGGATTAGTCTAGCGGTTTTGTTTAATCAGAAATTGTCTCGAATTTGGATTCAAAGAAGAAAATTTTCCTGTACGTAGCACAAGATCGGGGTGCGTCAGAATCCACGACGCCAGTTAAGGGTTAAACACCCCTGAAGCTTCACCCTTAAGTTCCGCATCCCTCGCCTAGTCATTTCCTGCAGTATTGCTACAGTCGCGAGCACGATAATAAGACGACGCTTTGCCGAGGAAACAAAACGGTAAACGTTGCTCTTTCTGATTGTGCGATACAAGTTTAAATATTAGCTCGGTGCCCACGAAATGTCGTTTTCTCAAATAAAGTTTTAACCGCGCGTAGTTCCCTCCAAACAATGTGCATCCGAACAAAAACAATTTTCAGTTGGTCTCCGTTGTGTAGTTTTCTCAACAAAATTCGAAAAATTCGTAAGTATGTAGAAGTTTCAAAAATAGTATCGAAATTATAGGAAAAATAGATTTTGAAAAATAAATTGTTTTTGTTCGAGTTCTTACCAAGAATTCGGTGCTCATTTCGATCTGTAACGCAATTCATAATTTCTACCGATGAAACTGCTTTTAGCATAACGCGTTAATTTAATATAAATTCAAGAGCGATGCTATAGCTGCAGGTATTGTAATAATCGGATTGCGAAACTTTATGCATTTATGACGACTTCCGACTTACAGTAAAACTGAGGTTTCAGTGAAGCATATTAACCACAAATATAAGCTATCATGTGCGGAAATAACTACACCAATTAGAAACACAATTGACCTGTTCTTACTTAACAACAAAAATATAATAACTTAATAAGTTCTTAATCGAAACATTTAGCATAGGATTGAAATGTTAGTTAACAAGGATTAGAACGAAAGTTTATACCTACTTATCTACGAGTGTACTATAAATTACCATAGAAGATAACAAATCCGCGTAACAGTGGCTTTTCCAGTTACCTCTGGAAGCTGTAAAATTATCCGTTACACTCTTTGCTCGAATGATTTTCAAGCATCTGTTCCTCGCATCAGGAGCGTACCACGAGCGAAATAATCTGACACGTATATCTCCATTTCGACCATAAGCTAGCCGAGAATAAGAACCGAATGTGATCGGTTTAATTAAAAAGAGAAACCCGGAGGTAATTCTGTAAACAGTTTCAGGAAGCTCACCTGGCACGCTCAGCGTTCATTGCGCACTCGCAAATTCCGTGTTCCAGCATTGTCCGGTTCCCGGGAACTCACCCTTCCGGTATCCCGTGCGATTCCATTAAGAAGAAAAACAATGTTCGTAGAATAGTAAAAACCGTGGGTAGCTTCGCACCTTCCATTCGTCACTGTTTCCTCCGCAAATATCGTGGCAACGGACGATAACGTTCACAGCGGGACTCCGCCTGGGACGGTCTCGCACCTGTTCCCTGCTCGCGACTCGAATACGGTTCCTCCGGCGAACTCGAACGCGGAATTATCCCCGAAAACTGTTTGCCTGTTGTCCCCGAAAAAGATCGGAACCTCGTCCGGCTCGCCGTTCACTCTTTCCTCGGCGAACGACACTAGAAACTTCCGGTCGCAGAAATCGATCGCGCGATCGCCTCTTCTCATCATCTTCAGGAAAGTGATGCTTCTCTTGCGAAGGCTCTTCCTCCACGACAAAATGTCCATCGTGCACGATTATTGCGTTAATCGGTTTCGCTTTTATTGCTCCGTCGACACGACATCTTCTCCCTTTCTCTCTCTTTCTTTCTCTCAGTTCTTTATCATCGAATTTGTATTTCACTGAATCGACGGTCGATTCGATGACTAATAAAATGCTCTCGGGATTTTATCTCTCCTGACCAACGTCGAATACGTTGTCGCCAGTACTTTGATTGTTGCTCCCTTTCGTCGTGAAACAGAAATCGCGGATCAGTCCGGCACGATCTTTCCCCGCTTTGCAAGCTCGGCCTAAAAAGCGCAAAATGAACAGCCGCTCTTTATTGTTCCGCGGGGGACTCGGCCGTTCGCGCGGGTTCACGAGCGCCCCTGTTAAGCTCGGTTCACATTAGAGGCAAGCTCGCGTCGCTATGTCACAATGCTCGGAACGAACCCAAATTTTTATAGTTCCCAACGCTGCGGCGCGGCGCGGTTCAGCTGCAAGCTTTTAGAAATGTTTGACGGGTCGACTGTCGAGTCGCTCGCGTGTATCAGTGACACAGTTGTTCGGTTTCAGGAATTCAGTTCTGATGCGGTCGATTAGAGGAAACCGAATTTCGCTACGATTTGTAGTGTACTTTTTAGTGTACTTTTGGTTAACTTAGTTTAAACATTCTGGGACGGCGTTATCACATTCTTTTTGTACAAGCAACGTTGTATGATATCTTGCTTTTTCTCTGGCTCGCATTGGATTTATTGATAATGAAACGCTGAACCATGTTCTATGGCAATGTAACTTATATAACGAGGAAAGGCTCAAATTAATGAATAAACTCAGCAAAATAAATTTACAGCTTCCAATGGATGTCTCAATATTAATAGCTAAACCAAACATCAAAGCTTGTCACTACATGTTATCATTTTTTAAGAGCTGTGGTCTTAAAGTATAAGTTTTGTCTATACTGTTCCAACTAATCATATGTCTGTATTAAAATATCTGTGTATCTCTAATATACTACATTCTATTTTGTAATTATTATATTCTGTTTTGTATGTGGCGTATTTCGTTCTTTTTTTGTAATTATGTTGAAATAAATCTCATATGTGAGACTTTCTAATAAAAAAAAACGTTGTATGATACCATGATGAGGATTTTTGTATACGATAGAAATGGATTGGTCAAGTATAAAATTGAACGATGTTACATTATTTTTAATGTATTACAATCATTATAGAAGAAATCCATTTCTACTTAACATAGCTTATTATTGCAATTAGAAAATTAACGGAACAATGCACAGCAATTTCAAAGATTCGCAACAATGTATTAAACAAAACGAATTTAATAAGGATTTCTGAAAGCCAGTGAAAGAGCAAGAACGTTCAAACACAACTTTTTGTTCCCGTTTCACGAGTAAGATTCTTTCGATTTTTTTGTATCTTTTAAAGCGATGATTCAACCGTGAAGAAAGTTAAACAGGAGAACAACGATCTCGTTGAATACGACCCGTTCGCCGAATAGCTAAATGAAAATGCTTGACAGAGCTGTTTTTCCGAAACGGACGGTATAAAACGGCGGTAACTTTCCGGACGACCTAATAAGAATTTTTTCGCGAGGGTGGGCGACGACGCACAAGCGCAGCGCAAGCTCGCTTTTGATGTGAATGAAACTTTACACAGATCCGAGTCGCGTTCTTGTTTCGCGACTGCGTTTCGGATTTCACTATCGGCGTCTTTTCCCGAGGACCCCCGCCACGCCTGACCTGGCCTCTAAAGTACCCTGCCGAACAGATTCTATCCTGTTCGTGTGATTCGCCGTGTACCACTTTATCGACAAAAATTGTCCTACTTTCGGCGCACGGCAGAATACACAGAAAGGACATTCAAATCGCGGGAAAGTTGGTTTTCTCGGATTTTTTCCCTCTTCTCCTATCTCCCTCCCTTTCTCTCTCACACACACACATGTTCTCACCCTCTTTCTCTTCTAGAAACCGAAGGGACCTATTCACGCGGAGAGTACACACGGATGAGAACGTTTTAAGGAAACGAGATCTTCAAACATGGAAGAAAGTATTGAATCGCGAACGCTCAGTCATTAAGCGGGTTTACCGAGTCCGGCGCTTTTCCGCAAGTTTAAAGCGAGGACAAGGGTGGGGAGGATGGAAACGGCCCCGGAATGTATGAGCGTGTTAAAAGAAAAGTGAATTTTCCGGCAGTTGTCTTCCGCCCCGTCGAGCTCATTTTTCTTCCGCGTGTTTCGCGACCACCCCAGCCCCGTCTTAAATCGCCGATTCGATTTGCATTATTCTTACAATCCCCGTGTACACAGCAACGATTGAACACTGCCACGCTAATCGATATCTGCCGTTTCCCAGATGCTTTATTTTTCAGTCAACTATCAAATTAAACTTCGAGAAACCGACGAGTGAACGTTAAAATAATCAATGTTTAGTTGGTGATTGCAGAAATTTGTGCTCGACTTGAAAATAAAACATGAATCGATGAATTTTAAAACTAGAGGCGTCAAAAGAGTGAATTCGATTTGCAGAAAGTGAATAGGGCCTGCAAAAGGATTATTTTCGAAAGCAAAATTCTGTATTGATAAATACAGCACTATATAATAACAATACAATACTGGCGTTAATAAATCCTGTATTAATTCAGTTCGAGGAGTTTTGATCGAAAAGGATTGAAATCTCCGAGCGAAGAGAACGCGAATGTGAACGAATTCATCGATTGAAACGACGTATGTACAACACAAAGAAAAAGCTGCGGGGAAAAAATAGTTGTGCGATAGGGAGCACATAAACCCGAAATGTCGTGTATTTCAACGTGGCTCTGTAAACCTCGCGTGGATTTCTGTGTCGTTGTTGCGGCAAAAGGGAACCGGGTGCCGTATATTCCTGCGAAAATCATACCGGCCGCGATGGCGGCGTTGTTTCGTAATTTATCCTCGGTATCCGCGGTATCGTTTTATCAGGATGACTAGTGCTTTCCGATAACAAGATATCGACCCCGGGCGAACTCACGAAAAACCGTTCCTTCCTTTGCCGTTGCTGGTGATCTTTGTTTTTCAATATCGTCGTTCTGCTAGTCGACGCATGGACACTTTGTTCCGGCAACCGAGCCAGCATAAGGATGTCAATCTTTCAACAAGGTTATGGATTTCCTTCGATTCCAAACATTGAATCTGGGCTATCTCGGCGGAAAGGTGGAAACGCTGCGGTCTTATTGAGAGTTACTTTACAATTCGAGATACCGAAAGGAGAATGTCGAAAGGAAATTTAATAAGTGTATACCCGAATTGTTAACGCTAGAAACAAAATAGCATAGACGTGCCTAATAATAAATGCATAAAATCCGCAGTATATTAATGACGTACATATTTACTAGATTTCATTCGATATCCTTATTAGGTGCCCGACACGATATTATAGTGCAGAGATTAATAATTTTGGTGAATTGATACAAATTCCTTCAACCACTGTTTCAAGCGATACCGAAAGGAGAATGTCGAAAGGAAATTTAATAAGTGTATACCCGAATTGTTAACGAACTGTTGATGCTAGAACAAAATTGCACAGATGTGCCTAATAATAAATGCATAAAATCCGCAGTATATTAATGACATACATATTTACTAGATTTGATTCGGTATCCTTATTAGGTGCCCGACACGATATCATAGTGCAGAGATTAATAATTTTGGTAAATTGATAAAAATTCCTTCAACCACTGTTTCAAGCTCCACCTACACATTTCTGCCATAAATGAATAAAGTGTACTAATAACATTTTGCGAAACTTAATAAGATCTATTCAAAGCACTTTTTTACTTCGAGTAATGTCAGACCGTCAAATCGTTCCAAGGCAGAAAACCTGAGTAGATTTTTCAGTAAACGGTGTCTGCCTTTTGCAGGAAAACGCTTATATTTCTTTCTAGAAGGATTACACGAAGTAAGAGAATAGACCCAAATGGAGTCCTCGAGAAGTAAGAATTAATAAAAGTCATATCGGGTTTGCCAAGAAATACAAGGAAGGGTTTCAAGAGAAGCCGTCAGAGCGATAAAATAATTTCTCGAGAAAAATGTCTGCTCGTCGAATGAACAACAGCTGATGCTGGATTGTTTCCGGAACGGAATTCATTCTGCCGGAGCACTTCAAAAATTCTGCCTCGCGCACGGGCGTATCAACGTGATTATATTTTGCGAAGCCGATCGGTATACCTGGCGGGAACCATTGCAGCTCGGTGCAACCGTCAACTATTCGAAACATCTTAACCAATCGCTGGGATGAAGCACAAAGGATAGGAATATATCGCGAGTTCGGTAGAGTAATACAATTTACCTGGGCGAAACGCGGTCGGAAGCGGCCACCTTCGAAAAATATGAAAATACGCGGACGAGGAAACCCGGATGAAACATTTTCAAAACCTTCGGCAAGATGAAAACACGGCGAGCACGGGCTAACGAGGATAGCTACGGGGAAAATGAGGTTGAACCACCTGGGCTGCGAGAAATGTTAAAATTCACCAACAAAGGTCAATGCCAGAGCGTTCAGAAATTATTTTAATTTTAATCACACGAATTCACAACGATTCCATAGAATTTTGACAAATGATTTTCCTGCAAACTTTGAAATGTTCACATCAAAAGCCAGCCGGGACAGCTGGAAATATTAAAATCTACTAAGAAAAGTTGAAATCGAAGCGTCCAGAAATTCATCTACTTTTAGTCATACAAATTAACAACGATTCCGTGAAGTTTACACATGATTCTCGTGTTTATCTGTTGTAGAAGATCGATGAGAAATCGTAGATCGTGAGCGTTTGGTTACCACCAGCCAGCAAATTACTACCAAGAAGCAAATTAAGACCCGCCTGCTAATTACCGTCGTCTACAGAGTCAATTACGCGATCAAAGTAATTGCCTCGTGTGTCTCCGATTGCCGAATGTCGACTTTTCGCGGCTCAAAGCGAATAATTTAGTGATGCAATTATACAAGGATAAATATCTCTGTAGTATCTTCGGAATAATTTATTAGCAGTAACGAATACGTTGCGAAGGTTTATGCAAATCCACTATCTTGGACATTGATATCTGGAGAAAAAATTGGACAGAGTTCCAATCTCTGTACTTCATTAGAATCTTTACATTATCGAGTTCTGAAGGCTGCTGGACACTATAAATACACAAAGTTGCATCATCTTGTGGATAAATTGTAGACCGTATCGCTTTATAGCAAAACTGATGAAATATGACACAAAAGAATTTAAAGAGATTCGTATTAATTTGGAAATTGTTAAGAAAAGAAATTCCGTTTCCGTTCCATGCGGTAGCTTGAGAAAATTTTCGAAAGCTGCCTACTTGCACGAACCCGGAAGCGACACTATGAATACACAAGCTCGCATAATGTAGTGCATAAATTGTGGACTGTGTGGTTTCGTGACGGAATATGAGACAGAAAAATGTAGAGTGAGACTCGTATCAGTTTGAAGTTGTTGAAATTTTTAAGAGAAGAAATTTTGTGTCTGTTCCTCGTAGACGCTTCAGAAAATTTTCGAGAGCTGCCTACTTGTGGGGAACGGGAAAGCGAAGCGACGAGTGACTGTTAAAAGAGACGTGGAAAGAGAACAGCTTGAAGGGTCTGGAATCATCGATGACAAGTTTCAAGAGGCTAGAATCGCGTATACCCAAGGGCGACGAAAGTTGCGCAGATGAATCGTGTTTTGGGTAGCCCGAGGCTGACGGACAAGGGCGGCGAGGGAGAAAATAACAATCACAACGGAAGTTACGCGTCGTAATGTCTTTAACCATTCATTCTTACGTTAGACCGTATACAGGGACACATTGGAGTAGGCTTGACGAGAGTAGAGGATTGCTCTTGAGGCAGAGAAGTGACACGAAGTAAAAGAATGGTGGAAGAAGGGGAGAACATGGAAGAGAGTATTCCTCTGTTATGCATGTAGGAATGCGTTGTCGCGAGCCGCAGCACTGATTAATAATGCTCCTCTATGGTGACAATGGCGACTGAGAGCATAAGAACACGTAAAAGGCGTGGTGAAGATGAAATTGAAAGTCCCGTTTACGAATTACGAAATAGTTAATCATCGATTTCGTTGCCTCGCACATGGAATAACTATTACCTGGAATTATTTTTGTCAAATATAACTTTATCTTCATTTTTGCTGTTCCTCGTTCACTATGTTATTTATGCTACTCGAAGAATCTCGTGTCTGTAATGGTAATCATTACACCATGAATTTTATGTATTTGTGAAAAATGCTGAATACAATATCAAACTCAGATCAGTGAGAATTTCCTCACAAATATTTTGACCATAATCGAAAATGTCAAACAAAGATACGATAATAAACAGACTCGTTGTTTTACAATGAAAAACCCCCAAAGGTAACCTAGAGCAAACTAGACTAAACCCTTTAAGGTGCCTCACCCTGTACGTTACAATCCGTCTACCTTCAACAAAGTGCCACCGTATTGTTTATAGCTATAGCACGAAAATCCAACAATGAAATAACGAAAAGGACACTGGAGCAATTGTGTATCCTCGAGTCTCTCGAGCATTCGAATTAACAGGACAAACCCGTTGTCACAATATTTCCGAGAGGCGAAGCCCCGCAACTGACTAAGCAAACAGCCTACTTCGACAGATTATAATTCGTTCCTTCGCGATAAATTCCGTGAAATAGTCGAGCAAAAAGTGACTTCGAAAATCAATCTTAACGAGAAGGAGCACGAATCATCGCAGATTTAGTTTAAACGATAAGAGGGGAAGGGGGAGAAACAATGCTTCGATAAATTGCCAACTATAAATAACGTTGTACGAACGCAGCCACCGAAATTGAAGTACCGCAAAAACCGCATTCGACCCGGTTCTAATGGTACTAACGGCCTGGAGCACGGTATATTGTGCGGTTTCGTCGAAAGTATCGCGAAACGGTCCCGTTGTAAACGTCATAACATAATTGAAAGCGTCGAGCAGCCTGTCCACCGCGTTGGCCAGGCTGCACGAAGCGCAATTCCGGATCGGCGTAAATTTCAATCTCCTGAAAAGAAAGAACGACGAAACCGCGAATGGAGTGCTCGGTCTCGACTTCTCGCAAGGAGACCGTAAAAAAAAGGGAACGAGCGCCCATTCGCCGGGCGAGAGGAGGCCGTGAAAAGGTTAATCCAGCGACAAAAGTGCGACCCGGAAGGAAGCAAGGTGCGCGGCGGGGTCATTGTCCTCGAAAAGGCGCGTAGGGCGATACATTTCAGGGAGAGAGGAGGACTCGTGAACCGACAAAAGCTCGAAATCCCGGCAGACAGGGAGGCTCGCGGCCGTTTTTCCTCGCGAGATCGTCCGGAACGACGGTGTCACGTACGGGTCCACTTGTGTACGTGTGCGCGCATCGTGTAGCGAATTCGGCTGCCCAGGCTGACATTTACCGTTCACACGAAACATTTGTCATCCATGGCCGGGGGAGGCAGCGCCGGTAGATAGAACTCCCGTTCTCCTCCGGACAGTAGTCGCGAGAAGCCGGTGGAAAACGAAAAGGAAAACCGTCTCCGAGACCGTTGGAACCCGGTGGGTCGGGCCCGGCGGTGTCACGCGTCACAACATTGCATTTCTCGGTGGGGCTCACACGCGACGGTTACGCAGCGAGTCGCCGTGCGTGCAGGTGCAACGAGAGAGCGAAACTCTTGTCGTCGTCATACTGCGTCGGATATCGAATCGGGTCCTTGTCACACAACGTGTTAAGTCGCGTCACGAGCGTCGCGATTCCATCAATTCCGTCACCACACACCCACTGCACGTAAACGAGCGCCGAAGGAGCGCACCGGCCGATAAACCAGCACAGCGGCCTGGTCTCTCTTCTTTCAGCCGCTTTCGGCCCGAGCCGGCCCGAGTAGTCGTGCTCCGCGAGGAGAGAAGCTCCGGCTCCGGGACGCGACACGTTGCACACTCCTCTTCCAATCTCTCTCTCTCTCTTTCTCTCTTTCACGCTCTCTTTCTCTCACTCTCTCACTCTGTCAGGGCCGTGCGAATGTGTTGAATGGTGGCTGATACAGGGGGCTGTGCTCGAGAAAAGGGGGAGGGACGTGGAGAACGTGCGAGATCCGCGTGTGTCTTTTGGGCTGCCGGTCCCAGCGTTGACTGCACCATCGGACTCTATCGCGCTACTCGCTACCACCACCGATATCACCACCACCACCACCACCAACGCCGCCGACGCCGCCGACGCCGCCGCCACCAACGTTACCGCCGACGACGACGACGCCGTCGGTTCCCGTTGCCTATCGATTTTTCCGCGCAGCCTCCGCGGCCGGAGCACACAGACCGTCGACGTCTGCTGGGTAGTTCTAACATCGTTGTCTTGCTACTTTAACCCTTTCTCTCACCTGCCTCGGCTCTTGTTTTTGGTCCCCAGGGTTCCTACAACGGATTATTTTTCTTTTCTCTTTGCATGGAACAGTGCTGAGAAGTTACACTAACTACCCTACCCCCGGTCTCTCTCTCCATCTCTGTCCCTCCCTAACGCTGTTGGAGTTGCTATTCCCGGATTCGAGATTTAGTATAGTATCCTGTCTGGACCCTTTTGGCGGATTCGTCTCATGTAATATGAATTTCATGATCACGACACGGCATTCTGTTCGCTTTGCTCTGAAAGTACCCCAATGGGGGGTTGTCTCAACGGCGCTGCTTGCTATTTTAATCCTTCCTCTGGCATGGCTCAACTTTGGTTTTAGTTCCATTGATGTCCTCCGATGGAGATCGGTCTTTCTGCGTGGAAACACGTAGGGAAAAAACGAGTCTGACTACTTCGCTGAATTCGTTAGGACAGACATGATTAGGCTTGAGATTTCGTGTTGCGTGTGTCGCGACCTTTATGGTAGCTCTGGCACCCTCCACATGACTTTCTCGGGTCAGTGGACACAAAGTTGTGTTTGGTTTGTTCGGAACCTACCCTAGTGCAGGATTGTTTCAACGTCCCTGCCTGACACTTTAACCTTTTCTCTCGCCTAGCTTTGTTTTAGTCCCATTGACAAATTCCAAAAGGTGTTGTTGGATATTCTTTGGGAAAATATGGGAAAAAGTAGGCCTAACTTTGTAACTTTGCCGCCCTCCGTATGGCTTTCTCGATTCACTGGATACCTGCTTGAGTTTGGTTTGTTCTGGACGTACCCTAATACATGGCTGTTTTAATCATTTCCTTCACCTAGCTTAGCTTTATTTATAAACTTCCACTTGAGCCTGTGTTATCTGAATTATTTTGTACATCTAGGTGCAAATGCAGGCCGTAATGAAGGAAACGCCTCGTCGTCGGACACGTTGATCACGGTTTTCGTTGTTTAAGAAAACAGCGATGAACCGAGAGGACTAAAAGCGCTTTTACGATAACAGTTTAGCCCGCGATTGCTTTCTCAACGATTTTATGGCTCCTCCGACCCTCTTATTGATCGCGTTTGCTGTTGATCTTTCGTCCACGTATTCGTCGCGACGCAGTTTCGAATCTCCTTGATTTTACGAGAATCTCGCGTCCCATTGCGCGCGGTACACGGTGCTCGATGATTTGTATCATTAAAGTGTTGTTGTTACTTGCAAGATTTTCGTGATCGTGGGCTCCATCGTGAACGACCACACAGTGATCTCTGATAATATACAACGTTCCGGTTCCGCTTTATTACGCTCCCCATATTAAAAAACTTTCAACCGTCCGGCGATCCTTTTCTTAAAGACCAGTCAACTTTCGCAACAATAGGCGGAAGGTGGAGGGTACCGAGAGAGAGCGAGAGGGAACTTTTTTCGCATTTTTTTCGCACAAACGAGACCCGAAAGGAAGACATTCTTATCCGAAAAAAAGCGAAACGTCCCGGCGATAAAATGAATGATTTTCTGGAAAGACTTTAGCAGAGGGGACGAAAAAACGAGTGAAAGGCGGGAGGACCCTTCTTCTACTTTCGTATTATGCAGCCTTTTATTCGTTTCTCCGCGGCTTCGTTGGGCCGTGGTTCCTTCAAAGCCGAGAATAGGCTAACAGTCGGCGTTCCCCGCTAACGAAGGAGCCAGGAATCCGCACCGACCTCTGGAGGATATTTGTGTTCGTTAGAGATAATCGATGCAAAACACTCGAACCAATTTCCCGGCAGAAAATTTCAGATTTAAACGGATGCCGCCGCTCGGCCAAGCGTAATCCGAAAACTGATTTTTCTTTGGAAAGAGGATAGTTACTCTTCCATCCCCCCCACGCAAGGAGGATTTCGGGTTATCCCGAAATCCTGGGAATTCATCTTAAGCGTCTACCAACTGCTGAAACTCCTTTGAAAGCGAGAGGTTTCTCATGACTCTGAAGGAAGGAACTTACATTCTATTTCCACGCGAGCTCGTCATTTTCTCGCTGAATTGGAGATAAAGGTTTCTTCCGTTCAGGATGCCCCGACAGTCATTGTGCAACCAGGTGACTACTTGTGAGAATGCGAGTCGAAAGTGCAGAATGAAGTATTTGCGGATGAAGCTTAGAAATTCGGCGAACACGCGTGCAATTGAATAGAAAGTGGCCATCGTGTCTTCTCATCGTTCAGACACACACAAACATTTTATTCTGCAGTTTCGACATATTTTAACACGAGGGATATTGTATTTGCAAGTAGCCTCAAAGGTATGTGAAACTAATTTTCATTTTTCGGAAATTTGTAAGTACATGCTTTAATGGCCATACTAGTCTCGTATTCAGTATTTTTTTACTTTGTTCAGTATTTTGTTCAGTATTTGCCATAGATACTGAACACGCTCATATGGTGCAAAACCCATCGAATGAATCAATGTTACATAAGTAATTTTTATGTATGTCGTCTATACAGTATGTAAAGTTTTTCTGGTCAGATAACTCAAAACGAAACAGAAATACACGAACTCAACTGTGACAACGAATTCCTTCGAGTGTGTCGATCAGTTAATCGATTATCGAGAAGAATCACGAATGTATTGACCGATAGGGAAAGCCAGGGTTTCCCATGATCGTTTTAAGTACTCAACGACTATCTTGAAACATGTATTAAGAGATACTTCGGACTTCGACGTCAATGCGACGAAACTTCGAACATCTTGTGCAAACTATGGAAATAATGATCTACATAAGATATTTAACTGGTATAACGAAACTTGTTGAAAAGACGAAACTTGGAGCATAAATCTCGTCATTATGCTTGAAGTATTCGTTGCGGCAAAATTCCAATTTCAAATAAATCTTATTAATCGAACTTTCTAACGAACTTTGCAAATCTGCTATAACGAGGCGTCGGGAGACTCATTATTTATCACTATTCCATCGTTGCTGATACAATCGAGAAATTCGTTGAGAAAATGTTTGTCCCTTATACACAGTGCTTGCTTTAACCAACAAGTTTTATTTAGAAAATAACTGTCCTTGTTTAGCGTTACTATCAAAAATAAAGCGTGTGCAACAACCTAATACCCAAAATGAAATTTTTTCTGGATCGAAACAGTAAGTTTGCAAATTAATTTAACTCAACGTTTCGACCCTTTGTGGATATTTTTCAAGAGCTACATTTCTGGGTCTGAAAAAATGAATATTTAATAAAACTAGAAACAAAAAGAGGATTTGCAACACAGCTGTGGAAAAACATATAAGAACCAAAAATAAAAAACACTTACTTGCTGTGGCAAAATAATTAGAAAAAGAATATAATATATTGTGTTACGGTAAAATTATGGTTATCAACCTAATACTTACATGTGAATTTTAGTAGAATGCAGGGATTAGCAAAGTTCGCCGTTTCAACGTAGGGATGAATTATTTTTAAAAAAGCGAGCGGCCATAACGAAAAGTAATTTGGCGTTCGATATCCGACCGATAAAACGAACGATAAGTGCGGCGTTAAAAAGAACAAGAATCGGGACAAATCACCCACACCCGACGCGGCCCGGTCTGATCACGGACAGATGACTCTACTTGATGCCAGTAGTGCTACTCAATCTGTGACCAGACAATAAAGGAAGTAACGCTTACGCCAGCGGGTTTTTCAGCGATAATGGGTGATCTTGGAAATGGAAAAAAACCGAAGAAAAGAATCTTCGGGTGTGCCTCCCCGTGCACGAAGGAGGTCAACGTGAAATGGCGGACCTTAAGTAGATAACCGGTGATATTCTCGCACCACTTTAAAATTATACCCCGTCGAAAATAACCGGCGAAAAATAAACGACAAGACGTTTCCACCCCGGGAACATCGCGTCCCGTGGAATTCACTGTTTTGTAAGCAACCGTTTACAGGATTCTCACTACAGAAAATTCAATTTATGTCAGGAATCGTAGTCCGAGACCGAGACCAATGCGAAAAGGGTCGTTCCACGGGAACCGGCTGAAATGTAATTTTTCATTGAGGTCCCGGCGAGCGGCCGACAAGGATTAATTAAATCTATGCTCGAAAAGGTGACCTTAATGAGATAGGATTCTTAAATTGAAATATCCTCGAGTGAACCGATCTCTCGTTCTCAAATGGATGCCTGTATCGTGCCAGCGGAACAATAGAGCGGACATACAAATAAATCTGTTTCGTCTGTAGATACAATTTCCGTTTCAAGAAAAAAATCTGCAGAAAATCTATCTACTTATACAGGGTGTCTCAAAATTCCTTCAACATTTTCCTTTGCAAAAATGACGTCCGCGGCTTTGTTAAGGAGTTATTAACGAAAAACGCGGACCAATCAGAGCGCAACCTAGACGCGTGTTGGAACAGTCGGCCCGGTGTGCCATCTGTCAATTGGCTGACAGATGGCGGTCCGCGTTTTCCGTTAATAACTCCTTAACAAAGCTGCGGACGCTATTTTTGCAGAGAAAAATTTTGCTTCAAATGATCTCAAGAACCTCCAATTTGCGGAAGTTGAACGAATTTTGAGACCCCCGGTATGTATAAAGCGAGAGTTTCGTCTCGACTAACGGACTTTTCCCAATAAATTATTGGCTTTCTTTCTTGGCGGTGACGTTTCAAAACAATTTAACTAATTTGGTTGCAGACAGAAGTATGCTCTTTCAAAAATAGTGGACGCTTTAAACATATCAAGTTAATTCCACTTTTTGGAAATCGGGTACTGTACCGATGGAACAGGGATGCGCGGAAATATATGAATCCGGGAATTTTTTGTAACGATGACGCACGAAATGTTAGTTGCCGTAGAATCGTGCGCGGAAGAATGCGAAACACTGTTTCGAAAGTGCACGTGTGTACATATACCGACGTATATGCCACGGCCACATGCCCGCGACGATTCATAGACCGTATTCTGGCGAGCGAAGTCCAACCGGGTATCTCAACGTGAAAGATTTTTCGAAGTGAAACGATAAAGGGACATTCTTCGAAGGACACCAGGAAATGGGGATAAGGACGGGTGCGAGGGGCATTCAAATAAATTCCGGAAACAGTAAATCTCCTGGAAATCTCTCTTCGAGACGGTGGAAGCGAGGCAAGGATGGATGGATAACCACATAAGAGGCATACACTCATGTACGCGATAAATACGAATTGCAAATGCGTGGGTGTATGTACGTTAAATATATGCTCCATGGGTGTTCGAATTATGACCTTGTGTTTTCAGAGTCGCTACTGCCTACATAAAATTTTTGAAAATTTGGCAAGATATAATTCTTACTAAATTAATGCAATGACTAAAGTTCGGGTTGGATTCATTGCACCGTTTAATATTTATAGCAACTTAAAGTTTGCACATTTTAACACGTCTTATGGAGAATTCATAAAATTCTACTTCAAACCCTATTTAAACCTTGAAAAAACGCAACTAGAAACTCCATTTATATATATTCATTTGTTCAAAATTTATTAGGATTCACTTACTTTGCAGTATGTGTTAACTTTGAAATAAAGTGCACTTTAATTTCATTGAGTTCACTTTGATATCAAAACTCAATGCTCACATAAAACTAGCTTTACAAATATGTTCATAATTGCTCAAAGATGCTCAAAACATTATATAATAAACGTGGAGGCTTGAATTAACTAATATAAATTTTATGAAATAATCTCAAAATGCTATCGCAGGCCAATTCCTCTTGCATACGAGCTCCAAGTAAGATACACAGCACAGACGACTGTGGATGGTCTCAAGGATCCAAGGATCCTCCGTAAAATCACGAAATCTCTCGAGCAGTTTGAGGTACCAGCGTTTTATTCTTCGAGAACCAAGTTCGAGCTAATCTCGAATATCTCCGAGAGGTATACAAGAAGCTAGACTGCCAGGTCACTGGACAAAAGATAGATTGAGTTTCCGTGTACGGTGGCGTCAATTTCTGAAACGCCTAGAATTTCCAGCCGGTGGAAGAAATGTATGTGCATTTATGGTTACAGAAATTTAATTTTTCTCCAAGTCTGTTGTCTTCAGCCGTTCGATAAGTACACGCCCTTTAAGGACGCGTTAGGAACGCCCCTCGCTCGTGCGCATGTGCACGCACTTATTATTTCTTATACTCATTTATTAATTAATTATAGAGTGTCTTTTCCTGACTCTGCCTTGCGTAATTATTTTATTATCCGCCAAAATCTCCCCAGATCTTCCATTAGGCAAAGAGTTGTTTCTCTCAACTTTTGGAAAATGAACTACGACAATGGGAAATTGCATAAAGATCCACAGTCCAGTTACGATAAAGTTGAGATAGGAACCCATTTAACTAGGTATCGCAACATCCTGAAAACAATCTTCGCGAGTTTGTAAAATGTGGTGAAAGTCTACAGCAGAATTAATTGCAGTAGCAAAATACACAGTTTAATCGCGCGATTTATAGTTTTAACATGTGCTCAAAATGTTAGCAAAGTGAAATGGCGCGCTCTGTATATCGCGGAAAGTAAATACAACGTAGACCCAAGCACAGCTGCGGGATATTGTTGTAACCTATTGTTTATGGTAGCAAACAAAGTTTCCACTAAACGTTCGAGCCTTGACAAACAATTAACAAAGAGAATCTTTTACAGATGACGAGCGATCGTGAAATCAGCATTCGCCTCTGCCTTTTCCATTTACGTTTTCGTCAGTTTTCATCGAAGGGACATGCAAATTCCTGGTCAATATTCGCGCTGCTTCTAACGACACGACGTCAAAAAAATGACTCGTACTTTATACGGAAAGCCGCTGCATTTTTCATATAACCGGAAAATTGATTTCACCCGTCCGCCGGATATTCTCTGGCGCGTCTCTAATAAACTCGTCATTTTCATTAGGATCGTTTAACGATGGTTAAACAGGAACGACGCGTCGCGCCGTTGCTCCTGCGAAATGTGAGCGAATTTTCGATTTTCTTAATTGATTTTCACCGGGATAGTTAGTCGCGCAGAGACGTAGCCGGTAGCGCGAACTTGAGTTTATGCGAGCATGATTTGAATTTCCGCTTTTCCTTCATTCGCGACCAGGAGCACCGATATTTTCACGGTGTCACGCGAGGCAGCCGTCTGGTCGGCAAAATGTCAGGTGCCCAAATTTAGGGAGATTAACTCGCCGAGCTGTACGGCTGCATTTCCATTTAGATGCTCCCCGTGTAAACGTCTTAATCCAGCTCATTAGCACGACGTATCTCCCCGTAACGAGCCAATTTTTGCTCCCGGCTTTGACTGTACCCGGAGAATTTACATTAGTCACAAGTAATTAAAGATTAACATTTTTTATGACAAATTATTTCTGGAATTAAACTTAACAAGCTCTTCCAAATAGGACTTTATTAAACCAATTACTTACCGGACGCCTATCGGTATAATTCTCGATGACTGATCAAAAGGAACTTGAAAATTTCTTTTAAGAAAAGCCAGAAGGAAATACTTGGATTGATGATACAGCTTGTTAAACCATTCAAAACTTCCCTACATAATATGTTTCTGTTTTCAACAACAATTGTATTATAGATTAATATTTTTTAACTATACCTCTTGCCTTGCAGGACTTTATTAAACCAATTACTTACCGGAAGCCTATCGGTATAATTCTCGATGACTGATCAAAAGGGAACTTGAAAATTTCTTTTAAAAAAAGCCTGAAGGAATTGGATTGATGATACAGCTTGTTAAAAACCGTTCAAAACTTCCCTGCATAATATGTTTCTGTTTTGAACAACGGTATTATTATAGATTATTACGATATTATTATAGAGTATTATAGATTAAGATTGTTTAACTATACCCCTATTGCCTACAATTTGCGTCTTAATTGCTCCTGGTAAATGTCACGAAAATTAGGATTCCGTTGAAGACGTCGCTGAAGTGGAAAATGAAAAGGGTTTCTAACGCGGTTTTTGAATGCTACGGCGAAAACAAAAAGCCACTTTATCAGGTAATCGCGCGCCATAATTAAAGTTTCTCCGGCCGTTTCGGTGAACTCGATCGCGCAGTGTACACGGAACCACTGCGGCGGAGATCGTCAAAAGCAGCATTCACCGGCAATTTTGATTTCAGGGATTTCAATTACGGCAGCAGCTTTAATGCGGCTCTCGGTCAATTTGCGCGCGGTAAGTTTCTCAACTTTCGTCCGAGCGTCCTGTATAACAACTGGCAACGCGACCAAGTTTCCTGAGCCAGTGAATGAAAATGCAGCTAATACTTTAATGGCGGCCACTCTCCGTGTACAATTACATTCGGAAATGACTGCCTCGCTCGTTGCGACAACAATTATCATGACTTTGTCGGCATTTGTCAAAGCCAACCCTCGGAGGGCTGTTTTCCAAGGTCGATCTGTTTCAACCGTCCGAAGCAAATTTATGGTGATCTCTCGAAAAGGATAGCATTCGAGAACATTTTTCAACAATTCACTGGGAAGTCATTTGCCGTCTACATCGATTCCTTTCGACAGTCTTCGAGGCTGCCATTATCAAGCGCTTCCTTGCTCACGTTCGTGAACATTGAATTTACTGTCTGTCGTTCAGGAAACCGTGGGCTCATCAATTTTTGAACGATCGCCTTTCATGTCAACTTTGCGACCGGAAATGAACAAAAATAGCGCCTCGAACGTGCGCGCTCGAAAACCGTCTACGAAACTCCTCAATATTATTTTATCAACATTACAGCGACGCAATGTTAACAGTTTATCTACCGGAAGCCTCTTAAGAGGATATCCAATTATTGTGTTTTACAAAAAGGAATTCTTTTACGTAATTCTCAAGAACAAAATTATTAGATTACGTATTTCTAGCAAATCATCGTCGTGATATACTTATGGTAGGTTCTGAAATTACAAGTGACTGAAACAGGAACAAAGGATCAATTTTACACAAACAGCAAATGTGCAATTATTAATAAATGTATCTTGACGTTTCGATCCCTATGTGGATCATTTTCATAAAAAACATATATTGCGTCTAAAAAAATGAAAAGAATTATAATATGGCAAATAAAATGAAAGACACAGTCAGGTCGTTTCAGTCACATATCTGCCACCATGTAGTCAACATTGCCTTCCGGTATTTCTAAGTGTTTGTTCCATATGTTTTTTCTTCTTTTTTTGTTACGCAGCATGTAAGTACATTAATCTTGTTGATTCTGTTTATTGACCTGGCTGTGTCTTTCATTTTATTTGCCATATTATAATTCTTTTGCATTTTCTTTAGACGCAATATATGTTCTTTATGAAAATGATCCACATAGGGATCGAAACGTCAAGATACATTTACTTGATCGAACCTTGCGTCGAAATAATAAATTCACATGAGACAGAAACAATGGAAATAAGAGTACACCTACATGATCCAGATAAATTGGCTATCCTAGATCCATCCTAATCACTCTTTGCCGCTATGAAACTATAAAGCGATCTATTTCGGGGCGCCAGAGAAGTGGTTTAAATACGCCAAAAGCGTAATCCAATTTTCATATCAAACCAGCGAACTCTCGTGCGGAGAACGTCATATTTGTCCGCGAAGATGGCGACTATTTAAAACTACGGGACGCGAGATTCATGGCAGTCATTTAGAGAGCCGGATCTTGAACGAAACTTTGAAAATCGCGGACACAGTGACAGATTCTGGGCGGAGAATTCTCGTTTGAAACGAAACTCCGTTTGACCGAATGTCTGACAGAAAAGAGTTTACAACGTGGAACAACAAAATCTCGAGTGACAACAGATCGATCCACGCGAGAAATGGCGGACTAAGCAGAAAGCGAGGTAAAAACTTCCGCGACATTGAAGAAGCAAACGATAGCAATCGGTTATACAATTATTTAAATGTTCATTCTGAGACAAACATTTCCCACGCGATAAACGGAAGATCGAGATGATTGATTAAAGTCATCAAGGTCTTGATATTGCTAAATCCCCCAACAATCCTCCAAGTCCGTATGAGGTCAAACACTGGAAAACAAGTCGCATTTGCCGACATCGTGCTGCAAAACTATTAATATTATATCGCAATCGGTTTTATCATATCGTTAAAGCGAAATTAAAATTATCGAGTCGGAAGGTTTTCTTAATTATTTTTGCCTGCGGTAATTTTCCTTGGTGCTGCCTCGGCTCGGCTGTTTCGTTTCATTGCCGGCATTTAATTGCTTTGTAAACCGCTTCTGAACTTCCTCTGTGGCGGGGAAGCATTACGACGAAATAATTTGTAACTTTTGAGCGAATTAATTCACGTCGAGAATACTCGTCGCGACGGATTAAAATGTCCCGGACGTGCTGCATTGTTATGGAAAATTTCAATGCAGTATTTAATTAATCCGTGAAAGCTCTATTTGTTTGCGGCGTAAAACGAAGATGCGGCGAATTGAGAAATGGACGGCGAGATACACGTGTCCGCAAGATCGTTCAAACCCGTGGCAAGAACTTAAGCTAATCAACTATTTCATCCATATTCCGAGGGAACTTCGCCGGCTCAAGTTTTGCATGAACTTCTCTAATAAGAAATCTTCGCTGCGTATTCCGACGAGGATAGAAACTTTCTGGGTAATATGTTTAACGCGAAGACCTATAGAAACCGAAAGAAGATAAATGGAACCGATAACTCGGTGTTCCTACGGATGATCGAATCGATAACAAGAGGAAGATCATCCTGTTTCATTCTTCTTCTAGCCTCTAACGAGAAGACGACGTCGAAGTTTATTGTCTTCGATAAAAATGCAAGAAAAAGCCATGTTATTACGCGAATCTCGATCGGGATGTGCATGGACGTGCTCCAAGATGTGAAGACATAATTGAACTTCGGCCATTCGCGAAGTTCCCGAGACTTGATCCCCTAATGGGCCGTAAAACCGGGATTACGTCGGACGCTTAAATTACAGGCAACGCAAGATGTGTGCATATGATGAGCTCGTATTTCGGCAGCGACCAATAACATAACTTTTTCGCGAGTGCCGTCCCATCGATCGCTCTAAATAGAAGCCGAAGTCGTTTCGGATTGAAACACACGTACGGGTCCCGGAAGCAATCATACTGAGGATCGTGTGTTGGTGTACATGGCCCCGTTTCTTACAGAATAAACTCAATTTAATCCGGCGCTGGGAACCGATGGTCCAGTGTTAATGGAATTCAACCTGCTGGATGCGTCACGCTCGACCAGGTCTTCGGACACGATTGAGAAATAACTACGGGGCTCGATTTATCGGAGCGTGAAAAACAAACGCCCGGCGTTGGCGGGACAAAAGGCTGACACACAAAGTAAACAAGTATATGACGCGACGGGACTCTCGCGTAAGAAATAAATAAATAAATAAATAACGGAGATAACTCATGCCGGTCCGCTTCGCGCCTGATCAAATGAAGACAAATGAGATTACCTGCATCTTTGTCCTTCCCCGCGCAAAACAACGTTGTTGACACCATGCAGTATGATTTACCATGGACTAGAACCAGCTGCAGTTAGAGCTGCAGGGAACAGAGGCCGGGAGTATCTGAAACACGTGAACCAGACGGTACGGTCAAAATTATAGCTGTTTTTATGCAGTGGCTCTGAAAGGTATTAGCAACTTCCGATTTGTAATTGATAATTCTACTGGTGTTTAGAATCCAAACATATCCAAGCGTGTGTGAGTCCACAGTTTTGAATTATGAATCTCTTAATTTTTAATTGAACTGATTAAACGTGCTTGATTGTCGAACTGGCGGAAACTCCTGAATCCAAAGTTTGACAGTATAAACAATAACGATTTTTACATGTCAAACGCCGATTGAGTGGCTCTGAAAGATATTAGCAACTTCCGATTTGTAATTGATAATTCTGTTGGTGTTTAGGACCCAAACATATGTAAGTCCACAGTTTTGAATTATAAATAATTAATTAAATGTGTTTGATTGTCGAGCTGGCAGAAACTCCTGATTCCAAAGTTTGACAGTATAAACAATAACGATTTTTACATGTCAAACGTCGATTGTGTCAACGTCAATTCACGTTCCCGAAAGTTACGTATTTAAGAGCAAGTAATAAAAGACAGTGGACGTGCAAGGAAAGTTACGAAACCCGGGTGCAACGCGAAGTTTTACAAAATTTAGAGGGTGTGAGTGGATAGGAGTTCATGCATGTGTACTATTGATATTCGAAGGACGACCACGTTACGTCGGAGCGAATTATGTGGGTTACTAGTCCAAGGTCTAACTTCGTTCGTGTCCTGGAACATAAGCTCGTTTGTACCCTGGATAATTTACCAGGACCTCCGATGACCTACATTTTTAGTTTGTATCGTGGTTTTATCGTGGTTATGGATTGCACATTAATCGCTCCGTACTCCGAACAACGTTCAAATGCAAAGCATTAAATGAAGACGAGTTCGGCACCTCACGGCCGAATGAGTTCTATCGATTTCGAGCAAATCAACCGTGGTTCTCGCAGAAGGAAGTTGTTCCCGAACGTGCCTTCGCACTCTACGACGTCTGTCGATACGATATTCAATTCCATGGTATTGGATTTCCCTTCTCAGTGGTCTGCAGTCAGACTACAACTGCAACTGCAGTAGCTAGCAACGATGCGGTTCTATCAAGGGTCCGTCAGTTCCTTTTCCCTCCCTTCTCTATTTCGACGTTCGGTAGACAATGCGCCCGACAAAAATGTTTGCGAAATCGGTCGGTGACCTCGTAACCGGCATCGCGATGAATTATGCAGCTTGTTCAATGAATTCGATCCGCGACAAATGCATGTGTTTCTAAACTATACAATATTCTTTACACAGCAGCATTTCATAGAATGGTTTAGATCCAATTGGTTTTATTGTTTCTATTGTTTGAATTTTGTTCGGCTCGATTCAGCTTAAATGATTTAATTAGGAAAGTATTAGCACACTAATTTTTCCCCCATTTTTCCCCGACCCACGAGAACGTTATTCGAATGATCAATCCTTGTTCTCGGAAAATGGGATAAGTCAGCGTTTCCGAGGATTAACTAGATATCTCCGCATTTTAATTGGATCGGGTCGCTTAATAAAGGCAAATTTATGTCTGATTCAATGCTGTTTCGCACATTAAACATTGTAATATACATACATGCGATCGGCGATAATAAAAGCGACACGAACGCGGCTGTGTGCTCACGATAAGAAGCTCGTCTAATTTCTGACGTTGTTGCCTAGCAGTCTGAAACATCCATTATTAATTCCGTACGTAATAATCGGAGCCCCTCCGCTCTGCATCTCGCAGTGACGGGTAGCTTGAATTCGCAGTCGGATTAAAATTCATACGGATCCTTGGAAACAAGTTTGGTTACCGGCAGATCTCCCAGATAACGTTAAATATCGCGATTTCAATGAATGCGAGAACTAATTAATGCAACGTTGCTCAACTCGCTCAAAAATTTGATTTACGACCGTGGCAGATGGTTTATACAATCATGCGCGGCATGTTGCAACTCGTATACAAACTGGCTAATGATCTTGCTAATAAATTAAGAAAATTTCATGCAGGATTTTGAGGGACCCGAAACGGAGATCTCAACGTTACTATTTATACGAAACACCTTCTAAACATAACCGCATGCTTTAACGCGCTAATTAAAAATTCCCTAGCTCCGTAACTTGTTACATGCCATCGATTATACCGTAATTTTTTTCTAATTTATTGCTGATGATAAGCGGCGGCAAACACTTATCGCACCGTGAAGCTTTTATGCTTCGCGGATGATATACGAGCATTTTATGCTTTACAAGACATTAATACATTTTGGATCCGGCATTATGTTATTCTTCTTTGTTCTGCTCACTTTTATATCCGCTCCAGGATACAAGGTTGACAGACTAAGGATCTATGGCACAATGCGATTGCCTTCTGAAGAGAATTGTTCTTTTGCATGATTAAAGAACCGTGAAAAGCGTGTCTGAGCGTGGCAAATTGTTGAACACGAAGCGGAGAATTTTTTATCAATCATTTTTGTTGCGTCACTCTTTGAGAAAATTCTTTGCCGCGACAAGATTCGTAATATCAAAATACTTGTCATAATTTCTATTATGCTGATTGTATGTATTATACAAAAACCGTGTATTATACACTGTAACTTTAAAAGTGATTTCTTCAACACGTCTTGAAATGACAGTCTTTAGTAATCACACTTTTGTATTTTATTTCTTCTATCTTGTATTCACTTCTACAAGAATGCAGCCTAAGTACACAGCTATTTACCAAGCATTTTCCTCAATTTGTAAGACTGTCGATTTTTCTGGTTCCACAACAAAAAGGATGCATGTCTCAAAGGAGGGAAGTGAAAGGTCCTATGACGTCAAAGTTCTACCTCCCTCCCATCTTGTTTGCATTGATCAGAATTACTTTATTCCTAAAACCTGATGACGTGAAACTTCTACCTCTCATCCTTTTTTCATTAACCCCAGCGGCTTTACCGTTAAAACTCGACGCCTTTTGATACTCGATAGTAAATATCTCTCTAAAAACGTTTCATTCAAAGAAAAAAATTTACATGACTAGTCTAATTCCTCATGCTGTCTTCACATGTTCTCCGTATACCACTCGTATTGTCAAGGAACATCACTCAACCACCCTCTTTTCTGATTTTGAAGAAACTTTACAGATTTGTAATGCCACCAAAGATAGGGGAAACGTGGCTGGAGATTTTAAGTTTGAGGGGTGAAACCGCCGCCTGGAAGCCATCTATAAGACTATCTTAGAAACGGAGATAAAAGGTACAGCAATCTGATAGCGATAGCTGATTTCTCACTCTAATTCGGAACCAGAGCTGGGTACAATGGTATTTTAAACAGTAAGTAGTAAATAATCCTATTTATTTTAAAATACACGTACCACCTTGAAAATAAAACACTTTATTCTCGAAATTGGATATCTTATTTAAAATACTATTTTCTTTAAGCGAAATAAAATCTAAAATATTGAATAGTATTTGAAATATTTATTTCGCCAAATAATGCCATCTCTGCTCTGAACCTACTTAGCTTGTAAAGGGTTATCACCGAGCAGAACGAACTTGCCGTCGATATAAATACACCGAAGGCGACTGGGAGATGCAAAGAACGCTCACGGACCCGTCACCGTGCGAATCGTCGTCGCGATAGTTGCTCAGGAAAATCCGATCCAAGGTCACAGCGGTCTTGAAAGTCCAATCAAACAGTCGATACTCCGTTCGAGAGATACGTCGGCGGATAAGAGTCCGGTCGACGGAAACGAATCTCGAAACGAGAAAACGAACGATCGGGAGAAATCGCGGAAGAGAGGGAACAACAGCGATTTAGCGGAATTATTTGCATAAGGTGACGCGGGACCGTTCCTATCTAGAGATTCTGCAACGTTCGGAGTGGAGAATCGACAACTGCTTGAATTATGTATCGTTAACACAGACGGAATTAATTGACAGCTGGCAGATTGATCTCTCTGCAGACAAACGGCTATTTCGATCGAGCCGGTTAATTTATTTACATAGGAAAAGAGTACACGTTGCCCGATCCGTTGGCAGTAGATTCGCTCGTCAAATCGCGCGACGCCTTGCGAACACCGAAATCATCGACGCATTTATTTATTTACACGGAAAAAGTGCACCGTTCTACCGCGAATGCCCCATCTCGAGATAAAAAGCTATATGGAACAAACACCATTAACTTTCTATTCAAATTCGCCGTCGTTTTCGCGCACGTTTCATAAATCTTGCAATAATCTCCCGCCTGCCGACCGCCGTTCGCATAAAATCGCGGAAAATCGCGATACCGCGCGCACGCGAAAAGAAACGTCAAGCCACGTTTCAAGGGAGTATCCCGATTTTGAACTTTCAGGTCAGACAGACCTGACCAGACATGCGACCGAGCACGTCACGCTGATCGTATCAAATACATAACCAGTAATATCAGTCAGGTTATCATTAAAACCTGCTTCTGAACATTTAATTGGAAGAAAGTACATTCCATATCAAAGTGCACTTCAGAGTATTTGACCGTCGACTGTTCAACATAAGTGTCCGTAAACAATGGACTTTTCTAGGCAATTTTATGAAACCTTTCCTCGAGTAAGGATTCGCCCGGAAAGAAAGCCCGGATAGTGTCGCTACCCTTCGCGGGCCTAGAGTGTCTTTAAAAATTCAATAAGAACACAGGCGGTACGGTTGGTAGAGGCTATGGTCTCTTACGACAGGTTCTCTTTTTTCTTGCTTCCTCTTTATCGTGTACTTATGACACTGGTATCCGGTCGGGAGTGGTGCTCTCGAACGAGGAACCGACTGTGGACAGCAGAGATCTGCTTTCCGAACGCTTATCCTCTAATTATCCCTTCTATTATACAGCGGCAGCCATAATTGCTGTCTACCCTGCTCCAATCGTCCCAGCCTCGTCACATTTGAATGCTCGGAGTCAGGCGGACGAGTATTATCATCTTCGGCGTATGTAGGTACTGTCCAAAGCTTGCCCAACGAGTAAAACCAGTAACTCCGAACCAAACCGAGGAAGTTGATCGCTCTTACCGTAAAATTTTTAAAAATCACGTCCCCAGGAATTTTCTTTCTTCGTCAATGCTAAACTGGACGTAAAACGAAGGTGCGTTGACTCTTAATTACGAGAACCTGAAGTGCCACAATCTCTTTTACTTTTACACATTATTCAGCTGGTATTTTGAAGTGAACAGCCTCGTTACAATATTATTTATGATAAATATAACTGAACATCGACATAAGGAATTCTATAGAATCTTTAACGATCGAGAATTAAATTCAATCATATGTTGTAGTTTACAATTTTCTGAACCTTTTTATAAACTAAAAAAGTATTAATGATTTCTAACTGTGCTAAAATCATTAATACATTTTTCTGTTTTAACAATCATACGATCGTTAACAATAACAACAAACACTTCTTATAAACTGTTATTATTGTATAATTTTATCACACAAACTAATAAAATGAGTAGTAAAACTAAGAAAACTAAGAAAATGAAGAGAAAATATTTTTTAATTTAATGTTATTCGTGTGAAGCCAATTAGGGACTAAAAAGGGCACCAGGTGTGTTGCTACCACGAGCAAAAATGTCTACATATATTGCCTCCCACCCTTTTCCAAGAAGGTTCCAGGACTTTTCCGTAGCTATTGACTATACGAAAAAGGGGATAACAAGGTGAAATAGGATCTCTTTAACAGAGACAGTGCCTAATTAGCCGAATAGGGTCAATGGCCAAAGATAATACATCTGTAACGTGCTTAGCACGCTGACATTTTGAAAACGGGGACAATAGCTGTAGCTGTTGCGCCTTGATTAGCACGCTGATGTTTCGTTAATTAGATGTCGGTAACTTTGCAGATGCGAACTGGTCTCGAGTGGAGATACGGCATAAATCAGAGGTGTGTATCGGGCCTTATTCAAGCTTTATTCAAGACACACCCACAACTCCCGTGACGCTCGACTGCACCGGACTCTTTCTGGGCCCCGAGCCCCTCGGCCGTGATTCGTTACTCATCAACAACAAGAAATAGATTGTGCAGGATATCAAGAGCGAATTGCCATGAGACTCGAGGATTCAGAACGGCGGAAACGAGATAATCTTTTCCTCATATTCTTTTAATTGATCACCTGTCTAAATTTTCTAACATCCTAAATTTCCATAAAACTGTTATTTACCCTTTGTTCAAATATTAAATAAGTCAGGAATATCGTAACGTACTGTAATGTTTTCATAATGTTGTATTTCACTTATCCCTTTATAATTTATGTTGTAAATGCACAAAACCCACAGTACAAATATAATATTTTAATGATAATCATATTTGTAGACATCATCAATTAGGAACAGCTGCAAAATAAAGAAGAAACTCGTAAAAACACATTCACTGCATGAAAACTCAATTATTAACGGCATTATGAAAATTCAAGTAATTGTTCTCTCATTCTTAAACCACATATAACAAAACGAGCCACTGCTTTCAGATATAATTTTCATCGTTTGATGATAAAATAATTGAATTCAATCTGCGGTACGATCCACATGGTTGGTTACGTAATCGAAAATTGCGGCGTTCTTAATATCGCAACAAATTCCATGCGACTTTACGCAAAATAGCAGATGCATGATGCGATATTTTCGAATCGATCCGGAGAAAATTGATGGGACTCGCTTAGAATAATGGCATTGGTTTCGTTATTGCCATGAGCGCGCGCCACGGTGTCGCTTAAACAAAACAGCCCATTAATCGAAGGCTATTTGGGAACAAATCGGTAGTTCCATCACATCAGTGAGTAAACAATTAATATATCAGTTTCACTTGGATTGCATGAAAAGATACATTAGAGTTGCAGAAGATCCATTGCTGGATTGAGAATAATTAAAAGGAAAACTATAAAATATTATGCAAGAGTATATTATATAAATAGTTACGTCACAGCTTGCAAGTATAATATTCCACAAGTTTGCTGCGCAGAACCGAGATGTCAAATGAGTGGGAAAAAAACACTACAGTATAAAAAAGTTTTTTTTATACTATATTGAAACAGCGATTAACATTTCAAATCACAGCCGAATCTGTCAGATGCTGAAGGACATTTCTGGCGCGTCCTTAATACCACAAACTGGTCACATCAGAATCTATTTTTGTAGTGGGGAAGTCATTTGAAAAACATTTATCGATGCATCGTTATATCCGCTTTTTATTTGAAGTAGTCGTGTCAGTCAGAGTTCAATAATCGCAAAAACCTAGAAAGCATTTTATGTATATGTCGAGAATCCACGCGTTTCGTTGGAAATTCTGCTCGGTCAGAAAGAAATTGTTATCAGCCACGTATTTAACGCATTGCACAGCATTATACCATATATTATGGATGATTACACAGTTCTGCTCGAGCGTATCGCTAAATCTCGCGAATGGAAACCATTTATTATGGTCACGTGATCAGTAAATGGCAGTCGAGCCTTTTTTCTAATGCACAGATCGAATATCTACGATTTATTTATTGAGTAACGAGACACGTTTAATTTTCCATAGAATTCTCATTTAAATTAAAATTCGCATCGGTATAAACTCATTAAATTTGATATTGCGTGACGACAATGACGATTCATAGGCCTTACGCTACTGAATTATTCTGGGATTCCCTGAAATCCTAGATTACGGGAAAAACTATTGCTAATCCGGAAAACGGACGAAATTAAGTGGAATCGGAATAGCTTACAGTGATTAACATCCTTAATGATATCTGTATGACATGATTAACGAAATGACTCAAATGATCGACGTAATGCGCGCGGCGTATCCTCCCAGCAATATTAGTCAACAGTTTTTCTCGGAAAAGCTGAAGCAGAGAAAAACGTTCATGGCGTTCACTATGGAAGTTCAATGTCTCTGACGATTTAACACGCGCGGGGCAAAAGTGAAACCGTAAAAGGAATGCATGACATTCAAGCACCCGGAACAATTTGTACGTCTAATCGCGAGCATGTAGAACACCGCGGTGTAAATATTACAAGGCGAAATGGTCAATGCACCAATGCAACGGTAATGTTGCAATCGAATAAAGGTTAGTGATAACAATCAGGAGAGCATATCCTTGATAAACGCGGCGGATATCTTACGAATGAAAACTTACGAAACTGGAGCAACGCGTGTAAGAATATCTCCTCCATCATTTGTCTCCGTTTTAATTGAACGGAAACTCAAGATTTCATCGAGCGAGCCTCGAATTCGCGGGAATCGTCGAGGAAGAAGCAAGAAGGTACTTCAGAGTCGCTGGAAACGTTTCAGGAAAAATCCTGTGTCGCCGTATGCGATAATTAACGAGCAACTCTCCACAAAAAAAACAATCTTCGCAAACCTTGACTTTGATAAATAATTGTGGAAAGGTTCCTTTTGAAGTATTAGCCGGAATTAAAAAGTTCCGGGAACCCCTCGATGACAAATAAAAATTGAAACTTCTATCCTATACATCATAGAGGTCGACAAGAAAGGTATCTACGAATATGAAATTTTCCAGAAAAATCTGCAGTTCATTTACAATATAAATCGCTGCTAATAACTAGATGTTAGATCTTAATGTGAAATAAATATTTTATATAATAAAGAAACAGGAGTCGAATTTCTTTCTTTAACAACAAAACCTGTCGAACCAGTCAAAATGACTGGTTTCTCATTTTTTCCATGACAATTACTATAAATTAGTTTATGATATCGGCGAACAATTACTAGAGATGAAAAATCGTTTTCATCAGAAATTTTCGAATGAACTCGTTTATTGAAGCACATAATTAAAATTGTATGCAGTACCTATTCAGTAGCGTAGTAATAACCGTTCATGTGCAATCGACGCGATGTTAAAGTTAAAATGAAAGGAAGAGAGCAACGATGCACAAATGTCGTCACAGGATTAACGTTTCGGTTACCTAGCGGAAGTTTACTGAACGGACAGGTTTTCCCCATGAATTCCAGCCGCTTAGCATTCGGGAAAATAAAGCAGAAGACGTCACATGGAATGGAATATATTCTGAACTGGAATAGCTCTTCTTAGAACCCTGAAGATTCTGCGAAAAGGAGTTCATTTAACGATAAACGTGATTCTTAGGATTCTACAAACTCACGTTCCTTAATTAGACCTAATTAACTATTGCATTTTCACGAATATTTCGTTAGACGCTATCACGACTCACACGAAACGTGTCATTATACATATGCATGTAGATAGAAGTCGGATTACAGACCGTTGATTATTTTTCAATTATGCTATCAATCAGCATTCGCCACGTTCTCGCTTCGGTTACGTATACCCTAATCGACTGTGGCTAGTTATCATAATGTAATTGAACGGTTTGCAGACATAGTTTGTGATTTTTATGTTCACTATGGAAACGTTGAACGAAATATATGGCAAAATTCTATTTCGCCACAAAATTTACTTTATGTAAGAAAATATGGCTTACTGCATTGTGTACAATATTATATCGTATTCCAAGGCAGATCAAAACCTGATTGAACTGTTTGATCTGTAAAATAGTTACTAGGAACACAGAAATAACCTAATAATATCCAAAGAATATATTTGAATGATATAAACTTTATTTCGTATCCCGCAGTCTAAGCAAAAGACTAAAACATCTGCACAGATCTAGTATTATTGGGAGTTGAAAAGGAGCCTCCAGAGATGGCACAGGAATAAGGGGAATCTCTTGCTCGACACGCCAGTCCCCACTATCGATGCTTTCGTGCTCCCAATGTTTAGGCTTTAACGGCACACTTTGCACAGTATGTGTAACCGCTTGGCCAATAATTCGCTGGAGCCGGAAATACGTGTGACTCGGGGCGTGTCCATCTCGCACTCCTTCCAAGAGATTTCCTTTCTGCTCCCAATAACACCTAACTTATGGGAAGTAAAACCATAGTAATCGCATCAACGATGACATCAAACGAAAGCTCTTATCTTCGGTATAATAAGCGACGTAATGACATTTGAATACGGGTTCGTCGATCGCTTTCTCCTGGTCGATACGATTCGAGACTTTGGATTAAGCAGCACGCAACAGATCAGTCGAGAGATTCTGGCGATCCACGTGGGTCTAGCGTACGTGCAGCGACGGGCCGCTTCAAGGTGATCCACGGTGATCTTTGCTTAACGATAAAACACGGATTTCTTGAGGATATGAGGCCGGTCCCGGAGCATCCAGTCCGGGAGACAACGAGCACCGCCGGATTTCCCATTCTTTGAGTGCGTGGCCTTCGAGCAGCACCACGTCAAGCTCCGCAACGGGAAAAGGATCAACGTAACGAGCAAAAACGTCGAGCCGACAATAAAAATCAAGAGAACTGCAAACCTGTTCGACGGTGTTCCTTATCCACCCCCACTCGGCCACTTGTTTTAGATAAGCACCGGCAAGAATATATACTTCTTCGTAGATCGTCGAGAGAAATTGTGCATTCCGGACGTACTTATTCCTCTCGTCCTCGTTCGACCAGTGCTCAGGAAAATGTCACCGAAACAACCGGTCACGGTGTTGCTCGCCGTTCTGTTCCTCGCTAATTTGGTCAATTGTGATCTGGATTTGCAAATGCTACACGTGGTAAATTACACTCGAATTCTTGGCGAGAAATACTTCTGCGTTCCGACCAGGATCATCCTCGTGTGAACAGTGTGTTTCGTCGATTGAGTTAACGGTGAAGCTAATTCTAATCCTCGAATGTGTTTGTTGAAGGTATTCCGACATGGTGACAAAGTGCCACATCGAGAGTTTCAAAATTATCCCAGTGATCCTTTGAAGGACCATTCGTACTACCCGATGGGCAACGGAGACCTGACCAACGTAAGTAGACACGTTTACGTTAAGAGGCTTCCAACGCGATCGAAATTGGCGTCTCGAATTCGTCTACTCCTTATCGGCTTCAATTTAATCGGATTTTATACCGCATTATTCCATGCAGAGCCTATTTACAATAGATACCTGATGAACATATCTCGACAATGTAGGTTACCATTCGTTGACTTTCAGTCTTAAAGTGTATAAAAGTTTTAACGAGTTTTTCTTGAAATCCAGTTCGTGTTATTAAAAATCATTTTTTCCATCGATCTGATAGTAGTTCAACTGCTTTGTTATATAATGCCTCTTATTCAAAATTTTTTTTGTCGTGGCATTTTTACAGTGTTTGTGATATTTGCTCCTTCATGAAACTCATTTGTCAGAACAACGGTACTTATCAATATCCATATCTAATTTTTATCACAATCTAACCCGTTCATCAAGCTAATTAATTTAATCCGGAATAGCAAGCAACTAAGGGACACGCGTATCTGTAGTAATTAAACAATATCCACAAGTGTGTCTATTCGATCCAGTGAAAATTCATTTAAACTTTTACACTGACAATCGAATGGTTTCAAATTAATTCAGTAGACAATGTTTGTTACAAGTTGAATAATTTCAAAATTTTTTCGAAAAATCACTCCTCGACTGGGAGTTTTCCTGCGTTGTCTTTCCTGAATGCTTAGACTCTCGAAAAATCCTGAGCCCGAGTTCCCGGCGTCAGTTTTTCGCGCTTGAGGCGATAATATAAACGAATGCCGTAAACATTATCGAGTTTCGCTGATCACCGCGAAGCAATTACGAGGCCATTACGATAGACTAACGTGAACGGTGATTGTTTCATGCAGCAAGGTAAGCTGCGGGAGTACAGAATAGGCACAATGCTCCGTGAGCGTTACGATCGATATTTCGGCCCATATTATTGGCCGGAGAAGATCTATGCCCGATCAACGGACGTACCAAGGACTCAATTGTCTCTGCAGCTAGTTCTCGCTGGATTATTCCCTCCCTCGGAGGTGCAGGTCTGGAATCCCGATCTACCTTGGATTCCGACGTCCACGTTCTTCGTGCCCTATGAAACTGACAATCTCCTATTCCCGCATCACTGTCCCAGGTAATTCTTCTAGTGACTTCATTCATTAATGGAACAATGCGAAATGTTCGCGTAGAACACGGCAGAACATACCGCCGTGTAATTAAACACAATGGGAATTCAAATCGCGTGCAACTTGAGAGGCTGATTCGGAGTTCCACCAAAGGAACCACGATTTTCAGCTCCGTCACGAACATTCATTTCCATTAAACAGGTTTTTACCTAAAAAATCATTGCGTCTTATTAGAAAGAAAAATATTCAATCGATACTTGCTCTTTTCTTAATTACTATTCAGAATCGCTGAACGAAACCGTCGATTTTCAGGCGAAATACACAAAGACTTTATACAAGCCAGTATTTAATCTCAACAATGATAAAATTACTAAGACCAGTCGTTATGAAATTTTCTTCATCTACTGCGCATGTGGATTCAACCAAATGGAAAGAAAAACGTTATGCAATGCAAGTAACTACAAAATTTAATGATATGTACGCGGTTGCTATGTCAAAGATTATCCTTCCAGTAGTTGTCTGAAATGTTAACACAATATCCACTCTAAAGGCATTATTAGACTTCAGATATTTATGCAAAATAAAAAAGTTTTTCATTAAATCCAAAAAACGATAGTCGAGTAATAAAATATCCAAGGATGAAGTTGCTTGCAAACACAACTCGATGTAACAAATAAAATTCATTGACATCGAACGTGAAATTAGAGATTTCGAAACGAAAACCAAGGACAATAATAAAATTTGTTGAGCAACGTCGAGTGACGTGCATGGACCCGTAAAATTAATCAAACCGAAACCAAAATGTCAAGACATTAATCAAGCTAAAAATAAATTCGAATAAGCGTGTTCTTCCACACGGCGCATAAGACTAAAAAGTAACGAAAGTTGATCGACGAACATCTTAGTTCCCGAAGGTCAGCTCTTTCTCTTATGGTTCAAGGTACATGGAGGAGTACAGCAAGTTCCTTCAGCAGCGGAACACGCGGGACATGCTCAGAAAATATGAAAGCGTGTTCTCGTATCTGACTCTTCACAGTGGGAAAACTGTGAACACCACATCCGCGGTGACTTATTTGTACAACTTGTTCAAGGAGCAGGTGACATCATTGTTATCCTATTCATTCATCGTATCCCCAGTGACAATTCAATGAACCATTTCGATTCTAGATTGCCCAGAACCTCAGCATCCCAGAATGGACCAACACAGTCTATCCAGCTCCGATGAAAGAGATGATCGCATTGGATTTCAAACTCAGATCATACACTAAGACGTTGAAGCGTTTGAACGGAGGTATGAGGACACTTTTTTCATCAGACTTCATTTTTTACCTCGTTCGCCTACCAATGTCACAAAGAAATCGTTCTGATCGCTTTTTGTAGGTATGCTGTTGCGCAAAATGGTCGAAGACATTAAATTATACAAAACAGGACGATTAGAGCCTTATGATAGGAAAGCGTTTCTCTTTTCGGCTCACGAGATGAACGTCGCTGCTGTCGCAAAAGCTTTAGGTTTGGAAGAGCCTGTCATACCTGCCTACGGATCTACAGTTATTTTGGAGACGCTGCGAGACAAGAAAAGAAATTACTACGTCCGCGTGAGTATTACTTGATTAATCGTTTCGTCTGTTCATTCTAGGGCGTGGAAACCATCCTCATTCGACTGACTTCGACAATTTTAAAAATTAAATATCAAACTGAAATGTTTAATAATTAATTAATTAGTTATCGATTGTAATTTATCTTCAGGATATTACAAATTTTTATTCGCAAAGGTTCAATCATTTACAACAATTAGCTATTTTTGTGAATACTAAACGCTGGATTCGGATTTCAATCTTCAGGTTCAAGAACCACGTTAGCTATTAAAATTTTAATTGCTAAAACTATACTTTATACTATATAATATACATTAATATATTATATATTTATTTATAATATATATTATATAATATATTATACTTTATACTATACTATACTTTATCCCGCTAGAGGACTCATCAGTAAGGCTATCTAGCGAGCTCTAGAAATGTTTAATGTTGAATTTAGATTTATATTGAAACTGCAGTCATTTCGTTAATTTCATAGAACTGTTTAATGGAAGCATTAAGGACGATTATGTAAGGTTGAACTACTTGGGTAATTACACACTTTGACAACTTATGTTCTGACGATAGGTTCTATTGTGGACCGGCGTTTACGAGCAACTGATCATCCAGACGATTCCTGGTTGCATGGAAGTTTGTCCTTTCGAACAGTTCCTCGACATAGTGAAAGACGTGCTGCCAAGTGACGAAGAGTATAGTTGTGGTCGCAGCGAAATAATTAGCTCGGACAAAATAGAAAAAGAATCTAGGTGTGCTTCATCGGCGAACGCATCATTCAGCAAAACTTGGTACTACCTATTACCACTTGTCTTTTTTGCGCTTTTATCTGCGAAAAATATCAACCGTTGATTCTTGCGATGATTTACGATCAGAGACGATTATGACACCACTGGTAATGTTTTTAAAACTAAACGCAATCTTCCCCGATATTCCTGCAATATCTGCCAATTTTATCTATAGAGCTGGATAGATTTCCATCTATTTAGAAGCACAACTATAATAGATTTATGCGTTCATCGCTGTACCAGAAAAAGTAAAAGAGGAATACTCATAGGAGATTCACATGACAATCGATAGAAAATAAGTATATGTAGACATTCTTCGAAAGTATTACCATTAACTATATCACAATATAATATGTAATCTCTAGTCAGAATTGTTAATTATACTCGCACGTGTTTTTTTTCTTCGTTTTTTCTTCATTGAAGTTTGTCTAATTCCGTGAGGGCAGCTAACCGTGAGAAGGATGCGAATCAAAGGAGATGCAAAGTTATTCATACATCGAACATGAATGTTGTAACACTCTACATGAGTTAAAGACACGATGTTCTGAAAACTAGACAAACCGATTCGCATCGCTCTCATTCTCCGGGTCTCCAGTAAATATTCATCATAAGAGAATCATGTATAGATTATTATAGCATTGTAATTGGATCGAACATTCGCGAGATCGAGGTGAACCCGAATGCAAAAGTATCGCCTGAAAAGAAACTAATTCGGCCACGATCCGACTAATTACTTCGTCAGTAATTAAAACGCCGAATTTAAGAGAGACGGAATGAGAACGGATTCGGTTCGACTATTTCTGCTCGGGTTAAAGGTTCAAGAACCTCTTCTGGTCCTAAATAGACAAATATTTATCGATCTAGAGCGATATTTCTGAACGGATCAGTGGCCGAGCGAGACAGAAAATGCAGGAACACGAATTACCTTTATCAACGCGAAATAAATTCCGACGGGTACTAAAAATAATGAAGACCTTTCCTCGGTGCTGACTTCTTTACGGTCGAAGAACTTCAATTCACCGCGCGATAGGCAGAAACAGACCCCTGTCCTCTCTCCGAGGTAAATTACCATGCTCGATCTACTTAGGTACACTAAAATATGTCAAATAAATTGTTAACACATGCATTAACGCGTACAGTGATTATTTTCTACGCAAGTAGACGGGGTAAACCCGCGACTACTTTGGGTGAAAGTTCCCGAGATACTGTCAAGATTGCTGTCAAGGTCACGATGTAACGCACGGTTCTTTTGTAATGCGTTTGCGTGATAATAATAATAAAGTGATCTTCATTGGATTCCACCGAGCACCCGAGTACGGGTGCGATGCATGTAGAAAATGCATAGAGCAGGAGCTCCCACGCGAAACCAGTTTGCATAGATTAAACAATTTTATGAAAATGTTCAGACGTAAAATTGGAGCGCGGCGCCGCGGTTTATTTTTCCACTGTTCGTAATACTTCGTTCGCTCGAAAATACTCCAGTATTTTTCGTGATAATATGAAAATGGTTTACGCCTCCTCCTTTACATCCGGAACGCTTCAATTACGGCGCACGCTTTAAGCATGACTGCAACAGGATCTCTAAGCAGAAGACTCTGGATGGCTCGTGGTGTACGCGTTATACAATTCAAACAGTAACACGGTTCAAGCAACCTGCGCGCTAATTTGCACAAAACAGCGTGTGCACGCGTACGATCCAGGCATCGCCGGCAAAGCGAATCGCTCGAGCATGCGGCTCGAACAACCATTTAATAAGAGATGCTCCTTCGGCTGATCTTTCGCATCGGAGATCTAATTATTTTCGAATCTGCGCGAGAAAATGCAACCAGCGCGGTCGGGTGTACATAAGCGAACGCGTGTTTCGTCGCGTGAGCCACAGCAAAGTGGTTCGCCGACATAAACCGCGGCTGCTTTTCGTGTAAATTTAATTAGATCGAAGATTAAGAACGCTCTAATCGCGACTTTACGTAATCTTACAATTTTAATGATGAAAACTTGAACCGCGAGCCTCCTAGCTCCGCTAGACTTAACAAGTTTGCCGCGGAACGCTCTAAATAACGGTCAATCTTATTAAACGAAGTTTGAGAAAAGAAATGAGCGGGAAGACGCATAATATCAGGAGTGAAGATCAAGAATCAGAGAGCCAAGTGATTCGAAATCAAATCAAAAGACCTGGATTACGTCGATTAAAAACCAAGCGATTTAAATCAAACCAATTTCGAATGATTTCAATCAAATCAAGAACTAGGTTGATTTGATTCGAGTTCTTAGTCTTGCAACCCTCCATTAATCTAATCGCTTCTCTTGTTGACGGAAATCTCCTGGTCCTCAAACGCTTCCATTTTGCTCTCCTAGTTCTATGTTGATTTAATTACATTTTCTGGACTCCAGATTGTTCCGACTTCGAACACTACACCCTGAATTCGATTTTTGTTTCTTATGAAGAATACAAAATATAGTAACCCTCGTTTAAAGTAAATTCTTATGTGCATGCCTACGTGGCGTTTAACGAACACCTACAGCCCAAAGATTTCGCGCGTGTCTTAATTAGAGGACTGGGCTCGTTGTTTTCGCTTACATAACAATAGACGACGGAAGGATATAAAATACACTCTATGGTAATTGCCTGCGAACGATTGAATGAAGACCGCACAGCGTTCGGCGATGCATATAATTTCGCATCGAAATACATTCAGCGAGAGTGTCGGAGGGCGGAGAACGTGTGGGAACATTCATTCAACGACAACGCAGACAGTGACTTGTCAAGGCGGGGATTTCCCAATAGGCACGCGATTATTCGAAAGACAAACGAAGTCGCCGACTGTCGAGTAAATGCGCTAGAAAGAACCCCGAGTTGCGTGAACACTGACCTTGCATAATTCCTTAGCGTCGTTTATCGCGAGTCGTCCATAGCACAGCCTATCAAATTAAACAAATTATTTAACTATCAAGTTATTCTGATGGACCATTGTAAAAATATAGTTACCAAAAAATTTTCTAACGTTTCAATGGACGTTTTAATTTGCAGCATCTCCGAGAAAAAAACGTGTCTTTATCTTCCATATTCCAAATCCAATATTAATTTTGCATAAAAATCCGGAGTCTAGTAATCCATTGCATCATTTTCCACCGCCGCACGAGTCTGAAACAACTGATAGATTACGTTTCTCTATATTTCATGATCTGTCCTTGCTCACGCAAAGAAGGTCAAGGTGGATCTCTGCGGATTCGCGGCGGAACCGCACGATTCTCTATTAGAAGAGACGTGGACGTAGCACGTGCACCGTCAAGTCATAAGCAAAAGTGTTTTTGACACGGTTGCGTAATGAAAAAAGAGGACTGTCGCTTTCGTGGGAGAAGCCTATTGCGAGATACGGTCGGCTCCGGGAAGAAAAGAAATGAGGCGAAATTGAAAAGGATACTGTGTGACACGGGAAGGGTATTGTTCAAGTTCTGTGACGAGAACCCGCACACGGATGCACACACATTCGCTTCGGTTCTTTCGATGCTTCTATTGCGTGCTGGAATGCAATTTTCCTACGTAAGAGGACTCGTTGCGCGCTAATTGCATCAGGCGTGACCTTCGATTTTTTCTAATAACCACGCGACATAACTTATAATTTAGCTGCGTTTTATTACTGGAATTTTGCGGAAGCATTATCTTTATTTTATTTATAGACATTTAATTTAGTATCTTCCACTCTGCCTTAAGTTTCCTTCTAACAATCATTTTTCTGCTTCATGTATGTATTTCCTAGCACTAATTGATTAAAATGAGAATTATAAGAAAGTATATTGTTATAATTAACGTTTTACTAGACAGAAAGGAAATGAAACGTGAAATATTAATTGATGAAAATATTGCAAAACTAATTGATTCGAAATGAGCATCGATTAATTGTTCGATGTTCCTGAAACTCGGTACTTTGTTTAGCAATCTAAATGGTGGAACCGCGTCGTAAGGTGCGTACGAGTGCATTATCAACACTAACAGCAATCGCGTTCAACCAGTAAATGCATTTTGTGTGTCTCCGTGTGAAATAGGTCGTACAGAGAATTAGAATTCGGCTTCTAAACCGTGAATGTCTTGAACAACTTTGAAAATCGTTATTCAGACATTATTTGTTCACGAAATAATAATTGAAGTAATTCCAATAATGCATTCCCTATGTAGATCATGACATACATATAAATATTCATACGTTGCAGTAACTGCACTACCAAATCGGTCAACAGCCACGTTCCCATTTTAATTACTTAACGTTACTTAGGCCGTTCGATGGCATACTGACGCAAAAGAAGCGCTGATAATTGCCAACTAAAGTCAGTGATAATTACGAGTTAGAGTCAGCGATAATTACCAGCTAGAGTCAATGCATTGATAAACATTTCTGGCTTGCAAAAATTATAACCGTACTTCCTTTGGTAGTCTTTTTGGGACAGCCGCCATATCGAAATAGATAAGAATAAAATATACAAAATAGAAAGGTAACCTTTAGTCCCAGAGTCCTCTTCATCTCGCTGTAATCGTTATAGATGAAGTAATAATTAGATTTACAATACACACGTTTTAATTGTTACTCATTAGCACACAATCTTATCATAAAACAACATAAACAATAAGTATTACGATAGAGGTAAACAGTAGTATTAAAATAGGAACTGTCATTTAAGTCTCTGCTAGACCATAGAACTAAAATTACAATAGCTCTTCGAAACTGTGAAAACCGGGCGGTGTCAATTAAAATTTCCACGACTTGCCTAATGGGGTTCACGCTTTCGAATTTTCCATTGATCGAATATCCTTGCGAGACGGCCGTATCTATTCGAAATAATCTGATTCGAGCTGACCGCGTAAGATTGCGTAAATGTGACTCACACACCTGACCGCTCGAAGTATTATGACACATTTTATATAACGTGCTCTCGCACTCGTATAAATTGCCCGCAACAAATACGAGTGCGATGCACACGCGAACGCGCGCGCATGTGAGACGAGATTGGAAATGACCATCGCGAAACGAGATTCGAATAAGCGATACACACGTACACACATGCGCGCATGAACGTGGCATAAATATAGAAGCAAAATCCTTGCCTGTTTTCTGCCGTGGACGACGAGCAATCCTTCGCGTTCCGTCTTTCGCGCTGTTGCAGACTCTTTCGAAAATCATTCAAAATCGAAACACGCCGGTTTCGGGGGCAATTGATGGCTGACAAGTTGTTCGATTCGGTAGTGGGTGTTCGTTGTCACTTATTTTTCACTGAACGGGCGGTCAATGTTTATTTTCACACGGTTAACCCTATCCGTTGTCACACGATGCCGTCGCGGTAACGATTAGATCACAAGTGTCCGGCTCGTTCCGTTTTTCCGGAACGCGAACTTCCGACGAAAAATGGAGACTTTGTTATTCCACTGGACACTTGGCAGAAAGCGTAGAACCGTTATGCCATAAACCGCGGGTACACGATGTCAGCTGTCAGAAAAAATATAGCCACTTGGCAATGTACCGGACAGCTACAAGCAAGTGCACGTTGCCAGGTTGAATCTGCTGTCACGCCTCAGGCTCCTCCGGTGCATCATGAGCAGGTGCCAGGTAAGGGGTTAGAAAAGACGGTGCCCTCGGCATAGTTTCTTCGCCGGCAAATTCTGTTTGACACTGCTTGTTAAACATATCCGATTTCTTCTGACTCCTCGATCAAAACGTTGCAGAATTCCTCACACGCATATCAATACTCCAGTAACCACTTGTCCGTCGTATCAAATTGGATAAGCTGTTTGGTAATTGAAGAAGCACGTATCCTGTTAATTGTAGATACAGTCGACAGACATGTACTCTGCGTATGTATACATTTCTTGAACAGTAACCGTTTAAATTGTTTTTACATCAGTTATATAGTCAGACTTATCCTTGCGTTTTCTATGCTTCAATAGCAATTGCGATAGTGTGATTTGTTAAGTAGAATGCTATAATCGGGTGTCTTCTTTTATGTGATTTATTCGGAGAATTTTCCGCAACAGGAGCACACGAGTATACTGCCGCCAATTTTCAAGTTCGATTGTTTGTCGCCGCGATGCCCAACAAATGGCGTACAATGAAACAGCTGTTTCTGCGAACACGAGGACATCTAGCGGAACGCGCGCGTAAGTAAGCTCGCGACGACAGGGAAGAATGGGAGACGAGTGGGTTGAGGACCAATCGTGTCCACAGTCCACAGTAGTCGCGTCTGTCGTGAGAGTCGACGAAGGAAACATGGCTGCAGGTTGTTGTGGGACGAAAAAACAGAAGCTCAACAATTCGTCGAGCGTTCCGTGCAACGGTTCGGTAGTACAGAATGGCACACACCTGAGGAACGGGGTGATCGTAAAACCCGAGATGGGCTTCTTCTGCTTTGATGTTTTGTATTGCCAACTGCATCAACTTGACCCTCCAAAACCGCCCACCTTCAGCAATGAAGCTTTGTGAGTATTATTTGCCGTTGTCATATATGCTTTCGACCTCTCCTGTTCCTTCTGTCACGCGAATTCTCTCTCTCTCTCTCTTTCTCATTGATATCGCCACGTCTTTTTCTATTTTCACCTTTCTTTTCTCTCTCTCTCCCCCCCCTCTCTCTCTCACACACACACGCATACACTTTCTCTCCCTCTTTTTCCTTGTATGCGCGCATTCAGCTGCTCTCAATACCAATGTTTTTTTACTCACCCTTCCTTAAATTTCTTTATGACTATTTGATGCATTTGGTCTTTGTTTTACGAGATTGATTTTAATACTTATCTCTTACAATCACTCACACAATTATCCTATTTGAAATTATTATAAATATTCATGACCCCTTATATTACTTATGATTGACTTTTTATGTATGATAAAAAGACTTCTATAATAACTTCTTTAAATAATAAGAAGTTTGTTGCTGAAACTTTTTTTTACAGCATTAATTTTTATATAAATTACATATAACATAATGTAAATTACATTGTCCTTTATTTTTATTTTTTAGCCCGCTGTTTGTTACATGGACTATTGGGAAAGATATGAGGTTAAGAGGATGTATTGGTACATTCAATGCAATGCAGTTACATGCTGGCCTCCGAGAATATGCAACAACCAGGTGAGAGTAGTTTATACTTATTTCAAACAATTTAATTACCATATATTTTTAAAGACATTAGATACTTTTCAAAGTGCATTCAAAGATTCACGTTTTAATCCTATAACACGAGAAGAACTTCCACGCTTACACGTAAGTGTCTCAATTTTGAGACACTTTGAGGATGGTGTTGATTATTTAGATTGGGAAGTAGGTGTCCATGGAATTCGTATAGAGTTTCATAACGAAAAGGGTAATAAGCGGACTGCTACTTATTTACCTGACGTTGCAACAGAACAAGGTTTGCACATTTTATTTTTGTTAGATTAGTGCAGTATAGATTCATTGCGAAGAAAGTCCATTTTATAAATTTAATATACAATATTAATGTATAAAACTACATTAAAAACAATAAATTATGTTTAGGATGGGACCAAATACAGACAATAGATTCGTTGCTGCATAAAGGTGGTTATAAAGGATTGGTCACTCCAGATATTAGACGCAGTGTGAAGTTAACACGATATCAGAGTGAAAAAGTTACAGTAAGCTATCAAGAATACATGACACACTGGCATAATCGAAGATGCTAGCAGCTGGCCTGGGGTCCTAATCAAGGGCCCCAATTATTTCAAAATTCCATTGCAGTTCACTGTAACACAGACAGTCCTCATTCTTCTAATTTACCATGCAGTAATACTCAAAACAGTTCTTATGTAGCCAGCCCACAAGCGGGATTAATGATGACACAACGTAATCATCCTACATCATTTATACATCCTCTTCCAATGCCCCCTATTTCTCCAGTTATGGTACCAGTATGGGATTATTCATCATTTTGGTGGGATCAAACAGGTCCTTCTTATCCTCCCTTAAATCCACAAGTACATCATCCTCCTCCATGTGTTTATCGCTTTTCATCACAGGAGCCTGCAGACCGTGCGGTTCGTAAACGAAAATGACATTGGAGGCAGCTACTATTTGCAATTTTTCATTGTTTAAAGTGGTGCCTATTGTACTTTGTATGTCTCTGCATACACAGTTTTCCTTTTATGATACTACGAGGTCCTTCTTAAGAGCAGATACACTTTATGTGTGATGGCACTGTTTCATTCCTTCAACACTTTTTGCATGATATATAAATGAAGAAATTATTTACATAAGAGTTTGTGTAAATAATTATGAGATTCTGTAAACAAGAATTCAGATTTTAAATATGTATTAAAGTATAATTGGGTTATTCCATGCGAAATCTCATACTATTTGGAGTACTGCTTCGGATTTTGTTCAAATTTAGATGTGGTGTAGTCTTTAGTGACATGAAAGTATCTCAAAGGATTTTACAGACAACCCTTTTTCATTAAATTATGACAACATACCCAAATTTGAACAAAATCCGAAACAGTATGAAAAGTATCCAATTTCATGTGAAATGAACCAATTGTTTACTATTATCTACTCCAATCCGTTAACCGATCTAATTATAATAAAAAGTGTACAGGTCTAGTTCTGCCATCATACTTACCCCATGTCCATTTACACTAATGTCTGCAGTATACGAGTGACATAAACAATTTCGTAGCACAGTGATGCTGCCTGCAATTCACTGCCTGCTTCGCAAGATTTAATGTACAAATTCATGGGAAAATGTGTTTCTATTATTCCTATACTATAATGAACATAGAATATCATTCGTAGATTTACATATATGAATATTTAAACGAAGGGTGAACCAACACGAGTTTTCTATTAATAGCATTTCTTGCGTTAATGTTCTATTAAATTCTCTGTAACATGTAATTGTTAGTTGCAGCTTTATTTGTATATGTATAACTATATATTTTATGTTAAGCAACAACTAATTTGCATAACAAGCTGTAATCTTATGAATTAGGCAATTTATGAATACAATTCTTCATTCCTTCAAAATAATCATATATACAAAAACTATTTAGTCTTTCTTGTTGTTGCTTTTTATACATATGTGATTCAAGTTTCTTTGTACTAATGGTATAAATAAACGATTCCTATCACACGTTAAAATTGTCCAGAGTGTTCAGCTATTTCAAGTCATCGTATCATACTTCTATTTTGCTTATTTTTATACCATTGTTACATTGAAATGTTCTTTTAAAATTAGTTATATTATGGTCCAGAGTTTTATTACAGCAAAGAATTATATCTCTTAATGACGAAGTCAATTCGTGAATCATTAGTTAAAATGATTCTGAAAATAATTGTTAATAACTATTATACAAAGGTGCTGACTGATACTTATATTGGTTCTATATTAATTCTAACAAATAGTTGTTTTTAAGTTCGATCAAAGTGGTTTATGAAATCAGTAGAACTGATATGGAACCGATGTGCTATTGATAGGAAAAGAGACTGTACAATTATAATTTTGGTTCACTATGACTCCTATAGAAAATAATGATCCTTGAAAAGTATTCCGAAAATATAGTAAACACAATCAATAAATTTTTAATTGTAATTTAAACATTAAAAATTTATACCATAACAGTAGTTCGTTTTTATAGTATTAGAACAAAATTTTTAGCATATATTTATAGATAATATTTATTCGGTAACAGTGTTGCTAGTGTGATAGAAAGATTTATGAAACAAGATCTCTTCTGTAATTGAACAATGGACTACATTATAACTATTAACCCATTCCCAGTGTAGTATGAGAAAGATTCGGGTGGGGTATCATATGCAGAAGTTTAGTTTTATAAAGATTTAGGCAAGGCTGTGCATTTAAACTTTCGCTTTTTTCTCTGATAGAGTAAACAGCTTTAGTCCCTGTTATACTTTGTTTAAGTAGAAATCATTGTTCCTAATTATTTGATTACACTGTGAATGGGCTAAAATGTATAAATAATAGTTGTAATATAGCTGTAAGTTAAAATACGACGATCTCATTGTGATTCTAATTATTCCTTGACTCTGAAGTCATAAATAGAATTGCTGCTGCTTTGTGCACTATACTTATCTCATTATTCTATTTTCATTTAAAGTACGGCATAATTAAGACACATTAAAACATTTCAATACATTTTAACACATCAATACATTTCACAAAACGAAAAAGTCCAAAATATGTTCTTCCATGTGCGATAATATTTTCTTTTTCATTCTTCTACGTTTATGCTCATTTAGCTATTCATACACTGCCGATCTATTCATTATTGCTATTCTAGCAAACATAATTGGTACTATTATAATAGTGTGTATATACATACTAAGAAAATGTTACATTTCGTTGGAATTAGTTGTTTTGATTTTATTGCCACTAACATCATATAGTTGTTTATTTGTAGAATTTAATTGTGGATATATCTTTATACGCATATAGTACCCATTTAACTGCCAGTTATACATTTAACTATATAGTATTCAGTACTTGCATAATAATTGTATGTACTCGATTTGTGACAATAGAATATATTAATTTTTTTATTCAAAATACGTTGTCGATTTAACATAATAAGTATATTTGATATTAATAAAATAGCTAGTGGTTGCTTTGGAAAAAAAGAGTTAATAAGATGCACATACAGTTCGAGCAATTTATAATTTTCAATCAAGGCTAGGTGTGATTATATTTTACAAATATCATTATGAAAATAAATTAACTTTGACATTTATGTCGAATCAATAATCGTTTATCAGTTATAAAAAAAAATGTTAACATATGTAAGTACTATTTTTGTGCACAAATAGTAAACCTCTTCATGAGCAAATACATGAAACTTTACTTAAAAATAATAAATACAGTTGGGCAATGAATGAATACAGTGATAACGATTACGAGGAAGATTTTAATATATCATCCTAAAATTAGAAGATATTGTTAATATGTTTTTACAAATAAAAAGGTGTGTTGTGCTTAGTATCGAGTTTACGTTAAATAATGCACATATATATAGGTATATATCTATATGTACTTGTGTAGAGATGATAAAAATCAAAATCTCACGATGAACTGAGCATGAGAAACAGTGCCGATAGCATATAACAATTGGGATAAATAAAAATTTTATATTATCAAAGCAATTGCTTCAATCCCTTCTCCTGCGCATACATTTGTCTATAATATACATACAGTGACGAAACGATATAATTACCGATTAATTGTTATAACCGTAATGTTGTTCAATTCCATACTAACTGTTAGAACTTAAAAACGTACAGGCTAACAATTCGTTTTCGAAAAAGAGAAGATTATTCGATTACAAAAATGGCGGGCTACGGAGCAGCTGTTTTTCAGTCAGCAAGACATCTAGCGGAACGCGCGCGAAATTTAGTATGCAATAGCAACGGTAAGCGCGAGATGTATGGTTTGGAAACCGATCGTGTCTTAGGTTGTTGCTACAATTGACTGAGAAAATATGGCAGCTGGCTGTTGTGGAACGAAAAAGCAAAAGTTAAACAACTCGTCTGGTGTTCCGTGCAACGGTACCGCGACTTTACAAAATGGTATCCGTATGCGGAACTCCATAATAGCGCAGCCTGAGATGGGCTTTTATTGTTTCGATGTTCTATACTGCCAACTGCACCAACTCGATCCACCAAAACCGCCCAACTTCAGCAATGAACCATAGTGAGTACTGTCCTCTGAGATCGTCTCACATTTCATACTCGTCTTCCATTCTTCTGCCAAGTTTAGCTTCTTTTCCGTATGCCTAAACTTGTAGTCTCATATGGTACATGAACAAGATTGCCTTTGTGTCTCTTCCATCTTTATCTTCCTTTGTTAGAGGTTCTTCCATTTCATGTTTATTATTTTATCTGAGGGTTATGACTATTCCTGTACTGTACGTACACTAGCACAACTACTGTTGGATTGTTCTGTGATACTGTTTATATGGACCTATGCCCAGGCTTCTTAGTAAATTTAAATGACTGAATCATCTCTTAAATACCTTCTTTTTTCATTACCTGACTATATGTCCCAAACAAACCTTGAGATTTTTAGGTCAATTACATTATCTTAAATATCTTGGCATATACATATTTATCTCTGTTCCAGATAATAAATAAAAAAAAAGCACACAAATTAAATGCACACATAAACATACACGTCTTCCTCACAATATTTTCAGTTATACCTTATAATATGTATAGCCACACTAAAAAGATAAACATGTATTATATTTATTTCTGTACCTTTAATTTGATCCAAATTTGAAATTATTATATTCACATCCAGAAGTAGAGTATATTAATTAATATAATGTTATTGTTATATTATTTATATGCTAATTTAACATTTACATTGAACTTTGAAGCCCATTATTTGTAACATGGACTATTGGCAAAGATATGAGATTACGAGGCTGCATTGGTACGTTCAATGCAATCCATTTACATGCAGGATTACGGGAATATGCTACCACTAGGTATTGTTTAATATGTGGTTGAAGACAAAGATACTCAATAGATTTTTAAGTGTCTTGTATCTCATAGCGCCTTTAAGGACTCTCGATTTAACCCGATAACAAAGGAAGAACTGCCACGTTTGCACGTCAGTGTTTCTGTACTTCGACATTTTGAAGATGGAGCAGATTATTTAGATTGGGAAGTAGGTGTTCATGGAATTCGTATAGAGTTTCATAATGAAAAGGGTAATAAGCAGACTGCTACTTATTTACCTCACGTAGCAAAAGAACAAGGTTTGTATATCTTTATATCTATTCAAAATAGATTCGGCTAGCAGAGCGCTGTACACAATGTGTTAAGAATCATTTTATTTAATTATTTATTTTATTAATCATTGTATTTGGTTCTTCCTTTATTTATTTCTCATATTTTTTTAGTTAGAACAAATATAAGTTCCACAAATTTAAATTACAACAAAGTTCGAGAGCTATATTAAATATAATTAGTAAACAAAACTGTTTTAAATAAGTTGTAGTTGGCAACAAAATTAAAAAATAATTCGGAGTGCGAAGGGTTCATGGAAAATTGATTTGTAGTTTATTATGCATCTAGAATTAACACTATTCATAATTTATGATAGCAGTTACAAGTATTTTGCAAAGGCAAATTTTTTCTGTTCAGGATGGGACCAGATACAAACAATAGATTCTTTACTGCATAAAGGTGGCTACAAAGGGTTAGTCACTCCAGACATTAGACGCAGTGTAAAGCTAACACGATACCAGAGTGAAAAAGTATCAGTCAGTTATCAAGAGTACATGACACACTGGCATGGACGAAGATGTTAGCAACTGCCAAGAGGCCCTTACAGAGGGCCTCTCTGTTATAAAATTCCTGGCAAGATTTGTTATTTCAATATTAATATCATTAATTTCTGTTTAAAATATATTAATAGGCAATACAATAAGATAATGGCCAGTCTACAAGCATTACTTGATCTACAGTTTAATGAATTCACATTTGTGCAACTACTTTTTGTACTTGTTAGTTCCCAGGCTGTATTGTCTGTGCAAAAATATCCATTTATTTGGTGCAAATATCTGGGAACTTTGTCATACCACTATTGTGGATTTTGTCTTCCTATAGAGAAACTTGAATCTTGGAATATAGAAATGAAAATGATATTAGAGGCAATTGAACGATTCAAGAACCTCTTACTGTTTAAGACAGTGCCTATTATAGTCTCAACATTTTACATTCATCTCCTTTATAAGGCAATATATTTTTCAATAAAGATAGTGATACCTTGGGAATAGTGATACTATTCTGTACATTTATTAAATGCAAATAAATTATTAATAATAATTATACAGAAGAAAATAAATTGTATAAAAGAAAGTTGAAAAGTTTTCATGAGGGCTATTAGCAAAATATAATGGTACAATGGAACGTGGTTCTTTAGAAGCATGTACAATACAATATTGTTACATTTAATTCTATGTATAATAAATTTTCAAATTGTACACAGTTTCTTCAAATGAATTCTTCAAATCTATGTATTGTATGTATATGTACTTACTATGTTCAAAATAACCATCACGTTAATAATGGGTGCATTTAATTTTATTTGACATCTATGTATTACTATTAGTCCAGTACTTACCAAATGGATTGTCTGTGGTGTGTAATACAGTTTAATAGATTACATCACCTCGGACAGTAATATCAATCTAGAGTTTATTTACAAATCATGAAACTTAACCCTTTACTACATGATTTTTTTAATTGAGATGAAAAAATTCAAAGAAGGTCAGTTTTTGTGTTTTATTTAAGGGAAAAATGTTTTAAAAAATTATAACATTTTCAGAAAAATAAACATAGAAAGAAAACACATTTTTAGTTTACTATATACCAGATTTGTTAACTATCACATATGATACACTATGCAGCAAAGGGTTAATATGGGACATATTGATAACGATGACTCAAATTTATTTCTATTAATAGAGAAAAGAATATTAATAAATGCAATTATTAAAAAAATGTTGCTCACGCTAGAAATTCACTGTTTTTTGTTGAAACTTAACAAAACCATGTTTCCACTATAGGGGGAAATATTTTCAAAAAGCCCTTATATAAATAAGTAATTCTTTCAGCTTTGACAAGCAAATAAAATCGATTATTACATTAAAGTATTTAATGTATGATAAATGAGAAATGTAATACAGTGATTCACGAATTCTGTGAATTAAAATTGCATTATAACGTTTTATGTAAAATTAAAAATAATAATTAGTTATTTACTTAATGCGTAATAAATAAATGATTTGTATGTGGAAGTCTTTATTTTTATTGCATACCCATATTGCATACGTATGTAATAAATGTATGTACAAATATATATCATATATACACTACTAAGTAAACAAGACGTTATTCTAATGCTTTACTTTTCTTTTCTTGTAGATACTCTTCCAATTCTAATAATGTATTTGCTATCGTGTCTGCTGACGATATTTGTTTGTACGTTATATAGCTAGCTGCCAGAGAATTAGTTGCGAATAAGATTGATAAATGTGGCAATCCTGGTTTTATAACGCTCCAGCCAAAATTAGCAAGTTCTCGTACATGGTATATATATGGAACTCTTAGCCCAACGCTTGCAGCTAACTGTATTAAAACAAAATTAATACAATATTCTCAACTAAATTCCATGTAGAGAAATAACATAATAGAATCTTACCCCAAGACTAAGTGCTGACATTGCAAATAATGGAAATAATGTAGCTGTACCACTCATGATTAAACTTGCTTTTATTTCATAACACAATGGACATCCGTGCTTGTATAGTAGTATATCATTTGTAACCATCTGGAATTAAACAAATTTTCAATGAAAAGGTATATTGCTATTATCTCTTATGAAGAAATACGAGTAAGCAATAACATACACTACTAAAGGTGAAACCTCCCAGTATACCTGGTCCAAGTGTTGCATAGATTACTGAAAGTATACGGCCTGTGCTACGCAGTTTCAATTTCTGTCTAAACATAGAATTAATTACTAAACCATTTACAGCACACATTCCTGCAACAATCTTCTCACCATGTTTAAGCCACCATCTAGTGCAAGAAGAGTCCAAATATTATAACAATAATTAAAGGTTCTATGAATACAAGTTACATACACTTCACGTTGCGGTTTCCATTTCTTTAATAATTCCCGTTGACTATAGATTGCTTCATAGTCTAATATATGTAATGAGGATTCCGATGGTTTACTGTTGCCTCGTATGGGTACTAATGCCATTTCGTACCTTTCGAAAGCTTAATCTCGCTCTATAAAAATACACACGTGAACGATTCCGCTTCAGCAAATATTCTATTTATATTAACTTCATCATTGAAACGATAATACTTTGAAATACTTTGAAAAAAGATACAGTTTATCGATAGAATTTGAGGAATTCTTAAAAAAACATACAATATTATAAAACAAATACATTTTGTAAGTCTCAAGCGACATAGTTCATTATTATTACTACTATTTATTGCTAAATTCCAAATCCAGCTTTTTATGATAGTCTCTCTTCTGTCTTTTATCGACTTGTTAAGTTACCTGTTTTTTAACTACCGAAATAAACAAATGGTATACATATACGGAGTAGCAAAACCGTCTGCTACAAATAATCGCTTTCTATTCAATTCCGCAAGATGGCGCGACCATGGGTATCGATAGCTAGCGACTCGCACCGGGCGCGCATCGAAATAGAATTATAAATCGCAATTAGACCGTCGATACTTTGCGACGCGTATCTATCAGAACCGAACAAATATGAGTTTACAATAAGTGCAAGCCCGAGAACACTTGAGCTGGGTGAAACGTAGGGGAGAGATCGTTGTTTTTGAATAGTCCGTACAATAATCGCGCGTGGATTTGGCGACGGTGGGATTTGCACACGCGTTCGTCCGGTGTTGCGTTTGGTTAAACGCGAGGGGTTGCGTTTACGGGGTAGCGCGTCACATTGGCGACCTGACGTCACGCATGGTGCGATCGACCAATCGGAGGTGGCGTTCTCGCGGCCAGTCAGTTTTCCGGCTGCTAGAGTAAGCGCGACGCCATATTGCCTGTGGCCGAGTGGTGGCGGCCTGTGTTTATATCCGTTTCGTTTTGCCCACGTTTCGACGGGCCACCGGGAGGTCTCGCGAGTGACGTGTCGAGCCGTGTACGTGCCCGTCTACGCCACCCGTGAAACAGGTCGTCGATTCGCGTGACAATAGTGTACCGTGCGCGATCCCCCCGTAGTATCGAAGTGACACGCCGTGTGTGCTGCTTTTGTGCTGCTCTGTCTCTCGCGTTTCTCTCCTCCCTTCCGCGAAAAGTCAAGTGCCGTGTGTCCACGGTGGCCCCCTGTCGTCCGCCCCCTGCCCACGCAACTCCGTGACACCGAACCTACGTTCGCACCAGCTCCATCGGGGATTTATTCGCCGCCAGGAAAGATGCCAGTCCGTAAGCAAGGTGGTAAGCTCTGCTTATTCTATCGAAACAAAAGCCACCCCCTGTGCTCGTCGATTCCGAGAAAAATCGAGAATTGCCGAGCGGGAGGGGTGGCAGCTGCGGGTCACTCGGTCAGCTGTCATCTGGCTGTCAGTTGCATGCCTCTATCTTTCTCTCTCTCTCTCTATCCCTGGCTATCTCTCTCGTTCTTATCCCCACCCACCCTCTTTCCATCGTCATCTCTTTCCTCACCCCCCGTCACTCCCTTCGATTTTGACAATTCTGATTTGTAAGCCCCACGTGCGGTCACTGTTCGCGTAACGATGTAACCACCGTCCACGAGAGCTTCTTTCGACGCGGTCGTAAAGTATTCGCGAGCTGCTTGTTATTGTTGGTTTTTCTCGTTCGGCAGCGAGTTGCGCACTAGGCACGACCTTGAATCACATAGTTAATCGAGAGGGGTCGCGTGTCCACGGGCCGGAAAGATTACCGGCTGCGACGTAATCGTGTGCGATTATCAGAGGGATGTAACGCGGCCGATGTAACTTGTTGGAGTGTCGGCCACGTGCAATGTTGCTTGGTCTGCGGTTCGCAAATTATTCTGCGAACGCGCTCGAGGACCAGTCGACGTCGTCGTCGTCGCAAGTCTAGGTTATTATTAAAGTTGATCGAGTTTGTTGTTTATGCAATCGGTTCCTACACGCTTCCAGCACCCGATTCGCTTTGGGGTGGGTCTAGGCGATTTAAAACTAGGGGTGTGCTGGGGTGCTCAACCCTCCACTGCCATCTAGGCTGCGGACTTTTATTCAGAATAAAAATTTCTTTATTCTCATCACAAGTAGACAGCGGAGTTTATGAATTTATGAGAAAAATGAATAGAGAGATTTAAAAATATTTTTATATTATTTTTCACCTATTAAATGTATTAAGAAAGACAATAAATTTCTAATTCGCTCCTTTTTGTTGCCATTTAGGTTGAAAATGTTCATTTGGCATACAGACCCGCTGTCTAATCATAAGACACAGTATAGTTACGTAGACATTTACTTCTTTTCTTAATTCGACGACGATTTTTTGTAGTATTGAGAATATTTTCTTTAGAGAACTAGATTGTGTATCGAAGTCTTAAATAATGTGGAAAATCAATGTTATGTGGTCCTTTGTTATGCACATGAGTGAAGTATATTAAGAATTAGATGTACAGCCCTGATGTCGTCAATATGCTGACACTCGTCCTCAAAGGGATCATAATTTTCAACAGTAAAATTGAATTCTGTAAGTCCAAATTACTCTGTACTATCGCGCTTCAGATTAGAATACCCCCATAACGGAGCATTGATTGAACGCATCGGACGCACGATCTGCGTCCATATCGATGTAGGCCAGTATAGACTGTGTTGCAATAATCACACGGCTGTTAGTTGTCGGTGTTTGGACGGGGGCCAAGAAAACGCAATAATTTCAGCTCTGCCGGGGCTCTTTTGCCACGGTTATGCGATGAGGGACTCACGGCCATGGGCTCGGTCGCTTCTGATCCCGAAATTTCCTCTCGGAATCTTTTCTGTCCCTTTTCCCAGTTTGTCGACGACCCCGCGCTTATTTCAATTTCCATCCAAGTTTATTTTCATTTTAATTACTCGACGAAGTCGCGGCGCCGGTATCGTGAATGATATTCTTGATTAAAAATCTTTGTGATTCGTGTAAGTGGACGCGATCCAGCAGGGGCTGGTTTTTGTGCCACCGATCGTCGCTACGCTTAACGCGCTACCATTGTGTACGCTTGCTTGCGTTGAATTGGCAGGAAAATTTAATTATACTGTGTCAAGAAGTGTAATTGTGTAATCAAAGCATTGAATATACGATCTAGTAATAACTCTAGTCTCTGCTAATAACTATGACCTAGCTTGCGAGTTAGCGGTGCTCTGACGTAACGTCGTACCAATTTTATTATACAGTAATAATTATATCACGAAGTAATTACTATCGATTGTACGTCGCACACCGTAGTCCAGCAATAAAATACCACGGCGAAACGTTTCTGCGTGTTGAAGCTATTTTTATAGCGTTTAGTTCGGTGTTCGTTTATTCCCCGACGTAAAAAGACGCGAAGCGAATCCGATGACTGAAAGGGGACTTTTCATAGTACCAAATGCTCGTTGTCCTCTTGTGGGAATACGAAGAAAACGAGTACTCTTCTGTACCACGTGCCAGCCAACATCGTGTCCCTTCCGACACGCGGTATCGATCCGCAGAAAGAATTTCAGAAGCTTTTTCCGCCTCTGGCAAACGAATTTCTGCGCGTTAATGGAACCCTTATTAAATCTATGCACTTTGAAGTAATATCCTGCGCACGCGTTCCACCATTGTCGTTAATAAAACACCGATAATTTCTCCCCGTTTAGCAGTACTTTTTTCCCTCTCGTGTGGAGAACAAATATTTGCGGAACGAATGAACAAAAAAAACGATAACTTTTGGCATGCTCTCTGAAGTACGGAAGAATAGGAATGCAAGTACAATTCCACACTGGAGCCTATCGCACGCGGGAAAAAAGCTAGAACGCCCCAAAAAACTTTTGGCAAGGGATAGGGGTTCAGCATTGTTCGCGATGACCTATCGCGATGCTTCGGCTGCTTCATTTAATATTTCCGAATCCATTGTGCAAGTCGGCTCGATCCTCTGTTCCATTACATTACATTGGTCTGACTATTTCATCGGTAAATCCAGACTCGGTCAGACGCTGAAATCCTTTTTACCGATAGACTCGAGTAACTTTCCGTGCGAGCAACTTCCAGTTATTCTTGCTTGAAATTGGTCAAACTCGAACTTAAAATTTGTGGAATATTTGCTTCTGAATAACCGCAAAGTGGAAAATAATTTTAAAAATTTTCAGTCACATTTTGCAGTCATCTTATGTCGTTAAAGGCATGTTTTACCACGATCGTCTTGAAATTCCGCGTGCAACAAATATTCATAATAATTTGGCGGGCGGTGGACGCCGTTAGATTCGTCTGTAATTATGATCGTTTCAGAGTTATTTAGAAATGTTTGCGTTTCGTTAACCGGTGCTACGTGGTCTTTCATCTTTACGTTCAAGGTTTGAGCGTCTTGGCCTACGTGGAAAAAGTTTGCGCCTCTCTCGTAAGACGATATGAGTAAGAGAGGCTGCACCGACGCCGATAGTTTTCAATTTCTGCGGTGCAGGCGCTTCGTAGGCAAAGACGAGGAGAGAGTCAAGGATGGTTTATGGGTCGGTGATTCGCTTATCCGGCCAGCCCGTGAAGCTTTTATGCATGCCGATGTATGTACATTTTATATTCCGCAGCGCGTTTTTATATGTAACGTGAACGAGTTTTTTTTTATATTTATGCCCATCGTATTCGGATTCATAGGCGCCGAGCTGAACGCACGGTGCTCGCTTGAATTTGCTAAATCTGTTACGCTTAAATTTGCACGACTCATCACAACCTTTCCCCCACCACTTAGTGCCTCGAACTCAGCAAAGTCTTATCTCAGTAGACAAGGAAAGAGAATAAAATTGCTAGAGGAGAAGAGGTGCCACAAACATGGTAAGCATTAGACTTTTTTATTTATTTTACGTCGTTCTCAACATTTTGCTAAGGTTACTTATCTTGGGCATCAGAATATTGGATAAAAACAAAACATTAGACTTCATGAGAAACTGCTATACCAGTTTGGCGTGTTTACAAACGTCTTCTTTGTAAAATTATTCTGTATTCAAAATTAACAACTAATAGTGAACCGTTTAATATACTTTCAGCCGCAGTTTCTTCTTTGACTTTCTTTTATTCGAAGCCAAGGTCTGTAATTGACACTGTTGAATAGTTTCAAACTTACTCGATCAAACTATACACACCACGTCTCTAGATCAGGGCTAACTTCTAATCGATTGACTGACTATTCCGGTAAGTTCCAGCTGGCGTTAGCATATGTAACGCATGCTTACAGTCTGTATGAATGCCGCACGATAGAACACGGAAATAGGTCCACAGGTAGGTAATAACTTCAATATCAATTGTGTTTATGAAACTGCAAATAGTCTAGTTGGAACATAATGTAGAAAGAAAGGAGATCCTAATGATGATGTATGTGTCCGTAAGGCTCCACTCATACAACTGTTCATTTAATTTAATAATTAGTAATTCAGCATTTTGTCTCAGGGGCAATACAGTCGTTTTCGCCTTTCTTTTTCTTCATAATTCTTCTTTTTCTTAATAATAATTTTCTTCATAAATAAATAAATAAGTACATACATACGCAAACGCTCACACACCCACACATACACACGTCAATAAATAGATAAGTCATTTTTATAAAATTGAGTGGCCTAAGCCTTGGGAACAATTTTAAAATTAACATTTGCGGAACGGCTCGCAGCACGCCAGAAGAAGTTAAAATGCTAGATAAAAGATGACCAGATTAGAAATAAGGAAAATAATAGAATAAGAATAGAGTAAGAAGAAAAATAAAATAGAGGGAAAGAATAGGAGAAGAACTAAAGCAAAACGAAACGAAAAAAGAAGAAAATAAAAGAGAATAAGAAGATAGAGGCGTGCTGCGGGCTCGTTGCTCTCGCTAAAATTCAAGGGGTTAGAAGATTTGAATGAAAAGCTACAAACTGTAAAAGCATCGAACACATTTTTCCCAATAATAGCTGCGCGACTGAATCACCGAGCAATTAATGGAGAAGTAAATTTTTCTGGTACGCTGTTAGCGACGATGAACGCGAAGGACGTTCCGAATTTCACGGGGAGGAGCAATAAATCAAAACGATTCGGGTGATTAACGGCGAACTCTGGCGTCGCTGTGCGCGTAAGTTCATAAAGCAGCGCGGCGCGGATCGTGCGAATTTTTTCCGCAGAGTCCGTATCGATTTTTGCCGTTCGGGATCACGGCTGTCGGACGTTTTACCGGCGTACATATTTTTAATTTATCTGTTGGTGGGTGTCGCCGCGCGCCGAGAGCGCCTCATTTGCGACGCGTTGTCGGGTTTCGGTACGTAAATTTGTAACAGCTCGGTGTGCGCGCACGAAGGCGTGATGTATGCGGACCGGAGACGATATAGGACGAAAGGGGAGACAGCGTGGCTGATAATGAGAGCAATGAATGGGAAGTGGGGCGAGGGCTTATGTACTTAGTCTTCTCGCGGCAATGCGCTCGCCGTTTTGCAGAAACCAGGCGTTTACCTGCTCCTCCTCTACCTATACCCTCTCCCTATCCACTATTGACGTTCTAAACGGTGTATTGTATTTTTTGTTTGCCTGTCCCCTTCTTTCTTCCCTTCGTTATTACATCGAGGAACCAAGAATCTGCTAACGACCCCCAATTTCTTTCGCTGCATAGTGTATCATATCTCTGATACAGTTAACAAATCTCCTATACAGTAAACTAAGAATGTGTTTTCTTAGCATGTTTATTTACGTTTCTTTTTCTGAAAATTTTATTTTCATTTTTCAAAACATTTTTCCCTTAAATAAAACAAACCTGACCTTTATTCAATTTTTTCTGTCCAATTTGAAAAATCATGCAGTGAATGGTTTAAAGTTAGATTATATCTTTTCTGATTAGTGGGAATTTGTACATGTTCCCTTATAAAAATGATAAGATTGATTTTATTCAAACTTCGTGCAACTCCTATTGTAATATGTGCTCCACTAAAAATATCTATAGAATCATTTTTTATGAAATTATTTTTATTATATCAATAATCGTAAAATAAAAAGCATATGTTTGTGTATCTGCATGAGGATGCACAGTCTATTGATAATTATAGATATTTGTTCCTTAATTTCATCGGTATTCATACCTGTTACGTACCATTTACAGTCGACTTTAATTCCGTCCTTCCCTTATCCGCTCGTTTTTTCTTTTTCCTCTTAAATTCAATTTCCCACCGGTTTCCGTATTTCCATTTTGTCCTGCCACCCTGTATTATTCAACGCCGCCCGTAATAAAGCTTCAACATAGTCGGTACTCAATTCAGTGTTACAAACACCTCGTGTATCCTCCATGTTGAGCCAGCTATTATACAGCTTCGTACGACAAGCGACTCGTCATTGTTTCCGCGATATTGTCGAAACAACCAGCCGGTTACATTTTTATTTTCACTGTCAGAAAATACAGATTTATGGCGAACGATAAGTTCTTCTTTCTGCCACAGATTATTAGAGTGTCAAATGATATCTACTTTTTTACTTTCAGGAATCTAATTTATACAAAACACAGGACTTAAATAGAAATTGTCTTATATCCTCAATAATTTTAGTAAGTTGGAATGTATCGACGTTCTTCAATTCGTTTAATCTCTCTACCATGTTCAAATTATACCTATTCATTTTTTTCATAAAAACACAAAATCCACAGTCCACTGTTGACTGTTCTGTCCAGGTGAAATTATGAAAATGGAAGAACAAGGTTTTCATAATTTTTCAGGCAGTGTCTCTGTAACATTCTCGCAAAAACTGGAAAATCTGAATAACAGGTGCAAGATGATCGAAGGCAGGTATCGAGACATCGTTAGTCGTCGACAATAAGTCCGTCTAGGTGTATAGACAATGCTGGATTAAAACGCGTCGAAAGGAGAACTCGAACGTATGGGGACATTAAATTGGATTCTGGTAGCTTTAGGAATACCTATTCGCAGCAGCACCTGCACGCCGTCTGGGGAAGTTCCGGCAAAACAATTCACAGTGGTTTCCGGCTCTCGCATAGAGTTTGCAGATATTTCATGGTATTGGTTTCAACTGTGAATCCTCTGCGGCGGGGTTAACCGAGATCGTTAATGTTTAGTTCGAACCGTGTATGCATATTGTCCGCGCAGCTTTCCACCCGATCAGCTTCCTTCCTTTTTCTTTTCTCCTCGCTCTTGTTTTTCCGTTTCTCGTAGACGGCGCACGTCGCTAAACAGAACGTATTTATGCATAATATTTTCATGGATACTCAGTTTCGCAGCCGTGTTGCAGTTCAGTTTTACAGTATCGCATTTCAGAGTAATTTAATGAGATCCAACTCGTCAGGTTCACTAAGATTTCATCAATTTATGAAAAGTTAAACGGGAATATTATATGCAACTCTTGCAGTTCAGACCCTGTTAAATTTTGTACACTTACCGCTCATCGTTCGAAGAACTAAAAATGCAAAAATCTATATGTAGACTGTATCCATTAATTTTAATTAATTTCACGCTTTTTATCTGTCGTAAAAATATTTTATGAACAACAGAATTTCATCTTTAATTTTAGGTGTGAAATATTGAACGAGGCTGACATTTTTTGACGGGAACTGCAAATTACAATGAATAACGAGACAGTTTTTTCAACTATGTGAAATACTTTACGTGATTGAACTGTTAACAGCTTTATGAAATTACAGCAGGAAGTCGAAAATGTCAATGTCGAATGATCTTGAAATTTATGTGACGTTATAGACGATCAGCTCGCACACTCACGTCATCCCGCATACTTTGGCTATCCGAGTGTTAATTATTGAAATTTACTCTTGTAAACCGACGCAGATACGCGTACACACGGTCCTGGACAATTCCCCGACACAATTAGGTTTACGAGTAGAGCACGTTGCGCGTAATATCTACTACATGAATAATTCTATCAACTTGCCGAAATTCCGCCTCGATATTAATCGACAATAATCGGCGCGAATCCCTTCCTCGACGTCGAATACCCTTGACCATTAGTGTTGGCGGAATCATCGAACCGAATTTGATACAGGCCTGATACTTCCTTCAAATATTCCTGTATACGCGAAATCCATTTAAATTGACAAGCAGCAGATATACATGCCAGCTACCTCGTTTATGCCGTGCTATTACCGCGCGGCGCATATTTCACAGTAATATCAGAATACTTTGATAATAATTGTCATTCACGACGATTACATTTGCCGAACTTATAACAAACTGACCATCCCTGTGTTCGCACATGATTACGTAATACAATATTTAATGTACGCAGATGTTTATTCGGTATTAGACCGGCAAACACGTAATTTGGATTTCTTTTTAATAACGTGATCATAATATTCGAATTTAGTTTATTATGTCGAAATTGTATATAGCTGTATCCATTTTCTCCCTTTGTTTTTAGTTTCCGCATAAATAAACTATGAACATTATGCGCTTACGAAAAAAATGATTAGCTGCAATTTGCAGCAGTGCAATATTCTTTTCGATGTATTCAAATTATTGAAGAAAGATAGGAAAATTCCCAAGTTGCCTTTGTTTATTGCAAAATTTGCAGAAAATTGTTATTTAATATGTTAATATAAAAATGTTAAATTTATTGAGAAATTATGCAATTCGGAAAGAGCATTCAGTCAATCGCGGTATAAGAGTATACGACTTCCTTTGCAGAGTGATTAAAAGTTATTCTAGAAATATGTGCAGAGAAACCTGTTGAAAGAAAGAACGGATGTAAACGTGTGGTGCAAAGTGAAATATGCGCTTTAATAAATTGCAGCGGAACTTTTGCGTAAACTTAATGTTTCTGAGTTAATAAATTTCTACGGGTTACAATAAAATTACAATTCTTCGTAAAATTTCAGCTTTCTTTGAATTAGGCATGCTGATGTACGAACGTGCTAAATAATACTACGTATGTAAACTTCTTATATCGATCGTATCATTGGTAATAACAATTGTCAAATGATCTCTGCGCTACGGTTCGATCGTAAAGAACAAACTTAACTAAGCAGTCTTCCTAATTACTTTAAATAATCAACGTTTCGGTCACTGATTTGGATCATTTTCAAGATTAACTTAAAATTGTGTCTGTAAGAAAAAAAAAATAAAAATAAAATAAAAAAGAACACGAAAACATACAATTTTCAAAAGTATTAACTATTAAATGTTTAGATGTAAGGAAAAAACATATTCACAATTTTTCACTCATTTGCTTATGTGTGATTAAGTATGATAATTTGAGAGTAGTGAGATATCTAACTATACTGCGTATAGTTGTGCTGATATTCGGATGAAGGATTTGGTATTTCGATTGATCTTCTGTTATAAGTCGAGTCGACGAGAGGTCGGAAACCATTGACATAGCAAATCAGATATTACGCGTATCCATTTTCGCGATAATGGGCAAGGGTATGATCGAAAATAGGTGCACCCAGAGAGAGAGTGAGAGAGAGAGAGAGAGAGTAACATAGCCTCGGAGCATGATCAAAACTGGGCAGTGTGTTCGGCGGCTGTTAGTCCGACATTGTACATCGGACGCTGATGTAAAATAAAATCGGTACAGATCGCTGGCTACTGTGCACATTACAAACTGATACGTCAGTATCGCCAGACACGCTCGAAAGCGATCATTATCGTTTAATTAAATTACAAAATATCCGCTAGAATATCGCGCGCATTACTTGGACCGAAAAAAGCTCCGCAATAATTCACGGGTAACATTCGCTCGGTTGCAAATATGAATATGTTCTAATTTTAACGATTCGATTGTGACTCATTGTAAATGCTCGCAGCCGCGATTAAAAAGAAATTCCTGATTTACATTCAGGAAAAAGATTGTAACACAAACTCGCAGCGTACTCATAAATATTGATGAACTAAAATGAGAAGCATCACTCAAATAAGACACCGGATATATTAATGGATACGATATTTCTGGCAGCGACGTGCTCTAATAAAGCATTGTTGCGTTTTCAATTCGTACGAAAATACAAATGCGGAGCTGCTGGAAACAAATTGCGATTGGAAGGATTAATGGATTTATAACGTGCGATCATGTTTGCGCTTAATATTGTAATAACCGGTCCGTGCAATTACATATGCATTATGGTTCCGTCGATACGATACTTCATTAATCTTTCTAGTATTAAACAGCCAACGATATGCCAAACAGTTTGATTAATTTTTAAGTCCTATTACAAAAGTTATTGGACTTACACTAAACATTATTCGGTGAAACTCGTCTGCAGTATAATGTATTTAAAAAATGAAATTTGTAGCATGATTCAAACATATTTTATCTTCGTTTAAGAATATTTAACTACTTTTCACCAGGAATAAAAGGTACAACCACACAGGACCAGGTTCTTAGAACTCAATAACAAATACGCGTCCTGCAAAAAACTTTTCACTGATGCATCTAAATCTAAACAAGGTGTAGGATACGCTATTATAACAGAGGAAGACATCATCAAAAAACGCCTACCTATACAAGCATCCATTTTTACCGCTGAAGCCTATGAAGTACATGACGCTCTTAAACATATATATAATTAACCCAAGCCTTAAAAAACACCGCGAATCACAACAAAAACGAAATCATTAGAAATACCTTAACATTATATACGGAACTTGTCGCTACCAACAAAAAGATATTCATCATATGGATCCCCTCGCACCAAGGAACAGCTGGAAACACACAAGCAGATCTAAAAGTCAAAGAGGCAACCACCTTACAGACACGACAAGTAACCCAAATTGCAGTTCAAGAAGTTATCAAGTATATAAGAGAAGAAATCAAAGAAGAATGGAACAACATATGGAAGTCGAAACCATCTAAGATACATAACATAATCACAGATTTTTTCCAAGACATCCCACGCGACCACATGAGCAGCAAAGAAAGAATAGTCCTTTTCCACCTAAGAACTGGTCATTGTAAAATAACACATGAATTTCTCATAAAGAAGACAGAACCCCACCCTCTGCTGTAATTCACCAATCTTGTATAAATGCCAAAAATTCTCCACCCAGCGACTCAAATTTGGAATCAACCAGAACACTGCCCTCACATTCGAAAAGAATATAAAAAACACTATTGAATACCTTAAAGATATCAACCATCTCAATAAAATCTAAGAAACACAATGGCAGTTCGTTGCTAATTACCTAGATGTTGATGCGACGTTAAACCTTAATATAAAAAAAGGTACAACCATTAACTCGATAAATCTGGTATATTTGTCGTTAAAGAGTATTCGCTGCCAATTAGTATCGACGTGTCTGGCGGGACTGGGCGTGTGTATCGGATTCGTGTGTCGAAATCACTCGTCTGTCTTTAGACTGCAATCTGTCTGCACTCGCTGAGGGATATGCATTCTTTCCCATTCTCTCTCTCTCGCTCGCGTGCGCAGCCGTTGCCTCCGAAATCTCCGGAAATATTTCACATTTTTCATCCATCTATTTATTATTACCCGATAGTAGCAACACATTTCGTTCCCATTTTGCTCGTAACAGAATTTTCCGCGAAAACAGCAGAGGCACACGAATTTTTTGAGAGTTTTATAAAGAATCGTGCACCGAGCGTTTCATTATTCTTGTTTTCAAGATTTAATAATAACACTGCCTCAATTGCGCGTCGCATCCAAGAGCGTTTTATTATTTCGGTTTTAAAGATTTAATAACAACGCTGCCTCACTTGCACGTCGCAATGCTTATATTTTGAAACGATCCGACTATGAGTGTTAGCTAATGTAAATAATATTAAAAGATACACGCGCCTGTGTTGCCTCTCATGCGTTATTACGCAAGTGACACCAGGGCAAATATTAATTCGCGTATTTATACTGACATGTTTGAGCGGCTCCTGTCACTTTTGCACGATATGCGACCGGATTGATATTATTGCTATTTTTTCGGATTTGTAGCACGCTATTTCCGTTATTTATTTTGAGATGTAGAGGCGGAAAGCTGCAATTGTGTGTACTTAACCTGCCTAGCCTTAAAAGTAACTGGAACATGTTTCCTTATGAAAATTACACGGTTGATTTTATTTAGACTTTGCGCGGCTCCTATTGTAATGCGAGCTCTACCAAAGATATGTATACAATCATTTCTTATAAAATCATTTTTATTATTTCAGTAATTGTAAGATAAAAAATCTGGAACCGATCATTTTGACCGGTGGTGGTAGATTTAGTGTTAATTAGAAATTAATAAGATTGTTTCATGGAATTTAGACATTTTTTAAATCTTCTTAAAGGTGTCGAACTTTATTGTTTCATAAAACGTGCATAAAAAGTAGGAGGTAAAAAGTTACGAAAGTAATGCAGTGTATTAAAATCATAAATGATCAAATTATTAGAGCTACTTGCATAAGTAGATCAGTTTATACTGAAGCAATTAGTTTTATATGAAAGTACTAAAGTATTAAATTGTAAATGGATATTTAAGACCATCATACAATCAATATAGTTTTCATTTTCACATTTTGACCACGATTAATTGGATCTGCTCTATAAAATCAATTTCTACGATATCGTTTGTAACATACACTGTTCAATTAATACATCTGTCAATTGATATACTACGATATATCCATTTTCTCCTGTAGTGATTGACTGTAATCGCAGCAGAGTGATTCGCAGTGAGTCAACAGGGCAAAGTGATGAATAAAGGACAATTACGATCGATAGATAAAATAACAATAAAAAAAGAGTATGTGCTGATAAATGTAAAAAGAGAAAAAAAAATTGAGCGCAGAGAAGCAGAAATAGTAAAAGCTTTTATTTACTTTAATAATTACAATCTCGTTTCTACATCGATGCAGGTGGTTCGGTGTTTTACCACGAAACGTCACGCGCACACAGACGAAAATAATACACGTTCTACACTTAAACGAAGCCGTACGTCTATAAATGTTGTCTGTATGTGGGACACACGGGCACGCGACCCGTGTATCTTTACAACGCGACACACAGTTTTACAAAATCCCCCACACAGAAACTGCTCACACTCATGTACAGGGTGTTCGCGAAGTTACTAGCCAGCGTTTTTATTTTAAATGGTAAACATGCAGAACGTAAACAATTATCGAAGAGTACGTTCTACTATTTTTTGCAAACAATATTATAGCGTGTGTGAATTCTTCTGCGTTCAAAGGTTTTTTTTTTTAAACAGAAGTGGTACTCAGGTGTGTATATGGAATGTTATCAATTTTTTTTAATATCCTTTAACGGTTTGAATCAAGACAGACTTTATAGCTATATTTACTACTGTGTTTAAGTCATATTGTATTGATTGTTTATAAAGCTTAATTGTTCAGCTTAAACGACAACTAATTTAATGTATCAACAAGTACATAGTCGTTCAGTAAAAAACTGAAGTTTAACTTCGTTCGTGAAAAGTTTGCAAACGTTATTAAGTTGTTCATAAAACAATAGTACACTTTTCTGTTTCACGTCGAACTTCTCGCGAAGAAAGCTAACTAGGAACTTCGTGAACACCCTGTGCACATATATATAAACAGACTAGAAGGTAGATAGGTGATTCTTCTAATGTGGGACGCAGCCGAGAATGCTAAATTTAGGGTAGGTTCGAGCAGTCGATTCTCGAATGGTAACCCACGCATGTCGCGGGTGCGTCTGTCGAAAGTTTTCGTATCGGTTCTTCAGGGTCATGAGAGGGACAGGTTTCGGCCTGGTTTGTGTGTGTTCTCAGTGTTCTGCCTCGAAGTGAAACGAAGAATCGCGAGGGTGAAACAAGCGATTCCTCGAGGGGTCGTATCGACGACGGAAGTGTCCTCGGAGAAGCTCGAAAATCGCGGTGGTTTCGCGAACAATTTTCCGTGTCTGGTGTCATCGAACTGTGCGACCACGTGCACAGGCGTCACAATACAAATAAATAGTAAGCGTGCTGGCCAGCAGCCAACGCGCGCGCCATTGTTGCTGCTGAAATTGGAAATATATACCCGAATCGAGCCGGATAATCGAGGCGGGAATTATCGAATCATCTTTCCAATACGCCATTACGAAATTTGAGCGGTGTCGCGTCCCGTGATAGATAACACACTATCGGGAAGGACACGCGATTTCGAATCCGAATCACTGAAACCGAACTCGACCGAATAGCTTATCGTTCACGCTCTCAGCTGGAAGAGAGAATCCGACAGGATGAAAACCAGCGATCGAACGAAGAATTTCGCTTCCAGATTTTCCAGAAAAATGCTGATTTAACTACTGGCTCGGCGAACAAGTTTCCTGGACAGTTTATACTTATACGTGAGTTCGAGATCGTGTCGTTCGAGCTTCTTTGATCGAGTTTGCTCGGATTTGAACCGCGTTACGACACTAGCTCCGACTTCTGATCGTTGTCTATAGCCTGTCTGAACGTGTGACGACATCTGGGTTGTCTAGCGTCGCGATTTTTTTCAGACGAGTCTCGTCGAGCCCACTTTGCGACTACCGCGGTCGATGATCTCTTCACTTTCGCCAATGCGTTTCGACTCTCCTAAACTGCACTGACGTTCCGGAACTTCGAACGGGGAATTAAAGGGACACTGTCAGCATAGTGTAGTACACCATACGTTGAAACTTGAAATCAAGAAACTTGTTGAAAGCCTGTCGATAGTTTATAAATTATTTTGTAGCCTGTGTCAATTTCGTAATTGATCATGTGGGCTCCGGTGATTTCCCTACTGTGGGCTCTAGTGTATTTGGTGCAACGCAAAGGTACTCTGAAAGGCGTGGCGTATTCGACGTTAACGGACGAAGCAGGTAACGCAACCTTTATTACACTCATTCAAAATCTCGGCAAATGTCTCGTGAAAAATTGTGTATATATTGTTTTTTATTTTGCAATTAGAATCTCAAAGTAGAGATTATTTTGCCATATAATATTTTTCAATACATTGTTATACATTAGATAATACAATACAATTACATATAAATAATCGTTGGATGGTAAACAAGCAGTTTTTAAACCTATACAGTTTTCCTAAATATTTAATTCACATGCAATCAAAAACGAGTAAGTTATTTTACATATTTCCACCGTAGGTCTGGATAGTAAGGTATTGCAAGAGAGCGTGTATATATTGTGATGTCTTTAACTTCTAAATTTTAGTATGATCTCAATTAATAAGGATTGCGAATCAGAAAATCACAGAAACTGACAAGTCAATCCTGTGCATAGGAAGAATGTAGCCATTGTGTTCTATCCATAATTTACGAGCGTTTCGGGCATACGAAATTGCGTTTCACGGGTTCGCTATTAATGCAAGTAGTTATGCGATTTCTATTGCCATTTCTGTGTTCAATCATGATTTACACGGATCGCTATAATATCGTATCAGGCTCTCCGGAATGCGCTGCAGATTGGAGTCGCAATTCCGAATGCCGTATTAGATAATTAATTAGCAAATAACCGAATGAGCGGAATGCCTTGCGTAACCGGTTACGTTTACATTTCAATAATACTAGCAACGATCAAAGAAGACGCTGGAATTTAATTGTAACAATGGATCTTCTGCGATGCTACTCGACACTTTCGTGTATCGATTTCATTAAAGTTACAGTATTCGAAGATCTTCTTCATTCTTGATCTTGCATTCAGCGAGGCAAGGTCTAGGTTGAATCACAGTCGACGTAATTCCGATTTCTCGGTCATGGGTTGAGTCTATCTTGCATTGTAAGATCATTCGATTCAATGGTAATTCTTCGAGCCTGGTTTATGTCTGATTTGAATGTCTTGATTCCAAGTTGACTCTACTCAGCCTCTTGAGTTGGCCCAGTTTGCTTCTCTCGGGTTTTAAAATCTCGAGTGTATCTCATTCAGGTGTCTCGTTCAAGTCTCTCCGTTCTCACTTGACCTATATCGAGTCATTCAGTTCCGAATTAGTCTACTTCAGTCACCGACAATTTTGAATTGATTTATCTTCAGCTTTCGAATCCTAAACGGTCTCGTCTTAATCTTGAAATCCTGAAATGGTTAAATTCGAGACTCTTGCAGTCGAGATACCCTTAATCGCTTCATTCAGTGTCGCGTTACCTCGCCTTTAACCTTTGGATATCGGATTAAGGCGATAGGTAAATCAAGGTGAATCAAGGCAATAAATTACCCTAATAACAGCTTATTCGGCGACTGCAGTCTAAGGTTTGACACAGAGTTCTATGAATAAATTAACGCGTGCAAGATCCAATACGCACATACGAGGGGAGGACATACACATATATTCCCTTCAAGAATATGATAAGTCGATTAGCATAATAAATATTTTAGGGGATCTATTACCTTGACGTAATTAGAAATTTATATGGGAATAGTACGAGATACTCGTAACCGATACGAAAATACTTCCAGTGGAACAGAGTTAAATCTTCGCCGTCAGCAAAAATGAAGCAAGTTGAAAGACAGTTACGTAAGGACTTGGAGAATAAATTATTGCTAGGGTAGGACCCAGCGAGTACCTCGAGAGTGAAATCCTCGGGCAGTGGTCACATTCTAGACACACATCGTACGGAGCTGATCTAAAATATTCAGCGATATCCGGAGAACGAATTGGCACCGTGTAAGACTTAGCTCCCGACAGACGGATTAGCATAACGGAACAGCCCGAGACCCGAAGATTCTGCCGATAAAAATTGGCATGGCAAACTTCTCGGGCGCACCTGGCCGACTTGACCGTCGCGATCCCAGATTCCAGACAGAATTCTACGAATAAATTGGCATCATTAAAAGTTCGGGACAGCTCTCGCGCCTGTTGCATTAGCATAGCAGAAAATCCCAGACAGTGTTTGACGAATGGATTGCCAATAATCTGTCGATCGACTTTAGACTCTTTGCAGATCGGCCGCCCGTCACCGGTCCCACGGCGGCGTTCCCGAACAGCTGACGCTTCATCCGAACTACTCTCATTCACTCTTCCTCGTTCCGTGCTGCTCTTCTTCTTGTTCGTTTGGTTCTGTCGCCCTCTTTGCCAGCTTGCGCTACCACGGCTGGGCGTTTCTATCTCTCGTTCTCTTCTCTCGCTTTTCTTCCTTGTTCCCGACGTTTGTCTTCGAAATTCGCTCGGGGTTACCCAGACGTGACGTAGATCCTGCTATTCTGGTGATCGTGTGACGTCGTCCTCAGGGCGTTCAGAAATAAACTCGAGTAGCAAGGTGCTCCCGCTGGTCGCGCGCCGCGTCTTTCTCTGTCTCTCTCCCTCACCCTCCCAACCCCTCTCTTTTCTCTCTTTCCCGTCTGCCTCTTTTAACCTCCATTTGTCACTGTCTTCCTTGTTGGCCCGCGGCGGTCCCCGCCCAATACGACCGATTATTGTGTCACGGACAGGCACCAAAGCAGAAAATTAGGGGGGCCAATTTAAATCTGTCTGACATTGTTGGTCGCTTCGTGAACCTCGCTCGTCCGAGTTCCTTGCTCGGTGAATCCTGACCGAGCCCATTCCTGTATTTCTGTCGTTGGAACGATTAATACAAGCGTACATTGTTGGCAAACGTCCGGTCGGTTAACCTTGCGCCACATTTCGCATAACTGATATCGCCGCGAATTCCTCTGGCCGCTGCTCCGTGAACATCAAACTCTCCGGTTTCAGTCGCGCCGTTGATGAGTATCTTTTCTATGATAACTAGTTGGAGGTTGTTCCGTATCTGCGATCGTTCACATTTCTGCCCCCTCAGAACCTAGAAATGTACAAGATGACTCTAAAGTAGTGACACAATTCGGAAAGTGCGAACTTGCTTGGAAAAATCCGCTGAAAATATATAGAGCACCTAGTTTCCGAATACATCGATGCTGAACATTTGTTTCTTGCACACGTTCAGGCAGCCATGGTTAGATCCAGTCAGATATTTACCGATCAATAGACTGTGGATGTTTGGAAAAATTGAGAAGTTCTAAGTCGGTCGTAAGAAGTGAAAACAAGATGGATACGTATTTATTCGCATGGGTTAAAGAGAAGCTGTTAACGGGAGACATCTTTTTTTGTAATTTTTAACCGTGATTGATGTTACCGATGCGCGTGCCGATCGACTTCGAACGAGTTCTCCCGATGAGTGAGAACTCGTCGGGTTTCGAATATCGGTTGCTTCATCATTTCGCACAAAGTGATCGTGAAAACTGGAGCATCGCGAACAGTTCAAGAATTAAACGTTCGCCTTCCGCGGACGGAACCGGGAAACGGAACAAAGCGTAGCCTAAAAGCAGGTTGCCGCGAGAACGCATCCACGCCATTGGGAAGAAATATTTTAATACCTAGCCCGTTAATCCCGGGGTGATATTAAATTCTCCGATGCGAAGACGCGAAACGAGGAGAGGCTCGCGAACAAGGAAAAGTTTTGCGCGCTTTGACAGAGAAAATTCAGCCTGTAATGAAGAATACGGAAACATTCACGGTACACCGCCGGGCAAAATGAATTCGAAAGTTTCGTCTCTCACAGGGGACAGAAGAATGTGTACGCGTACGCCTCGCTACGAATCGTTCCCTGATAGCTGCAATAAACATTTGCCCTTCTTCCTCCCCATTCTTGTTTCCTTGTTTTGCTGGCATCTTTAATTCAACGTTTAAAAAGAGATAGGAAAGTCTACAAAATAACGTAAAATAATGCAAAATTCAAATGTTCACTTTTTTAAAAGGAACAGTCACACGCAAAGAGTTTAGTAGTGGTCAAACAGTAAGGGCGCAACTCGAAAGATACCGTTAGACTATTCATGATGCTCTCCGTGCACTAATTGCGTATCTAGATTAACCTAGTTGAGAGCACAGAGAGAACAGTTGTTATTTCTTCATTTGACAATGGGTAGCTGTCTTTACTTAACCAGTAGCCAATGAAACAGTCATAGAATCATGCTTTTACTTAATCACCAATGAATGTATAAGGAGAAGACGAACACTAGTTTGCAGCTAATGAAACAGTCACAGAATCGTGCCTTTACTTAGCCACCAATGAATGTATAAGGAGAAGTCGAACACTAGTTTGCAGCTAATGAAACAGTAACAGACAGTGGCGCACCCTGTAAAAAGTAAATAGAACATCGGAAAATTAGTTAAATCGTAGAACAGCTGCTTCTAACGTGCAGAGCCGGATTAGTTATACATATACAAGATAATTATTATTGTTTAGGGTGGTAGTAAACGAAAATGTGTTTTTCTGTAAACAAAGAGAATTTTGTCTTTATTCGTTATTTGACAACAATTATTTACACTATTTACAACCTTACTACACTAATCTTACTTCTCTGCCTACACTACTAATTTTGTTTATTAATTTTATTTTTGTATTTTTGTACGTTTACTCTGTTGCGTAATCGTTATCTCTCTCTCTCTTCGATTCTCCTACTAATCGTCGCGTTATCTATCGGTAATTGAATTAGACACGCGGAGCATGAGAAGCGCAGTATATTCGAACCTAAAGAAAGTATACTTTCTTTACACATATAGCAGAAGTAGCAAATGATAAAGGTCTCACGCTTGGAGCAGAAAATATTTAGCATGTAAAATTGTATGATAATAGCCCTGCCTATCGTTAATAGATATTTTTTCAAAAAAAGATCATCCAAGATTAAATCCTGGATGCGCCACTGGTAACAGAAACAGTGTGCCTTGATCCTTTATGATCACAAATGATACAATTGTTTAATACCCAGTTTTCTTATTAACGTACTGCTGTTACAGTTCATCGAGAAAATGCTAGCTCATTGTGCTTGCGTGAACCTTCATTCCCCTTCCTTCGTTTACTTGCAGAAGTCTTTGCACCTCGTTCCGAAACGCCATCATGCCCGGAGTAATTCAGTCTTCATTAGCATTCTAACGCACGCTTCTTACGTCTCCGTAAATAGTCGAAGTGTTGAGTTTAATTAAATCTTCGGAATCGCTGATCAACTTTTCCTGGGCGAGAATGCTTCTTCCTTATACAGGGTTTCAGACGGGTCCTGGCGAAATTCGGAATTCAATTACCCAAAGTAAAGGACAGAGGGAAAGAGAGGGAGAGGGATGGAGAGAGTGGGGAATATCCGCTGAGAAAGCAACGAATTGTCTATACCTGAGGACACAAAGAAGAAAGAGGTTGCACATCGTAATTGCATACGCACTCAGATATTCGGTTATTCTGAATATTGCTTCGACAGTTCCGATGGAACGTTTAATTCGAAATTCGTACGTAACATTTTTCCGCGAGCGATACCGATTTTCATTACGATGGAGCTTAATTCAATATGTTTGATTGCGTGTCGCGGCGCGTGCAATGTAATAATTTATATGAAATGTTCCTTTTCTGTTCGCTGAAACGGTGTTAATCAAACAAAACGAAATTCCAAGCGGTATTATAGGATTTATGAAACTCTTGCACATTCGTTTCAGCAAGATTCGCGTGTACGCTTCTGACGCAGTTGCTTCAATTATTACGATAATGAAATGGAAGCAATGTCTAGCGTTTCATTCAGTTTATGTCGACGCTTGAATAACGAATACATAATGGGGACCGGTTCAAGCCATAGTATAAACTGAAAACGTTGAAATATTGCTATGGAGAGAGACCCCATTACCACTCACCTCGTCTCATTAGGGGCGAAAACAAAGCTGAAGGAAATTCGGGAGATCTTCTCGAGTAATTATAACTACGTTTGTGTATTAATCATATCCTCCATAAGTAGATCAACAACTAGAAAATCGCTGGCAGGTAAAGTTGTCAGTGCGACGATGCATGACGTACACGGCGAGTTACGTCGATTCGTTTCCATGCAATGAATTTGTATGCGATATCACGGAAGCGGTTACTCGTGACGGCGAGCGTTTATCGCGCGTCAAGGAACAAACTGAGAAGCGAAAGGAACCGCGTCACGGCGAAGGCGATAGGCGGCGGCTGGTCGTTACTCAAAATAGTTCCATTATGGTTGCTGGCGGTCGGTACGTTAACTTTCGCTCCCCTGCGAAGGGAAAAACTGAATTCCTATTCTGGCTGAGCAGCGATGTAAGACGCGGGATGGTACACGAGCGTAGACAAGCGGAGCCGCGACGAGCGGACCGCATTTACAAGGATGAAAGATAAATGCGTGGAAAAAAGGCTCGCGAACTTTGAAAGTGGCGCTTTCCATGCGGAAATGTATTTAAGGCGGGGATGGGGAGCGAGGGATTCTGGGTTAGGGGTCGAAGAGATAGAATGGGGGGCGGACGGAGGGAGAGGGAGCAAAAAGATGGCGAGAGAGGAAGCCAAAAGGGCTGGGGAACCGAAAGAATAAGAAGAGGAACAAGAAAGAGGCAGGTCGATGCAGCGGACCGTGAAAAAGCGTCCGTTGCGTCGGTCGCTCAGAAGCGATGGGAAGATAGAGAAATGTTAGGCGGGTAGAACGTATATTATATTAATTATTGACGAAACTGTATCCGTAGGATTCATATAAATATTTGAGCAGCCTCTTTCATTTACGATCTCGTGCTTACGTAAAGACTGAGGCGCGAAAAGGGCCGGGGAGCTGAAAGAATAAGAATAGGAACAAGGAAGAGGCAAATCGATGCAGCAGCCCGTAAAAAAACGTCTGCCGGTCGCTCAGAGGCAATGGAAAAATAGAGAAATGTTAGGGCGGGGGTTTATCTAGGGCCAACCTTATGCCCTCTAACCCTTTCCCCGTCTCCGCTCTTCTTAGACTGTAACCACAAGTGGCTGGCTGCCGGCGTTACTTCATTATCCAGCAAAAGAAAACCGTGCCGCTCTAAAGTGAATCGCATCTCTCTAATTAAATTTTTGTCGCCGGCGAACGAGCGACGCGAGCCGCTCGTTTACATCGCCGACCCCCTCGTCCTCCTCGTCGACAAACAGACGCAACTTCGGATTGTTTGGATTGCCCTGGCAGAGCCGAGCGCCTTTTTTCGAAAAGGCGACGCGGACCCGAGGAATTACTAGAGCGAGTCGAACGAAAACCTTAAAAGCGCAATAAAAATTTGCAACACCGCTCGATCGTCCTGTAAGTTGGCAACGGCAATACTAGGGGATTTAGCATCGACTGGCAATTGGTGCTTCCGCCCAGGAATCCAGGAACCTATGCGACAATGATCTAATTATGGAGCTTCTGATACTGCTTTGTTCAAAAAGTTTTTAGACTGACTATTTTTTACTACCATGTCTTATCTATCAATAGAGTAAATCATGCCAACGTTTTTGGTGCGCCCATGTTTCTTTTGGCTGTCACACGTCTTGAATTACAATGAAATAAGTTTCTTGAAAATGATCCAAATCGTGGATCGAAACGCCGATATATTTAATGTAAATTTGCAAAATAGCTTAATTATTGTCAAGAATGATCGTACCAGCGCGCCAATAACATTCAAATATTTATAAACAATTGTCGATCGAAAGAAAGGAAAACGTCTTGAACAATGTCTTGCGAAACTCTGGGAAAAACATAAGTGATGGAACGGAATATTATCCATGGGGACACAGCGTTCTGTCATCCGTCTTTTCTCTTCGTGTAATACAAGTGCGGAACCATTTGGAGTTCGTTAATTAGTTAGTGGATGATCAAGATCGTAAAGTGCGTTAGAAAGATTCTACAAAAAAAATTATTTCGAAAATTGAACTTCCAACGCACTGGGACGCTCGCGATGAACGCTACGAAATCCCGTAGTAGAAAAATAATGTCATTATGTAACAGACTGCGACATGGAACGTGGAGTATGGTTTTCGTTTGATTCGTACTCGTGCTTTCACGGAAATGAAAACGTAGATTGAAAATTGGACGTTCCATCGAGGTTTATTGAGTTTCTTCGGTTTGTCATTATTCTTATATCGAAGCAAAGCGCTTTGAAGCGATATTAAATTCTAGGATTCGAGCAATTGAGGAAGTTAAATCGCTTTCACTCGAGCAATGTATTGCATTTTACAACTATTTAGATCGAACACAGTCGTGTGTCTGGCGATGCAATTAGAACGGAGATTCCAGAAGAAAATTTCGGTTTTTATACATATTTGTATGATCAGACTAAAATTCGTTGACTGTAGTCAACTGTTCTTAGTCAATTTCAGAAGTTCATCACTTATGATTAGACTAAAATGTATATGTGTAATTTGAAACAGTAAAAACATTAGAAGAATTTAAAAAGAGTGTTATATTATTTTCAACCTATTAAACATATTAAGAAAGAAAATTAATTTCCATTTCACTCCAGTTTGTTGCCTATCTGGTAGAAAATTTTTATTTTGCATGAAGATACGCTGTCTACTTATGATATTGAAGGAGAATAGACTGGGGCGTCTGATCATTGCTTCGTGTTTCTACTCGTTTCAACCCACTGGTGTAAGACATGCATTTGGTTGGATACAAAATGTCCAACATATCCTTCGTAATTATGACATCACTAGTATACCGTGTACGAATGTGTAATAGAATTATCACGGAGCAATTTCTAGGCCACGCGAAGCCGATTTAAGGAAGAGAAGAAAAAGTGCGAATCGCATTTCTGCAAAGTAGACGACCGCAAAAGTGTTTGAGAGTCCATTTCGCTGAAAGGAAAAACAGAATAATCTGTTAAGCGATAGCGTGTACCGCAGTAAGATCCAGGGCGGGGGAAGCTCATTAAGTATGCCCACAATGAGCATCGTAAATCCGATAAAAATATAGCGCAATAAACGTCGTTGCTGTGGCACTCAGCACGCGTAACGGAAACCGCTCTTACGCCTCTGCACTTTGAACGGGCGTTTAACCAGTGCGCGTTAAACCCTTCGTTTATATGCGTCGTTCTAAGGTAATGATCGGAATGAATCAAGCATGATTACTATTTAAAATTGCTTGTACTACTACTGATAGAAGAAAATCGAAACAAAATTTATTGTTGTTCAACAAAGAAAGAAGAAGAAACAAAGAAAAATCAAACTGACTATTGTTGCTCAATGAAATTGTAAGTAAAACATGTGGGATAAAAAAAGATTGAGTTTAAATTTTGGTGAGCGTGTCTGATCATTCCTTGACGTTTCTACTTGTTATAGTCATAAGTGTGCTACCGTTGGTGGGTATATTTATCCTTCCATAAAATGTACAAGCAATACGTTGAATTTTATTTGAGAATTTCTTGGCAAACGAACATGACAATCCTATATTCGTAATGTTAATGTTTTTGGTATAGTTCCTAAATTTTTCACAGAACGAATTAAGAAACGACTGAGGTGTAGGTGGACAATTGAGCTTCGTTATTTGTGCAAATTATTCTATAAAAAAGCTTGGAAAATATGTTTTTTAACTGTCATGCCTCCGTTTTATGCAAAAAAATTTGACTATTTTAACATGTAGCATAAATTTCTTGAAAATGGAGCTTAGCAAACAATTATGAGGAAATGCAGGCAAATGCAGATTTCTTCTTTTACATAATGGTTGTTGCTACCAAGTAGTGTAAACGGACTATTTATATGGTTCTTCAAGTTACCCTTTTTACAAAACGTTTCAACCTACACCGGAATAAAAATGAGAAACCAAAAGCTTTCTTACCGGAAGAAGGACACTACGATGAAAACGAGCAATTATATATTTTTTAGAACAAACATCCGTTGCCAATAGCCGATGGGAATGTTAGTACACCGGCCAAATGAATTAGAGAAAGAATAATTCTGTTCTGGCGAGTAGGTTTACGATTAACAAGATGGTACACTATGCATGTGGCCTCTTCTTCCCGACCAGCAGTATTTATTGCTTCCTCCTAAATGGAATTTGTTGTGAAACTGCTGGTGACTCCGAATCGAGTTTGGCGAACTGAAATTCGTTCCAGCGATAACTGCGTGCCAGCCATGGGATTTCGGGCGAATTCTTGCCGCGAATATTATCCGGGTTATTTTATATTTTCCGGTCCGGCGCAGGTTGGAATTAATGACATGCTAAGCGAAGCAAGAAATTCCTGTCAACGCGTGAAAAAGTATCGTTTAATTAGTCGTTCCGCGGGGGACGAATAAATTTTGTAGTTCGACAACATCTATTTGATTTTCTTCGACGGTGGTCGATCCGGGCCAATTCTCTGATCGTTTTTGTACGTGATCTTTCTGCAAATGTCGGTGCGCGACGCGGCCGTACGCCGGAATAATTTCCGAATCCCTCAGTGTAAACCTCGGGAAAAAGTATTTCCCGCGGCGTTTCCCATTCTGAATGCTACACGTGTTCCGTGGGAACCCTCGAATCGGGAGAGGATACCCTTTTTCACTAAATCCATCCACTTTATTGAATATAAAAACGACATACCTTTCATATTAATGTGCTTGTCACGTATGCTTTTTGTACGAGTGGAAAAATAAATATATTGACGATAGCATTATGAGATGTTTGATCAAATGTGCCAGTGAATGAACTCACTATTTGTCGACGGTACAAAATACTTGAAGATTGACATGCCAATCTTGTAAATGATGGAGGTGAACATTCAATTTCAAAATTTCAATTTCTAATGCAATCAAGAGACTTGTAGCTGGCGCTTGCTTTGGTGAATATGATTAGTTTAAAGTCATGTTTGTTTAACCCCTTGCCGTACTTGGACGAGCCAGACTCGTATTGAAGAATTTTAACAAAGTCTTACAAATATGAATGTTAATTTGCATAAAATTAAACTTCAGCTGCCCTTAGGTTTGGAAATGTTGGTTGCCCGACCACATATTGGGGCCTGTCTTCTAATCTATAAGTTTCTGGAAAAATGTAAACTGAGAATTTGATTTTGTGTTGTACAGACTGGATAGGTGTGAATGTGTAAAATATGTACTGTGTTCGGTTATCATATTTTCATTATAATGTTCTTGTACTTTCAATATTCTACTATTGTAATTTTCGATTTGTATTCTTCATCATGTTGAAATAAATCTCGTATGAGATTTTCTATAATAAAAAAAAAATATATGAATGTTACGCGTTCCATTTTAGATGAAATAAAGTTTGATTATTTTGTAATTAATATTTAAGCATTAAAGTAAATGCAGCCATACAAAAAATATACATTTTCTTTTCCCTTCTACGATATTTTTGTGCTTAAAGATGTTCTAATTACTGCAACTGTAAAAGAGAAGGTAAATGATTTGAACATATAATAATACGAATAGAGCTCGATGGACGCGATGTTCGTGCCGCAGACGCAAAGCTTTTTGACAGGCTTCCCTGTGGCATTTCGCTGTCGATTTCCTTCCGCTTCGACGCTGTCTTCTATTTTCGAGGAAATTGTGAGACCAGAGACCTACTTACTTTGCTCTCCGCTGTGTAGGTAAGATCGTGGATCCATAAATTCGTATTGTATAGGTCCATAATGGTGCGATGCAGTTCAAGAGTGATGCTTTTTGTTCGGCGCACGAACGGAATCACTTTCGAACCCCTTGGTGACGATTTTACGTCTCGACACTTTGTATCAACTATGCTTACGATGCTCGTCAACTCATCAACATCGACCAGCTGAATTCGTAAAGAATTCACAATCGTTGACCGTACAGTAAACTCTCTTCCGCCCGAATTCATTTCAGTGCTTAAGAAAAATTGATATTTGTTCTACGGGAAATATTTTGATTTCTGAAAAGATTTCCACTTTTTCTGCGTTTATTTCGAGCGAACTGGGGAGGAACGTCATTGCTAATGGAGGCGCTGTTATTTATTTTAAGGCAAAGGGAAGCTGCGATTTTTCAAACAAATCGAGCCAAGTATATTCAAAGGTAAAGCGAGGCAGCCGCCTGTGATCCCTCTCTCTCTCTCACTCTTCTACTCTCTTTTGCTACCCCGGTCGTCCATTTCCGGAACAATCGGGAAGAAAGATCTCATTACCTCTCACCCGGATATAACGTCGTTCTCCTTTGACGCCATCCTTCGATGGATTCACTTCGTGCAACCTCATAAACGATGAAAATAGGTCAGGGATAAAGTTATTCCACGCTGTAAGAGGATCGTTGCTTCCTTTGTGTCGATATTGCTGTCTTAATAACTTACGTCGCAGAATTTGATCTTAATTTCCTACGCTTCCGTGGAAAGATCGTTTGCTAGCCACTTATCCGTGCATCGCCTCGTAAAAATCTGCTCCTACATAAAACTTTTATGTTCTTCTTCTAATAAATTCCGATTACACATCTTTTTTTTTTAATCCTGAATTCTGCGAAAATATAACCTTCGCTGTGCTCCTCAAATTAAACATCGAAAACATGAAAACAATATTCCGAGGATGAAAATTCGTATAAAAATTCAAACTTTATATCTACTGCCAAGTATTCGCATCCAAGCTTTTTTATTTTATTTACCAAGTTGAATATAATACAGCTACTAAAAAAAAGATTATGCTCGAATAGAAAGTACACACTGTAAAAGAATTTTGAATTTTCATGTACAATAACGCGTTCCCTCTTGATTGCAGGTGAGTGTGGCCAGTTACCGGGGTACACCAACATCGAAATCATCACAGATGTTGTATATCATCCCGCACGAAAGCACACAGGTAGGCAAGCATAAGAAATCGTTACCAAAAGAAACGTGACAGGAAAAAATCCGACAGACACTGCAGAGAATGTTCAATAATTAGAAGGTAAAACAAAATATGAGCCACATTCAAACCTATTTCACAAAGACAATTTCGTTTTTTCAAAATATGAACGGAATGGAGAAATACTAAGCTCGTCACGAAAGATTATGTTCATCTTTGAAAAAAGCTATTTGAAACGATGTACGCAATTCCACGTTGTAGCCACAAAATTACTCGCGTTGCGTGCACATTCGAAACATTTTTACGATTGCACTATGCTTTTACGTACCGAACAATGTGTATAGATTCGGCTCGTGTGACTGCACACAATATTCCTGTCGCAAAGACGCAGGGGTGGTCCGAAAAAAAACAATCTCGTTGTTCCACCGTTGGAAGTCATGCAGATACGAGTGACTTCGTAGACAGTAAAGTTCGAAAAGAGTAATTCTTGGAAGCGTTTGCGTTGTTTGCCCCTTGGCTGAGCTTTACGAGCCAAGAAAACTGTCATGGAGACGTTGGTTACCGGTCAAGCCGCACTCCACGCCATTGCAGTCGACGCACACTCGCGTCAATCTCCTTGTACATGTACACACCGGTTGCCCGTGTTTGTAATCTGCTACAACGATTCGAACGATAACGCCGTATGAGAAATGGGGCTGTTAAGTTTGACTGCAGTTCTGCGGCTTTGCACTTCCCTAGCGAATAGAAGCTTCGTTGGTAACGATGCCGTTACATAGGGATCATCCAGGTCCCTATTTTTTTGAAATTGTACCTTCGATTCTCTACCGGGTACACTCCTCAACAATGATGGTCAGTGAGCTTCAATCTAGCTCCATTGCTTTCAGCACATTGCTGAATCTTTAATGCGACTCGTGTTTCAACGTACAGCTTATTATGAGGCTTACAAATGAATTTATTGCTATCTCAGTTGGTAAGGAATTACAGGATGCGTGATTTAAGAGATAAAGAAAATTAGCTTGCGAAGATGCTGCGAATGTATTCAGTACTTTACGAGGTACACACTCCTCGACAATGATGGCCAGTGAGCTTCAAACTAGCTCCACTGCTTTCAGTACATTGCTGAATCTTTAATGCGTTTCGTGTTTCAACGTACAGCTTATTATGAGGCTTACAAATGAATTTATTGCTATCTCAGTTCGTAAGGAACTACAAAATGTGTGATTTAAGAGATAAAGAAAAATTAGCTTGCGAAAATGCTGCGAATGTATTCGGTACTTTACGAGATACACACTCCTCGACAATGTTGGTCAGTGAACTTCAGACCGGATTATCGTTTGCGAGCGGACTCGGAAGGAAACATTTACTACGTTCGTTGTTAATACTGTTTTGAGATTTCCGAGCAAAAGCCATGTCGTCTGTATAATCTATTCCACAGGAGTGCAGTTTCATGATACACTTGATTAGATCCTTAATGAAGCTCTCTGACATGTCGGAGAAACGTCGGCATACACTTCCAAAGGCTTTCATTCGGAGAGCTCGGAGGCTATATAACAGTTATAACACTGAGTGAGTGCCATAGAAACTGTATGCTCGTAGATCTCCATATGTCCGTCAAGATTTTTTGCCACTTGGGTTCCCTCTTGCTTCTATTAAATTCGCGATGAACTACAACAACTTTGGAGCTGTCGGCACATGCTTCATCAAACTAAGTTAATATTTAGCGAAACGTCCGGGCCCTTTTTGCCCATCAGTTTTTGAAATGGATAGAGAAACCATTTTTTTTAGTTAAAAATATTCATGAATGATGGTCTTCTTAAGGGCAAAACATATTTTCAATTTAAAAAAAAATGAAAATAGACTTCCTTGGTTTTCTCAGTTAAACTTATCCCGTTCAATTATTGTCAGTATAAACAGGTGTAGATCTGACCACTATCATCTTGCTTTTTCTCTGGCTCGCATTGGATTTATTGATAATCCTTAGTGTAGTTGCAGGGAGGGTGACGAATCGCTAAACCACGTTCTATGGCAATGTAACTTGTACAACGAGGAAAGGCTCAAATTAATGAATAAACTCAGCAAAATAAATTTCCAGCTTCCAATGGATGTCTCAATATTAATAGCTAAACCAAATATAAAAGCTTGTCACTACATGTTATCATTTTTTAAGAGCTGTGGTCTTAAAGTACAAGTTTTGTCTATATTGTTCCAACTAATCATATGTCTGTATTAAAATATCTGTGTTTCTCTAATATACCACATTCTATTTTTTAATTATTATATTCTGTTTTGTATGTGGCGTATTTCGTTTTTTTTGTAATTATGTTGAAAAAAATCACGAAGTTGCGGCTGATTTTCCAGGCCAGTCGAAAAAGGAGGTTTCGGGTGACCATTGCTGCAGGGTAGTGTTTTTTGGCCTCCTAACTGAATATACACTCTTAAGGGGTAAACGTTGCACCGCAAACTCTTGCCTCCGATTCGATGCAGTTAATTTGCAAGGACCAGAGTCGGGAGCATAGGAATTGCAGGGTGCACCGGCTCGTTAACTTAAATACACGCGTGCAGACGCGAAACGCTTGTACTGTACCCGCAATTGGTGTACCCTTGATGCACGGGTCCCGTCTCCATGAATATTCATTCGCTCCGTCTGTTATGAGCGTCGTCAACAAGACCGCGTTCCTTCTTCGCGGGGGCGGGCTGCACATTCTTCCACCCTCCGGGTTCTAAATGCTCTGGCAATTAACGAGTGTCCACTCTACGGCGACCGCCACGTGGTTCTTCCTAGCTTGACTCTTTGCAAAGATCGTTATTTTTGTTTCTGGCTTAACCCTTCGCTCGGGTATTTAATTCCTAGCAATTAGTTTTTAAAAATTCCAAAAATTGCGGCTTACGAAGCTGCGAACGCAATGATCGATTCCACTTGGTGACGTGAATTCCGACTGTCGCGTAACAGTTTGTAGGGTCTCGAGACGGGGCCAACCGGCATGGTAAAATAGTTAATTTGGATGGACTCCAATAATTCTGCCAAAAATGGTTTCCGTTCGTTTGGCCGAACTCCATGTCTCCGATTCGAATCGAAGTATCATTAATCGCGATATTTCGGTTCTTAGCTCGGGACTCGAGGATGTTGAAGACAATGCGAACGAACGATCGTCGAGAACCGACGTGCTAACTGATGACAAGAGCGAGATGGAAGACTCTCGTAACCATCCCCCGTCGTTGTGTACACGGACTAATGAGACAATTATTTAGTCGTGTCGAGGGACCGGGATAACTATGCAGCCCCTGGCCTGCAGAGAATAGTTTAACCAGGAATCATGATTACCAACCGGCTAGAACCAAGAACCACACCCGGATTACGGTTTTCGTTATACAGATTTGTTACGAAGTAGACAGCGTTAACGTTTCATAGAAAAGAACTTTTCGAGATTTTCAGACACGTTTTCAATTGTTCCCTCGAGACCTCTTGAAACTTTCTTACCGATGTAGTCTCGTGTAAGAGTTGCACAGGAAAGGGCGCTAGGTGCGGCTGAAATCTTCTTCTACTTCTTCTGCAGTCATCCCGTATTCATTGAATTTTATTTGTACGTGATTATTAAAATTATCACCTTGACTATTCGTCTTGAAATACACTATCAGAATGTATATAAAAAACCATACCGTTCCATTTAAAAAACAGAATTGACCTTCATATCTCCTTGACGTCTCCACCTATAAAAAAATTAATGACATCAGATTATGAACCCCTCGATATCAAGTAAGTTTGGTCTGATCCTTTTTTTCTATCTTCAAAAGCAAGCGAGTTATTCAGGTGACCTGTTTTAGGTGCCGCACCCTGTATATGTATATCTTGAAATTTAATGTAATTACTTTTTCATTGTAAAAACGGAAAAAGAAATTATTTAAATAATAAGGAACCATTAAAAGAGTCTCGGATACATCCTCGAGTTTGAAAAATTAGGTTATTTAAAAATTTGTATCTTCTACCTTTAGGAAATTTTTTTGGAAGACAATTGCACAACGATTAGTTGAATGCACTGTCAGAAGCACGCATCATAGAGCGTATTAGCTGTAAAGTGACGTAGATTACCAGGAACCACCTCGGACAGAGGAACTTCAAGAAGGCCAGTTAAAGTTTCTTACATCGTTATAGTCGTCGCGGCGACAAAATCACGACAGTCATATCTAGCGACTAAGTTTCCAACTTTATTACAATGCTGCGACTTAAACAGTCCGCCGTCATTAAATAACAACCGCCGTCCCTGCCTTATCTACTTTTCGCGTAATTGCAGTTAAGTGTTCAGAGTCTGCAAAACATTCACCCCGTGTTAATGGACAATTAACTAATTCCACGTTATTGTCATTCACACACCTCTGTCATCTTTGGCTTAGAAGGTACTTCTTGTAAGAAATTCAAATAAACATAATTCCCGTCATTGAAACATTATTATAGATATTCAATTGAACAATAAATACATTAAAGAAATTTCGACAACTTTCATTAGTTAATTGAAAAGTACTTATTTAATAAATGACGAAAACTGTAATTCTAAACTTGAGCTATGCATTTTCAAGGTAAACGAATGCTTTTCATTTAAAAATTGTTTTTAGAAATATTAACTAGGTTCGGCAGGGTTCACAAAAGAAAATTAATAACGTTTCATTGTTTGTTATAATTATAATTTTTATTAAACATCATTAATATCGATATTTTCGACATTGCTAAACATTTATATATACATTTATATATACATTTTATATATACATTTAATTTTTATTAAACATCATTAATATCGATATTTTCAACATTGCTAAACATTTAGAAATTAATGTAGATGCAATAAATACCGATACGAGACAAGTTTATCAAATTATCAAATGAACTGCTATATGGGCCCCACGGACCACTGTGCGGTGAGCTTCAAAACCGTTCGACCCTGTTCTTCTCGGGTCGCTTTGCATAGTCACCAGGCAAATGTCGGAATTTTCGCGGTGGGTTTGCTATTTACGGTAGGAGCTCGCCGAATATAATTTCCAGTGTCTCTCACCTGCCATGTCACGTTGTCTCCGTAGGTGGTCCTTTCGCTTTGCGCTGTGGCTCTTGATGACAATACACCTGTTTAGTTTGAGCTCACGGAGAATTTGAGAAGACACAGGCGAAGGATACATCGCGCGATGCCACGGTTCACTCGCGACAAGGACATTCTCCGTTCTCCATAATTCACGTGCGTCGGTGTCGCCGCAATTATAGCTGCGTTAGTTTCGTCCGCATTGCCACTACCCGGATCAGATTAATCGTTAGGGGAGTTTCACCGAGTTTAATCTTTCTCGTGCCAGTTTCCTTCCTCCCCGTTCCTTCTTTCTGACCGCTTTTGTTCCGAGCACTTTGCCCGAGTCACGGATTTCCCGTAAATCTGAATTCGCTGCGGAATAAACACACACAGTGATTACTAAACTGCGGATCTTTATGCAAAATGAAAATAGTCCAAGTCAATTACAAGGAACTGAAATGAAAATGCATTTCATTCTTCATCATCTGAATCAGACGGAAACCGTATAACAATGTTCGCCAATTCTTCTAAGTTTTCTAAAATATATCCTTGTTTCAACTCACTTTATGCATTAATTAATTAATTCACACATACATTAAAATGTATAAAAAAATGGTCATATCAAATTGAATGTTAATTCTGTAAAAGGAATACCACAAAAAGTGGTACCTAGGCAAAAACGAGAAATTTTATGCCCTTATTAAATATAGGTTTAAATTTACCGCCTAATCTAGATCCGACCAATAGATCAATATACGATCAGCCATATTTGTTTCCAAACGTCTTCACGTTGCTTCACAAACTGTTAATTTTTAAAGTTTAATTATTTGGCGACACTAAGCAAGTGAATAACGGTTCCTTTTGTTTTATACTGTTGTTCTTTTTCTGTTTCTACGGTTTCACGATATGTATATATTTAATTATTAATTTACAGACGCAATGTTAATTTGGTTCTCTTGAAAATGATCTAAATGCAGATCGAAACGTTGAGAAATAATATTGTGCTAATTTGCAAATAGTGAATTGATCGAACCTATGCGCCGATATCATTAATTTATGCTTAAAGCAATTTACGATCGATATTATTTAATATTTATTAATTCTTCTAATGTTTAAAATCCAAAACCATCACAATGATGCGTCATCATTCACGAACGATTGAGGAAGGCTAAGAATTGCACTTAAATCATAATTGTAACCATTAAAGATACGTTTCAGAAACTTGAATTATTCGTTTATTTATAAGACGTGAACAAGACAATCGAACAACTTAAGACGTGTCATTTTGTAATAATAATACTGACCATCATTGCCCACTGACTGCAATTACCGCGTTCTCCTCTAAGTACACGATGCACGAGACAAAATTTTGAAATATTAACAACTCGATGCGGTAATCTGTCTGGACGGAACATTTAGCGAAATTATGGCACAACGATGAACCGGTAACGATTCCCCAGAGGGAATGGCAGACAACAGGGTCCTGATAGCGCATAATTAAAACACCCGTCTAATGTACGGCCGTTGTATCAACAGCGACCTTCCTCAATTAGTAGCATTTTGGTGCGTTTAAGGTTTAATCAGACGTAACACCCCCAGTCTCGGCTAATACGCATCCTTCCCCTGCCCCGTTCTTCTCCCTCGTCCCGGATACATATTTGATTCCACGTTAACGTGCATCCCTCGCAGCTGCACTATCGCCGCATTGCTGTATCGCTGCAGCTTTCTGTACAAATTACTCTCCGCGAGAGATGTAAATGGTACCGACGTATTACGCGTAAATCATAGGCGTCAACGTTGAGTGCAATAAAGAGCGTCCTATTCATTTACGAGCAGGATGCAGAGCGTAGTTGCGCCTTAAGCGCGCAGAGAAATGGAGAACGATGGGAATGATATTCGTATATATATATATGGAAGGATAAGCGACGAAAATTCGAATCTTCGCCAGCGGCAGTGCAACCAGCGATGCAGCTCGACCATTTATAGAGAACACGAACGCCGGGCCCATTCTGTACTAGGACTCATTCAGATCGTGGTTCAAGACCGGAATACTTTGCCGAAGTAGTATCCCTTGTCTCTTAGCGAATAGAAGCATTTGCAAAACTACTCACGTGAAGAACAGAATTTTCAAATTTGCTGGAAGTGTGGTACCAGCGAACAGGGATCGACAGCTTGTCCAAAAACAAACAAAAGAGTGAAATTACTTCAACTTTACTTTCCAGATATTCGAGATGGCAATAAATAGTGAACATTATATATAAACATTAATTTTCATGAATGCAAATGACTTTTAAGTTACGGCTATGAACACCAGTAAGAAATTAAATACATTAAACAGAAAGTTATAAATGATTTATTGATTATTATCAGACTGGGGATCTTGGTGTATTTATAGTTCGTTGAAAAATGAAATGTAACATTCTATTTTCATGAAATTTAAAATAGCGTGTTGGATAAATATCGTTCTTTCAGATGCGTTATCAACAGGTGAGAAAATCGGTTGATATGAAAATATCCATGGCTTCGAGACTATATTGCGAGTGGCCATAGAAAGAATCATCTTCTTTGTAGCGAGTTAAGTAAACTCAAGTAAAAAAAATTATTGTAATTTAATTTCTTCTATTCACAAAGGACATCGGAAAACTCGTGTAAATATTGATCTCAATTTTTGTTTCAACCATGAAAATGCATCTATAAAATTAATATAAAAATTCTTTGTGAATTATTATGCATTCATGATATGTTTCAGTTCTTAAACCATGGAGAGGGTGTAGTAGTGGTTTAAATTTGTTTTTCTTACAAAGAACCTTTCAGCAAAAGAAATTTTCCTCTTATCACAATTTTCATAAAATATTCTACAAAAATGAGAATTTACCATAAAAGCATCACGAACGATTATTACGAAAATCTGTTGACCGTGATAATTTTTCATGATAAAGGTGTTCTCACAGCAAACTCTCTCTAAAAGATTGAAACAATAATTAACACCAGAAATCTCAGCTCCTCAATTTCAGTTTTAGTAAATAAATTGCTTCGATTCTAACCCAATGTTTGTGGTCACTGAGTGGGCGATCAACGTGTTAAAGATAGCACACACGTGCGATCCTTTTGGCTGACAGTAGCAGAACTTCTCTGCAGGGACTGTCTGGAAGTATGTAGCATTTTTGAGCAAAGTAATGTTACGAAAGCGAGAAATACTACGGGACGCTGCGCCGTGCGAATTCTTCTGTCGGTGTCGCCAGCAAAAGCGCGTTCCGCGAACGCATTTGCATCCTCTGTTACCGACCGGATCATAGAACGGTGGTGGCCGTCTCGGCGAGGATATCGCCCTAAAGTGCCGTGGATGCAATTTGCTAGCCACGAGACTCCCGCGCGCTATTTACTTCGAAACAATTTAGGTTGTAGCCGGCGTGGCACGGTTCGTATACGTCACTGTCACAATGCAGCCGCGTTGCATCCAACCATCCTCGGTCCTGGAAGATTTCCTCTCTCTTTTTCCAGTTTCACCGGAATGTCTGCTTCTTAGACTCGAAACTTTTTTTCCGAGCCCGTTAATGAATTTATCTCTGGACGTTATCCAGTTTCTGCGAACTAATTTCATCCCTTTTACCCCAGCCATTCCTGGTCCTTAATCATTTTCAAATAGTGCGGCAGTGTTTATATCAATTTAAAAATTTTCGGGCTTGGAACTTAAACTTTCAAATGTTATCTTTGCAAAGCTCAAGGAACTAAACGATAGGAGAAGAGTAGGAATACGTCGCACAGTGGGGCATTTTAACCAAGAAGCTGGCCAAAATTCAATTTATGTACAATTTATCATCAATCGATAATGGCAGTTGCTTTTTGTACCTAAGTAAGTTTGCGAATCAAAATACAACCGTATTTTTGCTACTGACCTTCGTGTCACCTTGCAGCGTGAGTCGAATGGTATAGTTTACTTAAGATGGTTGTGTTTTCTTCCGTTGCTATTGTAAGTTGCTCTAAGAAATATTGTCGCAGTTTTTGTGCGAGTAAAAGAGTTCTGGTTCTTCGGAAGGACGAGGAGTTTTAAATAAAGTAAATTTATTGTATGTAAATACTGTGTTAATTTAGCAATACACCAGATATGTTCAAACAAAAGGAAAAATATAATTTTGTAACGAAACAACACCGGTGGACTTGTTTTCTACTATAACATAATTTTGGCCAGCTTTTTGTACGTCGTGTAAACGTTAACGTAACACATGTAGCAAATTTAAGTGAGCACTACCACACTCGTCGATCATACGACTGCGATCAGGATTCCAGAGGTCTGTTTCCGGTACGCATTGCGGCGTTAGGATCCCGAATAGAAGCGCCGGTTTATCGCACGTCGAGGAGACAGGTCTCTAGGGTGTGCGAAAAAATGCGCGAATGCTCCTTCGGCAACTCCCGAGAGTTGCGCGAGCACGAGTATCAGATTCGCAGAATTTCACCAGGACGACTGCAGTGCGGAGTTCGTGACTTTTCGAATGGGGTATTTAAACTGATTAGAATTGATCTTATCGCTTTTCTCGCGGCTACTGAATCCGAGGTTCTCAAACGCGGAGTTTCGAGGTCGGAAACTTGCTGTTCACGAAAACAATTCGTTCCACTGATTTGTCTTTTCACTTAGACTCTTTGTTTTCCCTAGATGCTGTTGTTCGAGTACAAACAACCACATATATGTGCCCCTAATTATGAAAGTGGTCTAAGACATATATTTGTTGAAAGAACAATGAAATCCAAATCCTCATATGGAGTAATAAATCCATTAAATAACATATTTTATAAGAATATTGATTTTTTTAATGGCACGTTACAGGCATTCCTGTATTTGCTTAGTTTTGTACGGTCCATACGTATGTTAATTCTAGGTTAAGACTTAAAATTAAGGTTTTTTCTGTTTATTAGTTATACTGTATAAACTGTATACAATTGTATAAAAGGACATCAGTCCGTATAAAATAAATAATAATAATAATAGTTCATTTTCGACAATATCGTAAGAATTACATTGAATTAATTTAGCTTAAAATAATGTGATACGAGAATACTGATAAATTCATTCTTTTTTAAAATTTTGACTAGATTACTTTCATAATTACGGTTACATATAATTGTAACACAAGATTCTTTGGTAAATTGAATCCTGCCGATGTTTTTCAGGGTGGATTTTATCGGTCTTTGTGAACTTTAACGAAATCTCGTTTTACATTGAATTATGAATAGTATTTCCTGTTTCAAAGCGGTTGGTAATAACCACTTGACGCTGATGTGACTTTTAAATACAGTTGTGTAACGTGTTAAGCGTCTTAATGGTTCTTGGGAGCCATTAGGAGCGGACACTTTTAAATCGCTGGGTGCTTAAGCCTTTACCGTGGAAATGGAGTCCATGGGACTCTGCCTTTTATTTGTAGTTTAACTAACAAATACCTCTATATCACATAAAACTTTGCCTATTCGTTACCCTTTTTTATCTTCTTCTAATACAGTACTGCATAATTATTAAACTTTGTGATATTTCACAGTATTTCCGATATAGTGCGCCACATGGTTGAAGTCACTGTTATTTTATCGTGTGTAAGCTAGCTCAACATTGAGATAAATGATGTAAATAATTCCAGAAAGTGATGTGAACGAATGTGCAATATTGAAGTGAGTGAATGAATAATTCCTGATGGTTGGTAAGGGTGAGTAAAGGTTTGGTTGGGGTACGAGTGAATGAATGCTAGGTTGGTATGAGTGAAAATATGTAAGTTGATACGAGCGAACGGTTTGAGAGTGTTTTGTCAAACGAGAGTATGCGAATGACTAGATGCGTAGAGAACGAGTATAAGAGAGCACGTGTGTTAAGAGGATAGTTATTACTTGATTATTATTGAAATATCTTATATATATACATTGCAATAGTTATAATAAAGTTCTATATTCAGTTTATAGTTAACAAATTATATTTACTCTTGGTTCATTTATATATAATCTGCTAAAGCAATTTACAACAATAAGAAATCAAATCTTTTTGTAATAGTGTCGCATCTGAGTACTCTAAATGTGCTGTCATAAACAAATTTTCAAAAATCTTTTATTTCTATTTACTTGCGGTTTCTCGATCGAAGATAACGTAACTTCCGCTTGAAGTTTCACGACATCCGCTGTCGCGTTTCACAGCCCCTCGTCGCCTCACGGTTACATCTGATAACTTCTCGAAATTATTCAATGGGACGAAGTTTTGATTTCAATTTCGCCGTCTGAACGCGAACCACATTTCCGCGTTTTGTCTACTTATTAGAACTTCGCGTCTCTCTTCTCGTCTCCATTCGAGGCGGCCTCGAAGCACCGCGAGGCGAATAAATCCGTATAATCCCGGAATGATTTTCCAGGCTACGGCATAATTTGCCTTGGATATCTTCGGATAGAGATTGTAAGCGATAACGTTGCACGGTTCTCAGACGCGTCGGATAGCCGATGCTTTATGACCGAGGCCGTTTTTATTTCTGACTTACGACCGGAGTGCAAGCTGACTCATTTATGAGGCCAGAGAGCGTCTCGGAAAGATGTCTGACCGTCTAGTCGCACAACCACCGACAGGAAATCGATTTCATCTTACCGGCCCCTTAAATATCTTTCCATTTCTTCTGTTGCTTCGAACACGCCCCTTCGACCAGGCTGGCTAATGGGCTGCAAACATCAAAATTCATCCGCCACCTCAAATAACAGGAGTTTCTTTTACGGAGACTATCCAGAAAGTCTAAAATTTATAAACGTAATACAAAGGTTCATAATAACGAACCTTTTAATTCTTTTTTCTATTTTATAGTTTCATCAACATCATAGGTTATTAGTAGATAATGGATCTTTATGCAAAATGAAAATTTTTTCTTCTGAATTGCAATAAACTGCAGTGAGATTTAAATATTTTCTTTCTTAACATGGTTAATAGGTTGAAAATAATCTATTTACTGTTTTAAATTATACCTACTCCTTTTTGTTGTAAATGTATAAAATCCGCTGTCTGGTTATCAGCGAATATTTTATCAAAATTAGTTCTACGGTGAATTTTTTTACGCTGAAATAAGTGCAACTTGGTGTTTCTTTTCTTTGGTCCAATTTCAAAAAAGCTGTTTTTGAGAAAGTCCACGGCTTGAATGTTGATAATAATTGATATGAAATCGTGGCAGTAGAAAATTAATTCGACGCTGAATTTTCGCGGACGATACGCGAACACATTACGTATTAAATTACGGCATCGTCCGTTTTCGAATTGTTTTTCTGACGCACGACGAGACACGCTGAATTCTGCTAACGATGATTGATAGAGAAATCGACAGTGCGTATTTAGCAATTTACATTCCATTATTCGCCTTTTCCGTTACTTTGCGTCGGTCTGTGTTGCTAAGCTTCCGGCGCTGTTATTATTTGCAATGCTTTTAACGAAAATATATTCGGCGAAACGTCTGCGGCTGAATACGATGCAGAGAGATGAGAAATATTAATTTTGCTAGTTTGTTTGGAGTGCGTTAAAGAAATTTCAATACAGGCCGCGTAATAATTCGTCTGTGTTTGAGTGTTTGAGGAGAGGATCGGGAATGGCATATCAACATTAAACTTAAAATTAGTCATGCATAAATATTCCAGCAAGACTGACGCAGTTCTAATTTACGTTTCATAGATGGAGTTAATATAAATACCTGAATATTTGTACATGTAACGTTAATCTTGTTTTTATTTCTTGACAACAAAGTTTGTCTTGAAGTCAATTTTATAGCGCTTGCTAGAAGCACATACATAATTATGTCTTATGTCCACGAAAAGCCGAACGACCATAAAAGTTTATGTCCCTCACGGTACGCTGGCAATTAGTACCACGTCACACAACACCTGGGGCACCTACTCTGGCGGCTATTAAAAAATCAATTAACGGCATGTAACGAGTTCGAAATATTATTAAAATTTTTGTTGTCATCCACAAAATTTTCTCGAATATTTCTCTCAGCATAAAGTAGTAGAATATTACGTGGTTATCTATATATTTTACCACGTTTTTATTAGCTCGCTTTCTTGTTTGTTTGTCTGTCTGTCTGTTCGGTGGCAAATTTTGCAATTGATTTTAAACTAACTTCCTGATGAGCTAGAGACTTGAAATTAAATACATGGCTCAGAACTGGACGACAATGCATTATTAAAAAATTTTTTTTTAAAAGTCTATTCGTTTTTTTTATACATTATCTATAGCTATATTTTTATACATTATTTATACCTAATAACTAGGAATCGTAACATTTCGTTTAAGATGCGCGTAATTGATTCTTCCCGATGGAAAGTGCAAATCGATTTGTAATATTGATCCGCGTAATGACACATAAACACCAATTTACATATCGTTGTGTAACGTTTATTCATAAAACGAGCTCATGAATATGTAATCCGGAACGGTCGAGTCCCACGTTAAATGTAAGCTCGCCCCGTGACACCAATTAATTTTCCTCGCACGGTTAGGTCCCTGCACCGCGAAAAAGGGTCGCGGTATCGGTAATATCAACGCGATATCTGCGGGTTCACGTTTCCGTTCGTTCATAAAATCTCACAGGTTTTGGGCCGAGAGGTTCGGATGAACGCGGGGTGGAGAGGCGCGGGTACAAGTTCGCAGATAAACCTTTTCCGGCGATTACGTCTTCCTATTCGGCGATACCTGAAATCTATGCTAATTCGCGGGGATAAAATATTTGGTTTGCTCGTGGCATGCAGCGAGTTCGCCATTGGAACTCCGCGTACAACAGTGGCTTGATTTATGCTTTGCGCCCGACTCGGGACAAATCCACGTATTCCGCTTGTGCTCGGTGCCATTTTATGAATCACTATGGCTTATCCGGCCTCTCGATCGCCGCTGTCGAGGATCGAATCCATTGCCACTCCTTTAAATTGAAAATCTATAGAGATTCGGAAGGAGAATAAATAAATTAACAATTTACTAACTGTAAACCTATTGAGATGAATCTTTAGCACTCGAATGACGATTCTTAGGCGCCACGAAACCACCATTATTAACAATTAATTAATTGGTTATCGATCGTAATTTACCTTCAGGATATTAGAAATTTTTATTCGTGGCGCAAAGGTTCGACCATTTACAACAACTAGCTATTTTTGTGAATACTAAACGCTGGATTCGGATTTGAATCTTCAGGTTCGAGAACCACGTTAGCTATTATTAAAATGTTTTAATACAAGGAATAGAAAGGAGGTGTTTCGTCCTAGACCATTATTAACCATATGAATTACTAAACATTTAATGTTAAATATTTGGTTTTGGAGATAAAAAAAACTCCGAGTGCTAATGATTTCGTAATTGGCTTTTGAATAATATGCTACGTGGAAAAAAAAGAAGCGTCGAAATCATTTTTTAAATAATATTTCGAAATTTGACGAATATCCATACATTTTGCACGAAAGTTTATAGTCTAGTGAGCATACTGTAGACTCAGCAGTAGACTACCTGACTACCTCATTGATACAAGAATCGAGAGAGGCTCACGGGAGATTCGATTATCAGGAGACAGAAGAGTTATTACCTTTTTTAAGCGAATATTGACGCAGACGTGGCAGTGCTTAGACACAGGGAATATTAATGGCGGTGGAAGAAGGCTTTTCGGTGGCTTTTGAAACGTTTACGGGGTACAGTTAGAAAAGAGATGAGCGAGGGTTGCTTTCGACTTCGTCGGGTCCAACATCGCCTTGGGTCAACCCTTTCTGTCTGCATTGCTACCCCTACGGATCGGTGTATTCATTATTCGGGCGCTAAATCGTTTGTGAATAATGGCCGCCATGAATCTTTTCTCGGCTGGCGGCGCTTGCTACCGGGATATCTATATGTATACCAGTTAGTCCTTACGGTCGCAGGATCGAGAGCACACGGACCACGACTTCGCCGAGAAATATCATTTTTACTGAGAGTTCTCTCGGCACTGAAACCGGTCATTCCTTTTTCGAACCTTTTTGAAACAGATGCCTCGTCTATCGACATGCAAAAATAACGACGGCTGTTTGGTAAACGGGAAACACAACACGGACGGAAACATTGTAACGTTCGCACAATGAAATAGAATAGCTCAAAAAATACGGAGAAGAGATCGTGTATACACACATATACAGCTTCTTTAGGTGATCGAATAAATTAATTTAGTTCCTTATGTTCATCGGTAGACTGCGAATTTTCAAATCGTGAAAAAATGATTTTGTCCAGCAGATTCCCAGCTATGATTTTTAGTTTGCACAGTGAAAAACAATAGCTCACAAAATACGGAGGAGACATCGTGTATACAACTTCTTTGTAGGTGATCGATTAATTTAATTTAGTTCCTTATGTTCATCGGCAGACTGCGAATTTTCAAAATCGTAAAATATAATTTAGTCCAGCTGACGCCAAGAGTAATCGAATTACTATGTGTCTGTGCAATCCGTACAACGTGAAGTACGATAAACCGTGTCGTCTGTTTTAGTGTTATTCACGGGACGATTCGATGTCTCGATGTCCTCAGACCGGAGTATCGAATGCTCGAAACGCTGGTCGGCGTGCTCGACGTTTCAACTTTCGCCGACTTTCGCGTAAACAGAATAGCAGTCGGGAACGTCCGTGGAACTTTCCGTTTCGGTCACCAGGTATTTTCGTCGGAAATTCGTGAACCGTTGAGTCGGGACAGTTTCCTCTATAAAAGTAAAACCGCAAATCGATCGTTCAGAGAAGGGGACGCTGGAAGTCCCGTAGAAGTCGCGTGATTACGTCCGCGGAGAATCGAGAAGTTTTGCTTGCCTCAGGTAAGTGCGTGAAACTGACTCGAACAGTCGGGAGCCCCATTGTCGGCCGGGTTCTTTGTAGCAGGCACAAAAGCCGACCGGATAAAGTACTCGATACAATTGGTCCGCACAATCCAAATCAAGAGCGAGACGTAAGAATTATCGCTGGTTTCGTCGACCGCTGGAGGCTCGATTGTTTTCGTGCATTCCTTTTGTTCTCGCGATCCTAGTCGGCCGAAAAGACGTTCGATTTTCCCGGCGCAGTTTGTTCTGGCACGTCAGCCATGACTATTATCCTTGACAGTCACGGAATCCTGGAGACCTGGCCCGTGAATTGTTGCTGAATGCGGTTGACGTAAAAGGTCAGTCAATAAGTTAGTTTTTTTATTATCTTTTATTATTTTTTTTAAATAATCATTGACATTTAAAATATCTTTTTAAAATACTTATTATAAAGAATGCTGTGTTTTAAATATATAACCATGGCGAAACGTATGCATTTTCCAATACGGAGTTCTACATATCTAAGAATGATCTTTTTTAGCGGTGAAAAAACAAGTTTAGAAAATTTTTTTAGCGGTTAAAAAGCAAGTTTTGTATTTGCATATCATTTATTGTGTTAAATGCATAAAATTCGCAATCTACAAACCATCACTGCTAAATTCCTTCACGAGTTGTTTGGAAGTTACGCGGCAAATCCAAAAAAATTATCGAATCGTTGCAAGAAGATTTCCACTGCAATGCGAACTGTACAATTCACAAATACGGTAACTAATAAATTCCCTACTCAATATGGGCCTCCAACTGCCCCTTAATGTAGACACAGTTATCGCAAAGCCAAATATCAAAGCTTGTACTAGCATCCACTCCCTTTTCCAAAGCTGTAACCTACATATTTAGCGTCAGTCTCTTATTGTATTATTCCTGTAATCCACGTTATTGTATTTACCTACATTATTCATGTAAAGCAGAATAAACCCAAGAGGGTTTCGAATGCTTATAAATATAAAAAAGATTTCCACTTTTCGCATCGACTTTTGCAAGGGCAACCAAAAAAGCGTATATCGCACAAAACGATTAATTTCGATGCTTCGTTAAAAGCATTTCCGAAGCAAAAGACAGCTTCTCGTTACTTAAAAATTTGGTAACGTCAACGTCAGTTATCGAGAGGCACGAAGCATTCGTGAGGAGAAGTCACGAATGAAAGTTGTCTAAAAAGCTAAAGCTCTATAAAAGACAGCGAATGACGTGCCGCACCGCAACCTAGCTTCCACATAAATGGCTTCGATTTGCGAGGAATTCGCAAGTAAGATTGTCGCGCGACTAGGAAACGCGATGTCTGAACTGAGAGCTGAACGCCGGAAGAATATCGTGACGATAGATGAAATGCTTGTCGTGTAGAGAAAAGAACCGATAAGAACGTAATGGCAGAGGAAATCCTCTGTTATTCTGCTTATGATGTTTGAGGAGAAATTGGTCGAAAATTTTTGACGGAATGCGAGAGGTATCGCGGTCTCGTTAAGTTTGCATTCCTCGGGATAAAGTGAATATTATTCGTTGATTGCGGGGGAGAATATAAGGTGGAACGGCCGCGTGCGGAATATAAAATATTCCGAGAGATTCGAGGCCCGCTCGACGATGCTCGCTCGACAGATTGAAAACAAGTAAAGCACGAGGCGGAATAATTCTGTGCCGTTCGCGTTCTTGTTTCGTTACAGTTCCCTGGAAGCGAAAGCGGAGACATGGTCGTGGAACGCGGAAACGTCCCAAAACGATGGAACAAAAACGACAGGAAAACAGTTCGTTTCGAAACTAAGGGCTGTAATGCACGAATATTAAAAATTTTTGCGTCGCGCGGATGCGACGAGACGCGTCGAAAGCACAACGTTAAATTAAAAACAGTTTTCGCGAAGGAGGTTTCTTGGTCTAGTGCGAGTCATTTGGTCCGCTATTCAAAAAGCTGATCTATTTTCAAGGATGCGTGGAGACTCTTCGGTTGACTGTATACAGTATTCGAAAATACTAAACTTTCGGCTTTAAAATGTTAACGATAATGTACACACTCAAAATACCATCAAATTTGATTCTTAATGATCCGAGAAACGCTTCCAGCGCACTTGGAGGGCTTTCAAAACAGACGTGTCGTAAATAGGAATTTGTTTTCTATGACCATTTTATTCGAATGTTATTGAGGTCACCGGCGTTTTAGTACCAGAAAGCTGTTACCCGGTTAGAGCATTTTATAGCACATGCTTACGTGTGTTTGTATATGGGGAACTTTTATTAGCTGTTTCATAGATGTTTTCTGAATGCCAGATGACAAAGCTTTCGTGAAAATTATGACCAATTAATTCAATACCAAACACAACATTTACAGTCCACTTGTTCCGTCTCATTAGAAGGTAAAGTGTTTTTGTTGCTAAATAAAAAGTGTTCGATTATGAAATAAAGAAGTAACATGACCAATTAATTCAATGCCAAACACAACATTTACATTCCACTTGTTCCGTCTCGTTAGAAGGTAGTGTTTTTTTTTGCAAAATAAAAAGTGTTCGATTAAGAAATAAAGAAGTAACATAAGCTTTGCGGCAGGACGTATAGCTGACTAGAGAAACCGAGAGAGATTATAGAAAGAAATGCTCAATAAGCTATGTTTGAAACATTTCTAATATCATGTGAAACTACAGGTGCTGCTGGATAGTATACTTTATCTTTTATTGGAATAATTTGATCGACAACGTGACCGGAATGCGATACGTGTATCGGTAGTTGGGCGTGGGATGATGATCAGAAAACGAACCACAAATTCTGAAACTGTAGATCTACGAGCTTTCCTATCTGGCAGATACTTCGGTCATAAATTCGTGAGAAACAGGGTGCAGCTATATCGCGCTGATACGGGCGGAAGGCATCCACCTAAAGACTCGCGTCACTGATCTCCTAAGCCCTTCAGGCTGCTACATCCGTCTAGTCTTTCCATCCAACTGTTTCCCTCTGTTTCGTTCACCGTGTGTCCAGTACACCTGCTTTTCATCTAATCTAATTATTCAATTTCGAGTAGAGACTCCCAGAGATCTCAGAAAAGTAGTTCGGCTAATATCAACGGAATTGAAAGTTAACATTCGTCACGGCGTCTCCTTATTCTCCAGATGCTACAGTAACATTTGCTTAAACGTATCACAAAGTGAAATTAACATTTCGATAATCGTGTAATTGGTTAGGATGAAAGTAGTCGTTATTGTTTCACGTTCTTGCACTAATATTTTAATCGTTTAAAACTTCCTTCACGATCCACAATGTCAATGTGGTTATGAAAATCAGGATATCAACCACGTGCTATGGCAATGTCCCATGTTTGATGAACAGAGATTGGAGTTTATCAGACAACTACGAGAACTGCATCTTTTTCTTCCGCTCTCATGCAATGCCTTACTATCCAGACCTACGGTGGAAATTGTAAAATAACCTACTCGTTTCTGATTGCCTGTGAGTTAAATATTTAAGAAAACTGTATAGGTTTAAAAACTGCTTGTTACCATCCAACGATTATTTATATGTAATTGTATTGTATTATCTAATGTATAATAATGTATTGAAAAATATTGTATGGTAAAATAATCTCTATTTTGAAATTCTAATTGCAAAATAAAAAAAAACAATAAAAAAAACTTTCCTTCGACTTCAGACATTTCAAACATTTGGATTCTGAAAATCTGATTGCATTTAACAGCATTTAACAAAAAGTAACAGAGAACAGAAATATTGAGTTAAAAATCGTGGATAAAAATTGTAGGAATGCATGTTTAGGCAGCCGGCTACCCGACTAAGGGACAAACAAAGCAGAAATTGAAATCGCTGCAACAACGAAGGGAATTTATTCATTTATCATTGGAAACGTTCGCACCTGAGCCGTTCCAGAAACTGAATCATCCTCGAGCATATCTCACCGGTCCTATTTTTTCGTTTTGCTCCGAACATTTCCCACTTACCAGTAGTTGGTCCTGTGCCAGGAAGATGGAAATTACATGCTTGCGACATCCGTCATACAATGCGATTGGCTGGGACAAAGAATGCGGCGACCCAGAGTCCTTTCATTCCAACTTCCTTCCTGGACGCTCTCCTCCTTCCTGGATTTCCCTCGGTTTAATCTGTGCGCAACAAGGAACCCCGGCGCATGTCAGCTGAAACGAGAAAAAATGGCAATGCGGTTTTCTCGACGCGTTCTTATACGTCGAATCCAGCGTCTTGCGGTTTACTTTTCGCAATGTACGGCTCTGGCCACTTGGCACCGTTAATCGGTCGCTTGCTCGCGCGTATATATTTCCCCGCCTTCGAACAATCCTCGATTAACTATACTGCGTGGCATTGTCGGGCTGCTGCCAAGTGTCAAAACCAGCAGCCTGCTCGGTTTACATGCCAACGCGAGAAAACGCTGGATCCTTAGAAAATCAAGGCCCATCTTTCAGCTGTGTTCTGTTGATAGGATCTTCCAGAACACTCTCCTCAAATTTTATTTGGAAACTCGCGAATAAGCAAATTTGCAAAAATATCACATGAAATTTAATTCAACGTTTCGGTCTCAATCTAGACCACTTTCAAGAATAGACAGTTTCATTATTGCGTCTGTAAGAATTAATCAAAGATATTATTTTGTATAAATTATGGAACGGTTAGGCAAACGTGTTTTCACATAAATAGAAAATAAAAAAGAATTTGGACTTAAAAAATGTGTGAAGACTCACATGCTTATAAGAAAAGGTATTAATTTATATTCTTAAAGATTACGGAACATGTTGGTTCCATGCCGGTGACAAGTGGACTGCATAAACCGTGAAGATTTATCGTTGCGAAAAAGCAGTCGAATGTAGTAACACATAATTGAAACTTTAAATTACTAAATTATTTGTGATATTTATTATAAGGTCTAATATCCGCGGGTTTTCGCGTTTCCTCTTCTCTTCGGTTAGTTTTCAGCATCGATTACCTGTTTTGGCTCGACATCTGCATTACTTACGTAACCTGCGCGGCGACTTTTGTCCGTCGTTCAAAACAATCTGCTTGTCCTCATTTATTTTATGGGCTCTTGTTGCTCTAACATCGATCATACAAATGTTTCTACGTAAACATAGTTTCGTATGTCACAGTATCTGAAGAAGACATTTATCATCTCTCTTAAAACATCGAAGAGTAGAAATACTGAATACAAAGTGTTGGTGAACGGTATTTTGTTTTTTGTATTGTTTGCATTTTGTTAAAAGTGTCGATCGCTTGTTTGAACACTGAACAGAACATTATTATGTAATTTTTTTATTCGCGGCGCAAAGGTACGATCATTTACAACAACTAGCTATTTTTGTGAATACTAAACGCTGGATTCGGATTTGAATCTTCAGGTTCAACAACCACGTTAGCTATTAAAATCCTCGTATTAAAACATTTTAATAGCTAACGTGGTTCTTCAATCTGAAAAATTTGTAATATCCTGAAGATAAATTACGATCGATAACCAATGAATTAATTATTATTATATAATAATTGAATTACTGAATGATACAGTTTAATGTAGACCGCTGATCGTCGAGGCCTTATCTCCATTTCGTATTTAAATGTCCAATTTCACTTTTCCATAAAGTTGATTCCAACGTCAATCAATGCGATTTTCTTGTGTGTTTGTCAAGCGCGATGTACGATCAAAGTGTAGTGGCAAATGAATTCATCGGTAATACAAAGAACTTCGAAATAGAGGTGGCAGTTTCGTAAATGAAAATTGTGAACGACCAAAAAACTCAATTTCTACCGCAGTATACAGTAAAAAGCGATGTTTGCTTTAATATTGGAGCTAAAAATCGGGTAACTTGTATGCAACAACCCACTTTTCCGCAACTTTTCGGTTCCCATTGTAGGAGGTTTACTCAAAGAATGTTTATTCTTTTACGATTTGTTACAAACTGCTTTTCCCGAAAGATTTTTATTTACAGATGAGTATCGGTTGTTAATGGTAAATCGATCGTCGGTTCGTAATGACAACCAGTAACAAACGTCAGCTGGTCACCGACGATCGATTGACACTAACACATTGGTATATTTAAATAAATACCTACACCATCTTGATACAACCACTAAAAATTTGCCACTAAAACGTTCCAAAATCAAGAGATCCAAATGTGACGAATTTTTGAGTTCCTCTTTCATTCGCGTGAAAGGATCGAGAGTACACCTCAGCATTGTCTCGGCATCTTCAATCTCCTCGATAGTTGGGCACTTAAAAAAAAACGACGTCCACCGCATTTTCCGGTCTTCTTGGCCGCCTCCTAACCGCTTTTTCGAGGCCCCAATCCCCCAGTCTCGTTCCCGTTTCGGAGCATCTCGTTTCGCGCGATCCCGCCCCACGCCTGCACGGTGTATTTCACCTCTGCAGAGCCGCGGTCCTCTTCAGGTAGATGCTTCTATCTAATCTGGAGTGCGGATCGATGGGAAGGACGGGTCTTTGCTGAGGCGTGCCTCGAGTCCGGCTCTCGAGGATTTCATTCAAAGATCTCGACGACCCCGACCACGCCGGGGTTTGAAGCGTTGCACGAAAGCTACCTGGGAATGGGCGACACGAGTGCAACGTCGAAAAGGATTCGAATGCGTCTTGCCGGATAAGACTCGGTGGTTCCTCGAGCTCGCAGCAGCCGCGCTGGCCGAGTTTCGCGAGACGTCTAACGGTCCCGGGTATTTGCCAAATCTTGCTGAAATTCAATTTCGTCAAACTCGTTTCGCGTAAAAGTAACTCACTACCGGAGAGAACAATTAGGTTGCAGGAGATACCTTCTTTCCTTATGAGGTAACTTGGGTGTCGATATTGATTATTTATGACATCGTATGCAGAGCAAGCTGCTGCAAGAACTTTACGAAAAATTGCACCAGAATATTATATACTCATTGACAAGAAAGGGGACTTCGAGGAAAGTACTGGAAATAACGCTTCTTTATTTAAATAAATATAGGATATATTTTATTTTCCGCTTTACAAAAAGATAAGTGAATAGAAGAAACAAGAACGTCTCGTCGCACAGTGCGTTGGCCAAGAGGGATAAAAATAGAAGAATCAATGCTTTTAAAATGTATATCTGTTTTACAGGAATTTATTGTAAACATACCATTTATTCATGAACAATCGCCAGAAAAAAACTGAACATAGCTTGACACAGAACGCGTTCCTTTCGTCATAATCTGACACGAAAAGGAAAAGGAAAACTGCATACAGCGTATTGTAAAGCGCAAAATTAAATAAATTGTGGTGGATCATTTAGATCAAAGTGTGTACTCGTTATTTTGGCTCCCTAGTGGTTTGTACAATTATTATTTATCGTATTTTATTACTTCAAAGTGAACCGTTTCTTAAAACGCGAAATCGAAAATTCTTATAACTTTAACTAAGCTTTTCTCAAAAAAGCTAAAACATGTCTTGGGGTTTTTGCTAGAAAATATTCGCAGGACTATCCTTTATTGAATTCTACAAAGATTTTCTGCTCGAGCTTGCTCCTTTAATTTTTAAAATTATTTATTTAGATATTGCTGTTATATTCACTTGTATTTCATAGAACTCTTATTGTATTATTCCTGTAATCCACGTTATTGTATTTACCTACATTATTCATGTAAAGCAAAATAAACCCAAGAGTGTTTCGAATGCTTATAAATAAAAAAAAATCAAAATATAACTAGGGATTCATGCAAGAACCCAACAAAACGCACCTCAGTTTCTTAAAAAAACAGTCGCGAAGATCACCTCGATTTCAGTGTCTAAGCAGAATAGCAACTTGCCTGAATTTAGCAGGGTCACCGAGGGAACGACAGTACGTGGGATAGGAGTAAGACTTTGGGAGTAGGACAATAAGGACAAGAAAAGGGATTTCGAGGGAAGAAATGGAAAAGAACAGAGTGAGATTATCAATGGAACGCGTGGGACGTGTCGGGAAAAATGCGGAACGAATCAGGAGTCGGGTTTGACACCCGGACAACCCGCTCCGGCTGAGAAAATGTCGGTGCGCGAGCGAGCGATCCCATCTTTCGGATTCCTGATGCAGAAATTTCATCGAACCGGAAAAAACCTCGGCGAACGGGAAGACGCGTCGAATAACGGGCGCGAAAGGTCAATAATAGACGGAAACAGTATCGGCCAGGGTGAGAAGCGTTCCTGGAAACGTTGAAAAATTCAGGACGGCCGGGGATGTAATTTCAGAGAGATCTTCCGCGAGTTACGTAAGAACGAGCCCTTGGACGCTACTATTTTCGATGCTTCGAGGTTGTGTAACGGAGTTCAACACGAGGTTCGGACAAATATTAATCGGACATTGCATCTCACAACTGTAGTCGGCATGATCGTTCTTATCTATACGGGACCGATTGAAAATTCGAATACGTGGGACTTACACCCCACTTGCGTAATGGATTTTTCATATTTCCCTGATAAAAACCTGGATACTTATTATTTTTTAACACCATATACAATAATTTCCTATTCAGTATTTTTTTCGTATATCAAGGCTAACTTCTACAGATTACAAAAGGATCAGCCTGAGTTTCACGCAGATATATCGAAAGTTCGATTCTCGCCGAATTTACCACCCTTCTTTTCACAGCATTTTGTTTCCACCAGAAATTCTCAGTACAACATCAGGTTCCGATCAAAATTCATCTTTTGTATTATTTGTATTATCCTGAAAATTTATCTGGTTCAGAACAATCTTCATCTGAAGATTTTGATACAACAACTTCCGATTCTACTTTATAAGCTTCAGAAACAGTTGTAAGTACCTTATTATTAATTTCTATTGTTTAATTCAACGATATATTACTTTTTACTTAAAAACGTACCAAAAAATATTGAAAAAATATTAAAAAATGTTTTTAAAATGCTTAAACAAATAACAAAATGATATTATATGTGATTTGAAAACGTTGTGGGATCATTAAACATTATAAATAATTTTGGCCAACTAAATCGCTGAAAGGGACCACTGTGCAACGTCTATCGTTGGACGATGATTTCCTGTGGGAAGAAATAAAAATCGAGAAAGAGAGAGAGAGAGAGTCGCAAGATAGAGTAATTTTTATGCGAGTGTTCGGCGACGTCGCTACGCGGTATCGATTTATCGGGTTTTCGTACTTTGAAATCAAATTTGACGGAAATGGATGGAATTAAGAGATAAAAAAGATCGACCGAGGAAGGGAGAAGGTGTATAGGCGAGAGGAAGGGTCCAGCATGAATTTATGGGACGCCAATCGTTTTAAATCCTGCGGATGCAGCCTCAGCATCACTTGGTAGCCATTTCTAACGTTATGGCGTGTCTATATTTTATCGCAGGCTCTGACTGGTGAGTAGCAAACCTTTACGGCGTATGTGTACGTTCCCGAAATCTATGAAGAATAGGAACAATCCTCCGACCTTCAACGAGGAGACAAGAATACGTCATGAGATATACGTCACAGCTAACAAAGAGGAAACAGATTAACCCTCATCCACACGGGTAATTTTTTATACGATTCTGCATGAAGAGGTGTACCCGGGTAGCCATATAGGTTGCTGCATACTGTTGTAGCGTCATCGTCGCTACCAGGCCCCAGCGAGGGCCCTTGGTCCGTGACGGGTCCATCTACCTCAGGTTCATGCATATACCTAATTTTCTTTTCCATTGTCATAAATGATCGAACCTGTGCGCCGCGAATAAATACTTATACTATCATTAAGATAAATTGCGATCGATAACTAATTAATTAATTATCATATACCTGATAGCTGGCCCCGCTTGACCTGGAGATTTTTTATGGCACGTCTTCGCTAAAAGACCAATATGTGTGCAGCATACACAAAAAGTAGAGAAATGTATTACTTGTAGTGACACGTAGTTCGATTGTATTTTGAACAATAAAATTTGTACTGAGAAATAGTTGTACTATAAATCACAATTGTATAGGATCTAATTTGCCTACTTGAGCCTTGTGGTACCCGGGTACCCTCATCATAGCGAATGCGGAAAAAAAGGTTTGGGAGTTTTTTTTGTGAAATGTTGTATAAAATTTTTGTTTAATTCCAAGGATATTAATTCATCTAAAGTAGATTTGAGATGTCACGAAAGATGAAGGACATATCAATTGAAAAATATTGAATATTATGTGAATGAATTTGAAGTAGGTACCCGGGTACCACGTAGTGTGGATGAGGGTTAAACTCTCAGCGCATCGCGCAAAAGTTTACCACTCATTTCTACCGCACAGGATTTTTTCCGGCAACTGTCCTTTTAACAGCGGCGAGTCGCCGAGCCGCGACCATAATAACAACGATCAAACGGACAACGCAATGCGCAAAACTTCCGAAGCTCCGCATGTAGGTCAGCGGAGCATTCTCTCTCCAAAAAGATCTGGCATCCGACTCGTCACTCATGAATAACTTGCTCTGTTTTATGCCTAAACTCCGGCTGCGATGAAATTCATGTTTTGTCACCCGGCCTGGCCGCGGTTACGCGCGACAATAAACTCCTGGCGGAATTATCTTGGAAAATTCCAGCATCTTGAAAAGTTTTGCCGTTTCGGCAAACGATCGCGACTAGCAGGGTCGTTTGGATCGATCGGTCAACTTCCGATCGCCGGGTAGTCACGAGGGTGGTAGTCACTCGACTCTGATTGTAAGGACAAAGTTGGCTTGGCTTTACGATGCTGTACTTTTTCTTCTTGAGCTCGAGGTTCCGGTAAATACCTTTTTTCCAGGCTTGCTTGTGCATTTGAATTGCATTAATTCGGTCAATCGCTGTCGATCAAGACCTCTTTCACGATCAGAGCCGTCGAGGACGTTTGCAGCTTTGAGCGAAGTTGTTTAGGACTCTTTTCGGCAATCAGGATACCTGTAGTTTAGAGGAGAGTCGTTTAGGACTTCCCCAGTCAGCCACTTGTAGTTTACGGAGGAATCGTTTAGGGCTATTTCAGCCAGTTAAAGTCGATCGGTATCGTTGTAGGTTTGGTCAAAGTCGTTTAAGGCTCTTCCAATCGATCAAACATTCGGATCATCACAAGATACCCTCTTAGGTTTGAAGTTTCTTGTTGTACGAATGTAATTATGTGGTTTACACTTCTCTTTATTTAGTATTACAGTGATTATCATCATAACCATTTTGATCAAATTAAAATATTGCACATTTTTAATAGCTAACGTGGTTCTTCAACCGAAAGATTCAAATCCGAATCCAGCGTGTAGTAGTCTTACAAAATAGCTATTTGTTGTGTAGGTAAATGATCGAACCTTTGCGCCGAGAATAAAAATTCATAATATCCTAAACAATATTTTAATTTGATCAAAATGGTTATGACGATAATCGTAATACCAGGTGTTGGAATTAATTCGTAGCGTTTTACAAAAGATGGCATTAGCCACCTCTCCATAGTCACACATACAAAAGTATATATTCCCTAGGAAGCTACTGATATAGCGTATCTTTACGAGTATATGACGTTTCGTTATTGTATCCGTAGCATTTGTCGTGCAGTGTCAAACATGTTGAAGTTCGTACCTGAAAAATCGTTTTTGCGGGGAGTGCTACTTCATTATTTTAATATGAAGAAAAGTGCCGCGGAAAGTCATCGCATTTTAGTGGATGTTTACGGTGAACATGCCCTAGCTGAGCAAACTTGCAGAAAGTGGTTTGCGCGGTTCAAAAATGGAAATTTTGACTTGGAAGACAAGGAACGTCCCGGTCAGCCGAAAAAGTTCGAAGATGAAGATTTGGTGACGTTGCTGGATGAAGACCCGGGCCAAAAACTTTTGGAGTTATCCTCATCGCTTGGAGTCGACTTTTCGACGGTCGGTAAACGCCTTAAAGCCATAGGAATGGTACAAAAACAAGGAACGTGGGTCCCACATGAATTAAAGCCAAGGGACGTCGAACGGCGCTTAGTCACCTGTGAACTGCTGCTTCAACGACAGGTTAGGAAGGAATTTTTGCATCGAATAGTCACTGGCGACGAAAAGTGGGTACTCTACGACAATCCCAAACGCAGAAAATCGTGGGGCTTTCCCGGTCATGCATCGATATCATCTCCCAGGCAGAATATTCATGGGAAGAAAATCATGTTGTGCATATGGTGGGATCAGCTGGGCGTCATCTATTATGAGTTGCTCCAACCTGGTGAAACCATCACTGAGGACCTCTACAGACGACAATTGATGCGTTTGAATCGAGCATTACAGGAAAAGCGGCCGCAATATAAAGATCGTCATGACAAAGTAATTTTGCTCCATGATAATGCGAGACCTCATGTTTCGAAAGTCGTAAAAACTTATTTGAAAACGCTGAAATGGGAAGTTTTGCCTCACCCGCCATATTCACCGGATATTGCTCCATCCGATTTTCACTTGTTCCGATCCATGGCGCATGGCTTGTCAGAGCAGCACTTTGACAACTACGAAATGACTAAAAATTGGATTGATTCATTCATCGAATCTAAAGACGAAGAATTTTTCAGACGCGGTATCCGCGCTTTGCCAGAAAGATGGCAAAAAGTGGTGGATAACGATGGACAATACTTTGAATGACGCTACTGTAATGATACTTGCATAATAAACCGCAAAACTTTGCAAAAAAACGCTACGAATTAATTCCAACACCTGGTACTAAATGAAGAGAAGTAAACCACATAATTATATTCGCACAAGAAACCTCAAACCTAAATGGGTATTAAAAATGTGCTAACGTGGTCCTTGAACCGGAAGATTCAAGTGTAGAAAAATGATCGAACCTTTGCGCCGAGAATAAAAATTCATAATATCCTAAAGATAAATTACAATCGATAACTAATTACTTAAAATATAGTGTTCGAATCGGGTTACCCTGACCTCAGCGATGACCATTTCATCGACAACCATTTCCCCGACACGATTTCATAGACACCGAATTTCACTGACAGTATCTACTCATCGACACGTTTAGATTGCCGACGATCATTTCATCGGCAATTTCATCTTCAAACTTTCGTCATAAACGTAATAGTGTTCACGCAATCGCATTCCAGAATTGAGACGTTGCCTTCGACCTCGGTCCTGTCTACAGCTCGCGCAGCATCCTCGGTCGAGGAATCGGAACTCGATCCACCCAAAACTTCGTAATTTTAACGTCTTCAGGTAGGTGGGAATGGTTTCCCGGTGGCCACACGTGTAACGAAACTTAAGGTCCCACTTTTCTGGGCGCGACGACGTCAAGAGAATTTGCCGGGCGGCGCCTTACTGCGCGGGGCATACGAATTCCACGGTTTATAAAAAATTCATGCTGGCCTTTTAGAAAAGTTCGTGCCGAGAATAAGGGAAGCGGTTCGCACGCGCGGATGTGGAAACGCGCGAAAAAATGTATTCGACCCACCTTCTTTTTATTGCGTAGCTTTGCTCCTCTGCCGTCGGACCCGGTCCCCATCGTTTTCGCGAGAAGTTTTCTGGAAATTTCGCCGAGGTAGTTGGCGGTGGTAGACTCTCTCTCTCACACTCTCTTTGGACTCGGAGTTCGGCAGGGGATCGTACTCGTTGGCTGGGAAAACTCGAGAGAGTCGCTGTGGAAATCGGTCCTCGTGCCGCCATTAATCGTTCCGACCGCATTATCGGCGATTCGCGATAGCACCGTGTTTCGCGAAATTATCCCTCGCCTGTCCACGTGTTAATCAGTTTCGCTGATAGCTCGCGGCGCGCTGCGTCGCGACGCCATTCGATAAGCTTCTAATGACACCTCTCTATCCGACGTAACAGCGTGTAATGGTCTCAGTCCATTACGGCCGATTGTTTTTTCCTCCCCAACTGTTTCGTTGGTACGCCGTCCACGAGGTTTTCTTGCTCGTTTCACTCGTGTCCCGAAAGATTCGGATGCGTGCTTCGGCGAGGAAGTTTCTGACGCTGGCCGCGATCGCTGCACGCTTTTCGGCCATGATTAAAAGTGTTCGACGCCGATTAAGACTCGTGAATCCTCGGATTCAATGGCGCTTTTAACGCGCATCGAGTCAGCTGAAAGGCGCGAAACCCACCTCGTTCCAGCAGCCGCGGTAATCACGATTGGGCCGTCCGTTCCTTGCAGCGAGACTCTCAGACTCAGTCTTTCAACTCTTTTGACGGTAATAGATCATATGCGGCCTACAGGGATTTCGAGAATTACTGTCAAAGATATTCTTAATCTAATCTGATATTAGGTGTAGAAACCAGATGCTAAAATAATAATTGAAATCGCAACTTCTCTGCCGTGTGCCTGTGTCTGATCAATCATTGATTATTACTACTTGCTATAGATTTCAAGCGAGTGTCCTAGCGTTGTTTCCACGATGCTTCATGTATTCTGTACCAGATTGGAGTCCTGGGTTTCTAGAAGATTATACACTACAAAGAATAAAAAATTAGTGTTAAATTCCTCATCGGAGTGATATATAGAAAAACGATGGAAAATAGCCAATAAAGGAGTCTTACATTCCCACTGTAATTGATACAGAATTTAATAAAAAAACAATGTGGTTCAGCAATAAGTTATATGTGTAAATATATATGTAGCTTTTATATCTCGCAATGAGTGCAGACAATTTTTATTTTATAGAAACAGCCGCAGTAATATATTTATCTTTCAAATCTAAAAAATGCATAAAATTCATTTGGATTCTCTTTCGCCAAAAGTCAACATTGGCGAATACCTTGAAGCGATGATGCTTATTGAAGAGAAAACGTATCGGAGAATAATGTAGTCGTGTTTGTCGAAGGAGTCGAGCGATCCAACAAGAGCCGCGCCCACGAGCAAGTCGCGGATTCGCTTTATCACACCTAGCTGAATTCCCTCTTGGGAAGATTCGGCAAGATTCCTGCAAAGAGATAAATAAGTTTGCCACCTGAATCTCAGAAGGGAAGGCGATCTCCTCGCAGCTGGATAAACCTGAAGTAAACCAGTCACGTTTATTACAACCCTCTGCTCCTCCACCCACTGATTTCTTTCGGTGTGGCTTGTTACACCTAGCTCATTCTCATATTGCTCGTATTCTCGTTTGCATTCGTTTGACGGACTTGTTTGAATATTTCAGAGGATGTGACGCGTTTATACAAACACCTACGCATCGTGGATATGTGCAAAAACTGTTTAAGGTTGAATCGTCTTTAGTTGCAAGCAGAAGGAATATCTAGATCGTGGAGAATCCAGTAGCAGAAAATATTAGGTTTCTATTAAAATACAATATTCTAATATAACCTACTATTTATATAAATATCTTTATATTATATAATATATATTATATAAATATATATTATGTAATATATATTTATATATAATTTATTTATATGTATTATATATATTGTATATTATATATAATAATTAAATATAAATATATAATAAAAAAATATATAAATAAAAATCTATATAGATCTAATATAAATGAATAAACGAAATTAAATAGGATATTTTGTTATAACATTTTGATAAATAGCTCGAATTTTCACAGATCTATTCAGGGTGATAATCTTGACAACAGACGGAAGAATCACCGAAATTGGAAGGGCTCCTATTTTTCCATAAATAAAATAAATTGAAGAAATTCTTTCATATTTTCATTTCGCCCGTGTCTTCATTTTATACGGGAGATCAGTTGCAAAGTTGACTATGTTATCGCTCGGCGGGATCCGCGCTGTTATTGTCGGCTGACGTACCCAATAAATCGTAATCGGGACAAGGCTGTACGTGGCGTGTGCTCGCACAGCTTTCAGAGCTTCACGAAGACCTAGATTCCGGGAGGAATCTTCTCGCTACTTCGCGGAAATACGGATAGACAACGGTGCAATATTTATTCTGAAGCGCAACACTTAGGTCACACGCGTGTCCAATGCGAATAAGCTTCTCCTGTTCCTCTCTCCGGGGTAATATGTATAATACATTATTATCTTCGGAAGTATTTAGAAGAATAATACGTAATTCAAAGCCAGAAGCGTCACTTAGTTGTTCAGGTATTAATAATTCCATTAAACGCGATTCTGCAAAAGCTGCTCCGACAACAAAGTTGGTGAGCGAAGTCGGCCAGCTAGATTTTCGGGCAAAGCCCTTGAAGATAACGAAGTTTCTGTCGCGAGAAGTTTGCCATTTGTCCGCAGCATCCTCTCCAAGCATTTTGGCACTTCGGATTTTCCTAAAAATGTTTATTTATGTCAATTTAAGTCCCCTATTTTAAAATCGCAAAATGTCCGGGAAATAATTCAGTGCAAAGCGGTTTCGTGATTGATGCAATAAAAAGGTTGATTAACTTTTCGGGCAAAGCCCTTGAAGATAACGAAGTTTCTGTCGCGAGAAGTTTGCCGTTTGTCCGCAGCATCCTCTCCAAGCATTTTGGCATTTAGGATTTTCCTAAAAATGTTTATTTAAAATCGCAAAATGTCCGGGAAATAATTCAGTGCAAAGCGGTTTCGTGGTTGATGCAATAAAAAGGTTGATTAATCTGTACGGTTGGTAATGATCGTAAAGGGCTTTCAATTAGATTGCAGCAAGTAATCAGATAATTATTACGAACAGTGGTGCGCGTGCATGCATCGGGTATAATCGTCTTATAAGTATACATAAAACGGAACACTTGCGCCGCAGGACAGCGACGCAAGAAACTAATAACGTATTCTGTGTTATGATATGTTCCCTTTTCGAAACCCGAACACGGAGTAGCCACGCCACCTGAATAGAGTCCGGGACAGACTCTTGGCCCAAGGGCTGCCAGTGATTTCGTATCCGGGACGAAAGTTAAACCTGATCCGGCGATACACAGATGCATCTGAAATCCGAGCACCGCTTCGCCGTATTCAAACTTTCCCTTTGATACGCGCCTGCCATCTGCATAATTCGCGATCATAAGTCTAACCAAAGATATTAAACCTTTTCGGTCAGTCACGAGCGATGACGCAAACGTTTCTCTGAATCACATCCCAATGGAGGAATCTTGATGGGGCTTACTGTTTAAGAATAATCAGGCACTAGATAATCATGCACACAGTCTGAAAAACGCAATGTCTTCTTCTTCTTGATACCATCTAGATTTAAAAAAAATTAGACCACGTCATATGGCAATGTTGTCTATTTGATGCTTACAGAACTAGACTAACTGATGATCTACGCAGGATAGGGTTCTTTCTACCCCTCAAAGCCGACATGTTTTTTACGAAATCCAACATCAGGGCGTGTTTGCGTATCTTTACGGTTTTGAAAGAATGCAATTTGCGCATATAACCTGACATGCTAAACAGTCTGCTAACTGATACATAAACCGTAAAACTCTAAAAAATGTGTAACTTCTGTAACTCAAACTACTAAATTCTGTAACTGAAACTATGTAAAATAATGCGATTTAGGTTCAACTGTATAGACCCCATTTTTGGGGCCTGGGTAAGCTTAATAAAAAAAATAGATTAAAATTTCTGTCCCCTCTAGAATCAAACACATTTTAGTTTTGAACACGCTGTATCATTGAACATTGGTTTTGATATAGTAAATAGTCTGTTTAAAACGACAAGCAAGAGTTCATTTTTAATCATTTTTATTTATTCAGGTTATTTGCTTCAGCGTAAACAGGACAAGCAAGAGTAAAGCTGTGGGAGGAAGAACATATATTTGGATAATGGATAACTCGAATACGTTGAATCTTGGTATAACACGGACAAAGCACTGTTTAATGTATATCGACTATGAAAATTGTATCGTGCTGGGACTCGTTTTATACTGCAAAATGCCACAAATACGTTGCTACGAATTTCACGAAAGAACAAAATATTTTTCTAGCAGAAAACCTAGCTGTTATTTACCATTAGACCGCGTATAATGATGTAAATAGAAAAAGAGGTTGACCAAAGCGGGACCATAGAATATTTATCGAGATATAGATGGAGAATCGATGAATTTTCAATCGAGAAGCCGACGGTAATATTCGATTTGACTTTCAGATTCGTTTAAAGTGTTTGTTGCTGGCGCTGAACGGCGAAACGAGCCGGCTCGGTGCCGACCCCGATTAAAACGGTGTAGCCTTTTCCAACTTTTATGCCTTTCGGCGGATTGTTTTTCTTTTTTACGAGGTCCGGAGCAACGCGGGCGCCTGGAAAGGATTGTATTGCCCGTAGAATTACCGTCTGTTAACCGGTGTGCTCGAGAGTTCTAGAGACAAGCAAAGCTCTCGAGGCGCAAGTGGCGAACCGTCGAGTCTCTTCAAACTCCATCTAGCAGGGAACGACGACGCTGCTTTCATCGGTTCAGAGCTCGCCTAAAGTCGCCGAACCTTTTCGTCTTGCTATCGCATCAGTCCGGTCGGGTCGTTTCCGGGTACACTGTCATTCTCGCGCAACGTTACGACGAGCTGCCAAGGGTATTTCTCTAGAAAGAGAAAGAAACAAAAAGAGGGACAGAGAGAAGAGAGAGCACGCTTACTTACGGCCCTGGCAGGCAGCGCACTTTCGCCGCCGAAAGAAAACGGATTCGAAACGATTGCGAACCGTGGGGAAGTGAAAATTGTTGTTGAAGCCCGTATCTGCCTTGACGAAACGGTCAAATTTTCCCGACGTGAACACCGGTGAAACGGTGCCGGAAAATCCACTGGTCTTCCGACTGCCAATACGTCTTTTATTTGTATCGACAGTAGAATTCTGTCGGTTTGGATATTTTGTTCTACTCCCTATGATTCGACGTAATGCAAAACAATTACAAGTGCAATAAAAATCCAGAAGAACGTTGAGTTGGCTAAACTCGTCTGACCATCGATCGCTATTTCTACTTACATTGGACAATTCTGCTCGGCCTAGGAAGATGTGTTAATTATTTTCGTTATTCTCATGGGAAGTTTCGAATTTTCTATTCAACATTGTATAGAATATTTCCAATCAGTTCCTTATGAAATTCTATTGAAACTACAGATGGTTCCTTAATTGAATTTCTTCGATTATATTTCTACAGGTTTTCACCTCACTATTCGAGATGAATACTGTAGATTATTTATTTTCTTAAAACTATTTATGGAATACCATCGTCGTTATTTATAAACCTTGATGAAATTTTCACAATATGTACAATTGATACAGATCTACAAAATGTATTATTTAAACTTTCAATATAGGCCTACATGGAAAGGTTGTAAACAACAACTTTTAGTATTTTCTCTATAATTCTGACCAACTGAAATTTTTCTTAAAATTTCTTTTCACATCATGCAGTAAACTAATTGTTCAAATTTCTCAAAGATAATCCAGGTCGTGCAGTCCAATATTAGGTAGCTATACTAGTCCTTTAAAAAGTGTGGCAATATTATTTTGATTTGCTATGCGTATGGAAAAAGGAGTATTTAGCTATTTAATCCATATCTCTTGGTTGTAATACCATAGCATCGCCATGAAGTTTAGTTTTCGGATATCTGATACAAGAGGCGTGGAACGAGCAGAATTACAGTAATTAATACAACACGAGCAGAAGATGTATTCCTCAGCTAGTGTACCTGCTTTTCTTCGATAGTACGGCGCTGTTCTATGCATTCAAGACTGTTATGTTCATTTTGTTCGCTGAAACCACATCGTTCCAAAAGTTATTGTTGATTTAATGACCTCTTCAGTTCGCAGTACCATTTGTTTCTCTCAATTCTCGCGATCCGCTGCAAATGTACTGTAATTATTCCCGGTGGGCATGGGATTCATGGACGCGTCAGGGGTGAGAGGCTCGCCTACGCTATTATGCCCTATTTTGAAGGCTTTGATGTAGCGATCGATTCCAGCGTCTGTTTAACACCCGTGATGAACACGTTTATCGTTATGGAATCCGCTGATACGATTCTGTAAACGATACTCGGGGATTTCTGACCGGAGAGCTTCAGGATTTTTTCAAGGAGCGATTCCTTCAGCCGTGAAAACAATATGAAATTAAGCACGCCAGCTAGCGAGACGTTAGTTCCAGTTTATCTATACATCAGAATTTCTCTTTTATAATGTTAAAGTTAAAATTGATATGGTTCGTTCGCGTATTTCATAATTTAGTAAGCTCCTCAAAAATAGCTGCATAAAAGAGACTGGGATAACAATCCACCCATTTTTATCTTACACGTTAAATCAACACATTATGCTTCATTTGTAACGTCCATTTAAAAAAAATACGTCTCACGAGGTAGACGTAAAAGGATGAATAATTTTACAGTATGTGAAAATATTGAATGGGTGAATTTTCACCCTGATGAAAATTCTGAAAATTATTTTACATAAAACTATTTAATAGAAGTGGACGTGTTGAAAAAGAATGTGAATTATTTAAAGAAATCGACTTGTGCCTGTGAAAGCTGCTGCTGCGTTTATGTTTTGTCGTTTTACCATATAACCACCTCATCTGTCTATTTGTGATCGTATGTAAACTAAAGGGTCGAAGTAATCGTCGAGAAATAAACAAGGGGAATTTATTTGACAGGGAACAATTTGAAAATCGCTTCCCACGTCGATTCTTTCACGCGATCCGACAAGTACACGCACAATAGTCAGAATCACTCAGCCGTCTGTGTACCCAATCCATATTCATGAGCGGCAGTGATCGTACATTGTCGATTAACACGCACTCTATATAGATTTCAGCATACAGTCCAGCATAGTCAGTTAATAATCAGTCCCCATTGACAATCATTTAGACGGATCGCCCTAGTCGGCTATATCGTGTCGTTGACAGTAGAATCATCCGTGTACAGTAAGGCGGATCCTCATATTGCCTAATGCGAAGAATATCGATCGCATCGCTCTGTCAAATCGTGTAGGAGCAAGTCACCTAACGCAGGACAGCACTTAATGTAGGACACTAGCGTTTAATCAAATGATTGAAACACAACGAACATATCGGAAATATTAATAGGAGCAAAGAATCCAATAAAATTAGTGAGCCTCACAAAATAAAGAAAACGCGAACAAAGAAACATTATTCCAACTAATCATATGTTTGTATTAAATATTCTAATTCTATAAATTCTATATTATCTAATTATATCTAATTATATCTAATTATATCTAATTATATCTAATAATATCTAATAAATTCTATAAATAAATGTATTAAAATATCTGTGTATCTCTAATATATCACGTTCTATTTTATAATTATTATATTGTTTTGTATGTGGCGTATTTCGTTTTTTTGTAATTATGTTGAAATAAATCTCATATGAGATTTCCTAATAAAAAAAAAGGAAACAGACTTCGAAAACTATTTTTATAAGATCTGGTCAGATAGTGCTGCCAAACAAGCTTTAAAAAACATTGGTTCGTTACTTGGAAGCTCCTGCGCGTTCTTAATAAAATCGCGTGGAGGTCATTGCAATACGATTTCCTAAATTTTAGTTAACTCTCGGCGCTCGGGGATCACGTCAAAATTGAATAGCCAGAAACAACGGGAAACTCGTTTTCCTGGAATTTCCACTATTCCTGACAAAAAGTCCTACTGAAATGAGCGGCAGTATCGATCTCTCGAAAATCCTTTCTATGGAAATCCAAAAACCAGTGAACACCGCGAAATACTGCATTTAAAAACACCGCCAGAGAACAGGATGAAATCGTACCCGGCGTTGTGCCGATATCCGGTGTGTATCGCGTGTCCTGCTGCTAAAAGGAAACATTTAAGGGCGTGTGCAGTCCTGTTAGTTTCATACAAATCGAACATTTTTTTTAGCTGCCTGTAGTCCATTTTTTTTAAAGCGAGTACAAAAATGTTTTACGTTTCACGTACCGCTGCAACCATCCAAAATTGCACAATTTTGTCGTTTTGCAATTTAAAATCATGAGTTGTGAAAAATATTTAAAATGTGGCACAGTGGGCTTCAATTTATTTTCGCGGATAATTTGTGATTTTTAGATTCATAAATTACTTTACAAAAATAACAGGGAATTCGATGTAGCCAGAAATATTCAGAATGTATATCTTGAATTTTTAAGTTTTAGCCGACAGGCTAAACAGTTGTAAAAACTAACTTTTACTATTTTAATTGTTCTAACTTCTTATAAACAATTTAAGTCGTACGGTACAGTATTAAAAAAGTCATTGTCTTTTTACGAATGTCCGGATATTAATGTCAGTGACTGTATATGCCTACCCTAGTGAAAAGCGGTCGAAGGATGCGACACGACGCGACGCGACGCCTGCGGGATATTCCTTTGGCCAACGTTCCCTTTCTTCGTCCTTTTGCTTCTTGGACTTTCTTCGCGAGTGCATCAGGTTCACTCTTGAAAATAAAATACGATCGATGCCTCCGAGGTACCGTTGGCAAACTTGTATCGCCGGGCACGAAAGATTCTCGAAAAATTCTTGACAACATTTCGTCTGACCAAAACTAGACCATTCTACTAAATTCGACGACGCGGTTACAGAAGTACATAGATTATCGGTCACAAATATACATTTTCTCTTACTGAAAATTCTTGACGAATATATATGTATATAAACAACATGATATATACAAATTTTATATACATGATTATATACATTTTCTCTTTCTGAAAATTCTTGACGAATATACATGTATATAAACATAATGTATATAAATTTTACTTTATTTTGTCGTTTTCGCTGTTGGGGTATTCTGTTTTTCGAGGCTTCTTTTCATCAATTTTTCAGAATTTTCTTTTCAGAACAACTATTGAACATTTATACTTTCAAAAATATGTAAAAAACAGAAAATTGATCTTTCTCAAATAAACAATCTAAATACCTCTTTTAAAACGAATTTTTGAAGGATTCATTTATTCTAGTGATGTGCAGTGAGTAAGTGTGTGAGATTCAAACCGGAAAGCATTTGACTCTTTGATTAAGGCAGAAACAAATGCGACAAAATTCGCAGAGCCAACAAAGTTATAATAGAAAATGCAACTTCATTTTAAATGGGGTTTTCATGATATGCAGAAGTGTTTTTCATAATAAGGAAGGATTATACGTATAGTGGCCACGAAATTGTACATAAAACTACTGCAAATGAAGTGGCTAATTTATGAAATGAGTAATCAAGCTATTAAAAGAATTTCAAGAACGTAAATCACGAATGAGGAAATAATTTGCTTCATGGATTTGTAGTCCAATAGATACTTTGAGACTTCGATTTATTTCCGAGGATTTCGAATTAATTTCGAAGTATGTCTAGAAGCAACTGTCCAAGGTTCAAATAATTGTCATTTACTTAAAGCCGCAATTACACCGATTGGACTATAAAGAAGACATTATGAAGGAAAGGGGGTAAACCGGGTCAGAAAGAGACACGGGGAGATATAAGGCGTGTACAAGTTCGTGTGCGTACCACCTGAAGAAAGGCACAGAGAGTACTATAGGGCCGACGAGCAATCCCTTGTGGGTCCTTGCTTCTACAATTCTTGTTTCCTGCAAGTTCATTTCGCTCCTATAAATATTCACGCGAGGGCTGCTCTGCATGCACCTGCGCTTCAACCCTTTTCTTTTGAACTGTTCACGACTTGTGTTACGTTCAATTTGACGTTGAGCAAAATTCTTGACTGTAATCACGAGACCCAATCTTCGGAAACGAGTCAGCAGTTGGAGCAGTACGAATTGTACTTCTCAAGACACTATTACCCAGATCATCTCAAACACAATTGTGTACATTTTTTAATCCATGTTCCACAGTCTAATTATGAATTGATTTTATAACAAGAAGGTTCGATCAGAAATTAAATTAAAGCAATTTTACACACAGTAACCTGTGTACCGGCATTGAAACAACATGTGCTTATACATATATTCCTGTCTCTAATTTTTTCATAAAGCAGGTTTGTAATTCATTACCGTTATTTTGAATTTTGTGTTTGAATTTGTTTTTTAGTACATTAATATTGAAAACTCTTTTAAAAATTTACAGACGCAGTTGTTTCCTCCTTCTTGAAAAGGATCCATATTAGGATCGAAACGTAGGAAGTTTAATCAAACTAGCAAAACTGCTTTAATTTAATTTCTGATCGAACCTTTGCGCCGAGATCATCAATACTTCTTGTTATAAACAACCTTACGATCGATAATCAACAAACACATTTACAATGAATTGATTTTCTTTGCGTAACCTAGTTGCACAGGAGAAATTGGTACATTAGATTTGCAAAGAGTTGAAATAGCTTAAAGAAAAGAACAGTAAAAAGGAACTGGCAAACATTGATTCTTACTCGTTGCTACATAAAGATCCGCAGTCTGGCGATTAAGAGATTGTCGCAGGATCGGCGAAAAGGGGGCAAAAAGCGGGGAGCCGCTTATGGACAAAGCGCTAAAGTAACAAAAACTCTGATCCCGGAAACAGAGATTTCCAGGACGACGTTGTCCTGATTATCTCGCGGCGTCCGCTCGAACGGCCGGGATATGTTTCCAGGTGTATATCGGGAGCGGTGTATCGCAGTGCAACACCGTGTACAGTTCGTCACGAGTATCATTGATCCACCGGAAGGCGTACAGTCCGCTTCAAAGGGATGCGCGTGAATTTAGGTTACGAAACCGTGGTACGTTCCCATCCCCGCTCTCGCTGCCAGTCGTTCCATTGACTATCCCGCGACTTGGCGACGGACCAATTCCTGTCGTTCCCCGAGACATACTACTACCCCACATTTTGTCCGGTCGATGGCTACGGTGCATCGAGCATCGGTCCGCGGGCCGAGCCGCGTTCTTTCGGCTCGTTCTTCCTTTTGTTTAAACAATCGAGTTAGCTCACAGCCGGGGTCGCGTGGCCCGCATCCAGGCTGTCGGAACGCGCGACATCCGCAACCTTTCAAATCCTATCCCCGAAACCAACCCCCATTCCACCTCCGTCCGGCGTGTCTTTCGTCCACGCACCGTGTCACGGTATACCAATACAGCTAATAACCTCTTAGATTATGTAATTTAATAAACGAAATTAACTGAACTAAACTTTATTAACACAAGCAAACAAATTACTGAGCACAAAGAAAACACGTCTTTTAGGTTTAAATGTCACACGTCAAGGGAGGATCACGGATTAGAAAAAATGTAATGATATGTCAAACAAATAAACAACAGTTTCTTAAACATATTGAAACATACCAATATTGAATCATATCGAATCGATTATAATCGAAAATTAGATTAAATTTTGAAATTCAAAATTAAATCTATTATATTATATTATGAAGAAATATCTTCCTTGTATTCTGTCTGGGGCTAACTACATATGGTCCAACATTTGTTGCTTAGGATTAGGAAAACCCAGAAAAACCTAATCAGACCATTCAAATCAAAACATTGTAATACTTTATAATTATTAAACAAAGAAGACTATATATATTGACCTTTACTATCTTCAGAGGTACAATAATTAGAACTACTTTGCCTTCAACCCTTTGAGAACTTTTTTTAAAATTGAATGATGCGTGGAAGACTGAACGCAAGTGTTGACGTAAGGAATCATTGCAGAATGAATTTCGAGTCGCATCGTTCTAGGTGTGAGGGGGTGTGAAGTAGTAAAATCGCTCGTTCGAATTTCGTCCAGCCAGCTCGTCAATTTGTCACGCTGCGCGTTCTCGTCGTCGCGGACCCAGCGTAAAATTTTATTCGACGGATCGGCTTTTTGCTCGACCGCCATCGCCGGAAAATTATGATCGCAGTCGGGGGTTCGCGATCGCTGGGGAGAGGGAGGGGTGAAAGCGGTTAGACGATGGGAACGGTTAGGGGCGCTTCCGGGCACGGTAAAAAATTACTTCGGCTGGAGATTCGATTTTCTCCAAGCGCCCCATCCTCCTGGTGTTTTGCGTGGATTCTCCTTTCGGTCGGGGATAATGTCGGGCATTCTCACCTGGAAACGAGGAATCGACCGGCGCGTATTGTTCCCGCGATCTTCGGATTTTTACGGCCGATCGGACGACCCCTGGCCCCCTTCAACGTTGAAAACAGAGGGGCGGAATCCCTGTTTGTAAGTGGATAGACGATCTCCTCGAGGTTCGTTGAATTTTAAGGCCCCCATCCCCCTGCGAAACCGTCCCCCCACCTCTTTGTCTGGATATGGCGAAGGCTCCGGGGAAACTTTGTCGATTGCCGTGGCACGAAGGGTTATTGCATTGCAAAATTGTTTTCGGAACTTCTTTATTGACTGGAACTTGGAGGCATTCCATTATTGCGCGTAGTCTCTATGATTCTTCTTGCGCCTCGACATTATACAGGTGTTAGGGGGGAGGGGCCGCGAACTTGGGAACTGTTATCGCGAACAGGGCCCGGCTAAATTTTAGCCGAACTGTAGATAACGTATGGGAGTTTGTCTGAACAAAGTTCTTTAATAGTCCGTTTTCATTTGTTGGAATATCATTGGAGTTCTTGGCCCCGATGAAGAAAGACCGGGAACTTTCTCGTTTATTATGAAAATAAGGAAACTATTCCCACCCTTAACGAAGAAGATGATTTATCGGCGTGGAAGTTCAAACGTTTGAATTTTCTTTTTTCATTTAGAATATCGCTATGTGATCAGCAATTTGCAAAAGTATTGCATGTTTAGGCAAATTTGAATACATCTTTCAGATGTTCTTGTAAAAGTGACAGGAGTATATTTGCTCACATTTGGCATGACTCGTTCATGCTTTCATATAATTCAGGCAATTTAAGAATCTCTTGAAAGAGCCTTTTGGCTCGTCCGGTGGTTTCAGCGTGAACTAACGGTCGAGCTAGTGAAATTACAATTACCATCTGGAGACAATCCAACTCTACGATTAAATTCTAATGTACTGCTCATCATTATACGAATAATTTAAACCACGCGAAAATAGAATATTAAACTTGATTTAAAAGCGTAATATGTACACCGGTACAGAAATAGTTAAGAATCGTTTTCTAATTCTCATTTAAAGGCTACATGTACTGTATTTTGAACGTTTTCGTAGGAATGTGAAACAATGGATGAAGAAAATTTTTTTGCAATAAAGATGTGGCTACCGTCTGTACCACGATCTTCCATTAAAATTAATATGTAACAAAAAGGCGTCATGTTAACGACATAAATCCAATTATGAATGGTCCTATAACTTCCACTGAACGAAATTGTTATTCCGCTGATGCATGTTTTCTTCGATTCTCCAACCTGAACACGATGTTTACCTTGCCATTCAATTTGATTAGTTTTTATTTTATCGTCCGTATATTTCACCACAGTTGGTTTAATAAAATTTTAATCGACATAGAACTTTGCGGAGCATTCTCGTATCTTTGAAACGTTGTATGCACGTTTTATGACAAGCAACAGACGTGTATTAAGCACAGAATGATAAAATTTAATTGACACACATACAGATCTCGACGTTGCTTTCCGTTATTCAGAAAACTTTGTCCGAAGCTCGGTGTATTTAAAAGTAATGGCGCGTTAATGGGTTGTAACACGAGGATACGGAGTAAAGTATAAAATCTGTCTAAAAACAATTACGAACGGTTCCGCAGGTTCCTGTAAATGAAATTGTTATTTCGCTGTCGCATGTTCCCTTCGATTCTCCGGCTTGCACGGTGTTTACTTTGCCGTTCTATTTAGGGGGACGAGAAGGTGACGTGGCCGTTGAGTGCGCTGAAAATATGGTCGCGTGGAAGATCCGGCTGCCCTTTATTTTAATTACGTAAACGTAGGCGAAAGCAGCGGCCGGACAATGTCGCAGGATAAATCCGTTTACATCCAGGCAAAATGAAGCCGCAATAATTTGCTCAGCGTGCCGCGTGTCTTTGTGTCGTAGCTCTGTTCCAGACTGCCGTCGTGGTAAATTAAACGAGTGTCCGGACTGGACGAGGGAAATAAATGGACCACAATGTCACACTATGGGGTACTTGGCCGATCTAGCTGGCCAAAAGTCGATTTTGTCAAACTCATCCCAGGTAAAAATTAGTTGTTACCTGAAAAAGTTAAATAGTGGGGGGTCAATAAATCATTGATTTTTTCCCGGTTTGGCATTTCCGTACGGAGGTGTAATCACTTGAAGTTTAGTCATTTAGTACAGTGCTTGTACCTTTCGCCGTGTCCTTCGCATTAGCAACATTCGAAGTGAAATATTTTTCGTCACGAAAGCTATTTTAAGGAAACCAATGATGGACAGTGTTGTAGCAGGTAAGTCTGTGTATTTCACAAAATTGCAATCAGATGTGTATTTAAATAATTAAAGTAACGGTTACTGAAAAAAGTCAATTTGAAGGCAGTTGTAATCTCAAAGTTCATACATTTGGAAGGAATTAGTTGTGCTTCCGGGACCGTCCCGGTAATGTTTGTTTAACCACTGTAAAGTGGAAGATATCAGCTTTATTTTCGCCTAAAAAGAAGTTGTAGTAGTTTGCAGATGCACAAGTTATCGTTACTTCCAATTTTTGCCACAAAAATGAAATTGCAAGCGTATTATTATTATTTAGTCGTATTATTGGTTGTTATTATATATTATATTATATTTGTTGTTATTTTTATTGTTTATATTGTAGTAATTCGCGCGTATTGTTAAATTAGTTAAAAATAATATTTTCGATAAAAATGGTTAATTTTTATTTGCTTATAATTATTTTTTTTAAGAAAAAATACTATGAATAAGTTACTAGGTACATTTTAAACACGTTAAGCAGAAAAAATAATTTTGGCCAGCTAGATCGGCCAAGTACCCCGTAGTGTGTCGTTTCGTTTCGTTTTCGGCCTAAAACGGACGGTTTTATCGATTCCGCGAGTGACAGTTCGTTAATCGGGACACGCGGAAGTTCATTCTGCGAAAATGACGGACGGCTATCGTCGAACTTCCAGTATTAACCGGGACTTGAATCCGGGAGCTTTCGAGGAGCCCGAAGCGGATCGATCGATAAGCATTACTTACTTAAATTTCGCGTTTCACGACGAACGATACCTTTAATCGGATACAATTCGGTTGGAGTCCTCAGATTTTACACTACCGCAATTAGTTTCGGATAAGAGAATCTAGGACAGCAGGACCTAACAAGCTAATCGACTTGGTTTAGCGGTGGACTGCTTTCATGCGATTAATTGTTCGCAAACGGATCCACAGTCTATTCCGGAACGATTAGGCGGTGCTCTAGTGTGACAAGTATTTCTTTAAGCTTTTTTAAATTTTTAGAAGAATTCAGATAAGTTACCCTGGTAGGAAACTGTTGCCACAATATCTGAAGTTTTAGTTGGCCAATTGACCTGAAATGGAATGTTAAAATTCTATTACTTTTCATAATACTTCGAATTTTTAAATAGATATTTTTGTTTTTGTTAATAGATGTCGAGCCAATCACTATAATTTAAATGTTTCATTGGCAAGGGTTAACTTTATAGCTAACAGTGCTTGTCAATGTGGAGCAGAATTCCAAGACCTAAATCGTGTTATATGACAATGCCCAGACTATGAAAGCGAACTTAATACATTAGAAACAAAGCTTCTCAAAGTCAGGTACTATTTTCCTCTTTGTATTAGTTCCTTCTTATGTAAACCTGATATAAAAGGTCTGAAAATAATTTATAATTTATTACAAATGTAATAATACTGTACTTGCTATATAAACCACTTGGTTTAAAGCAATAAATAAATAAATACTTCGAGTCAGTCGAAACTTTTCATAAATAAAATAATCTTGCATTTAGTCTGGAGCTCTAAATATTTGTTTCGAGAATCTCCATACTGCGTAAGCATCATAGTAATCATAACAAACTACTGCTCGAACTAATGCTGAATGCACGCTAAGCTCTACGTTTGCATTTTTCCTATGAGAGGCTCAGAACTTCCGCCTAAAACGGGATAAATCCAGGTATGGATGCGTAAGACGAGTACTACTCAGAGAAAAAACTGGTGCAAATTCGAGTTTTCACTCGAAATCAGAATATTATATTTTAAATTTTAAATAAAAATTGTTCGTTGATATATTTGATCGAAAATAATCGAATAAGCAATCGGCGAGAGCATAAGTTCTTTAAACAGTTGAGAGAAAAAAAGTCGTAAATTTGTGTCTTCTCTCGTATTCGGAATACGACGTGGGCAGTTTGAAAAGCTCGTGACTTAAGAATGAAAACATGCAGTTTAGAGTTTAAAATTGTTTTTATTTTTCGATATAATCTCCTTGAACTCTAATGCACTTCATCCAGCGATGCTCCAGTGCTTTTATACCATTTCGAAAGTCCTTTAATTGGGGTCTTCAAAATAGCTGTTTACTGCAGCGATAAGTTCTAACGGAAATCGAAGACCACATAGAAATTTTTTCAATTTTGTATGTATGGTATCGAGCATTATCGTTTTATTCACTGCAGTCAGCGCGCGCGCGATATAGTTTTTTTAAAAATAAACTTTTCCAACAAACCACGCAACAGATCAAGTTCAACATTTTAGATTATGTATGAAATGAATCTCGCTTCAAGATATAACAATAACATTTAAAATATTTTCAAATTACCCACGTATATTTTAAATTCAACATATTCTAAAATCGAACAGAATTCTGCTTGCGTTACATTAACGTTTTGAACTGGCGGAGGAGCATAATTCTTCGGATGTTCGTTAGTATAATTGATCGAAAATAATCGAACGAGCAGTCGGGGAGAGCATAAGCTCTTTGGACAGTTCAGAAATGGTTTCTACGATGCGTCGGCTTTACGATGAAAGCCGGCCGTGTGTGTCTGCGACTCGAAGGAAGCCAGTGATGTACAATGTGTGCCTTCGAGCGTACAATTTCCGTGGCTTTGTCAAGAGAAGCGTTTATATCCGTGCGACGATAAACTATCTCGTTTGTCCCCGAGAAAGGTTTAAGGTGGCATCAGACGTCTTCATACCCCCGAGACGCTTATACACCGTTCCCTTCTCTCCTCCCGATCTACTGAAACGAAGAAACGCGTTTCATTCAGTTGCCATTGGTTCCCGCTACGACTTTATGGGCCATTCCGACCGATTTCGTATTCAGATTATGCGACGGAGCACAAGCATTAATTGTATTCTTTACGGGCAGACTCGGATGCCTATTTGATGGGGGATCTTACCGGGATGCCATTTTCCTTTATCTTAGCACAAATTGTACTGTCTTTCTGAGTTCGTTTGCGTCTCATTCTTCGCAACTATGTTTATCTGGTTAGATCGCGACTCGCATCGCAGCGATAATGTGTGCTGAAAATTATAACAATCTGTGGATAAGCTCGTCAGGTTTCGTGATTTCGAAAAAAATCGGACTTTTTGGTACATTCGTATCAGTTGTACTAACGCAATGATAGAATTTTTAATTTTATGCAATTATTGAATCCTCTGAAATATTAATAAATATAATCACAGAATCGTATTATTTCCCAAGCTTAAAGCAGACAGACTCTAACAATTTAACCTCACCCTGAGCCACGTGGGGTTAATTTTACTCCGATCTATAATGTTAATAAAGACTTGCTTTAAAATCGTGTAACGTAATAGACAATGTTACATAAACTTGTCACACTATCTATCTCGTATTCTATATAATAAAAATGAAAGGCTCTTCGTTGGTCACGACATCACGTGCGAATGGCTGGACCGATTTAGCTAATTTTTATTTTTTAAATGTTCGTTGTAGTCTGAATCAGGTTTTTAGAGTAAAAAAATTGGAATAGTTGAAAGTGCTTTTTTCTTTGGGATTTTCCTATAAACTCAAGACCATAACTCACGATTCGCACGACGAATATGCTTAATTCTTTTTGTTTTGTTTTATTCGTTATGGTCCTGAAAAAAAAATCAAGACAATTACGAAGAAAAATCGGAAAATTCAGAAAAACTGCAAAAATCATAATATTTGAAACGGTACAAGTAGAGTAGCTTGACATTAATAAATACAATGATCACTCAGAAATACGTTTTTTCTCATTTTTACTTTGAAATTACTTACAACTTTAAATTACCAATAGCTTTTCACAAATTCACAAAATGGCCGCAAGCAAATTTAGCTAGTTGATAATAAACTAGACTTAAATTCGTACGGATGCAGATGACAAAAAAGAGACCTACTGTCCCGTCTGAACTAGATCGCATCTGTTCGATCACGTCATCATGAATATCGCGCATAAATTTACGAGAACCGCAATAAACATTTCCGATGCTACGCGTTCAAAGAAGTCGATCGGTTAATAAGACCGATTTGTCAAGGAACAAAAATCTATTAATGTAATCCAAGGGATCGTTGTCCGGGCGTTTCATGCTCGATTGAACGTCGAACGTTCTCCTGAATATTCCGGTTTATATCCGAGTGGCGATCGTCTCCTTTACGATGTTTTTTTATGCCCACTAAATCGTAACGGCCGCTCCGACAAAAGGATAGAAGCTGTAAAGGGAGTCAATGCGCTGATAACGTTGTGGAAAAAAGTCGATATGAATATTTCATGAAGCGGGCGAGGGTGGACAGCGCGCCGGTATTAATGCTGTCCCACGGTCCCTCAATCTGGATCCGGCAACGGGCACGGTATTAATTAGAATGATTCCTATAATCTTGTATCTCGTCGACGATTCGCTTAGAATCGGCTTACCGTAAATCCGGATAATTTAACGGCGCGGCGTCGGTATGTCAGAAGGCAGTCGACCCGCTTCCATTATCTCGCGGTGGATGCAGTAAATAGTTATTGGTCGGTTCACGCTGCTCTTCCACCCCGTAATTGGGTTGCATAGTAATGAGTTTAAAATGTTAATTATCTGGGCTGCCTGGAGGAGGCGAGGATATGTGAAACATTTATCGTAGGGCCAACATTTATGCAATCGATATACCTCTCGCTCGAGTCTGGCATTGAAATAATTACACGTGACAGCGCGCCGGATACGAAAAATACGATTTTGAAAAAATAGCCGTCTCCGTCGGATGAATTCAATTCGAAATCTCCAAACGCGATCAGCTTGCATGCTGTTCATTTTTTTTTTTTTTTATCGAGGGGCAAACGGCAAAGCTCGAACCCACCTCCATCCAAACAAGGTATCAAACATCCCCCGCTTATTTAGCATTTCTTCATGTCGGGATGGTTTGGATCTCACCGGTCCTTTTGTCCACTAACTACTGTACAGTATAAAAACCATATTTACACAATACCAATGGTCCTTGACCAATTTAGTAAATAATAAATAAATAAATGAATAAATAAGTATCTATAGGAAATAGATACTTGGTCCCCTCAGGGTTTCTAGTCCATACACCACTCTCCTTCTCTTTCCAATGTCACCTATCGCCTAATTGCAACCAATTTCAGCGGGACCTACTGTTTTTAAGGTGGGTTCCGAATCACCTTTGCCAACAACACGTGAAAAGTACCTGGGAGTCACTTCCCGGGTTTTTACCAGGCGGTCATCCATCCAAGTCCGTTCCACGCTCCACATTGTTTAACTTCGGTAATCGAATGAGAACCGGTGCTTTTAACGGGAGCACGGTCGTTGGCAAATAAGTATCTATATAATACCATCATTATGCATTACGTGGGCACGATAATGCAAAACTCCACATATATATGATCATTTGTTTTTATCGGTAACACGGTGGACACCTTTATGCTCATTGAACGATTCGGTTAATAATTGTTTAACATGCCATAACTGATCGTAATAACTAACGCTGGAATGATCACTTCACCGCGAATGATTATTCAGAGTACCGTAATCAATACCGAGGGTGAGTTATGCGTGCAATTAAAGCAAAGTTGTCGAAAAGAATCGACAAAGCAGATATTAATCATTCTACGAAGAGTCTCTGGTGTTAGACTAAAGAATTGCTACCTAATCATCGGCAATTGCTACATAATTCCTCTTAGTTCTTCGGATCTAGGTCCCTAGGGGCTTTCAAAATCCGTAGGTGTCTTCGAAATCTTTCCAAGTCCACGAAGATTCGAGAAGACTCTTTACGCGGGCCTCGAAGATCTTTAAATTCCCTCGGAGAACTTCAAGAACCCTTGATTTCGTCTCGAGATCTTAAGAAATCTTGGGGACACATCGAGGTTCTCTTAGGTTCGCCGAAGAACTGAATGCTTCAAAGTGGTTTTGGAGTTCTTCGTAAGTTCTAATGATCCGTACAATTACACGATCGCTTACTAATACCTTGAACACTTTGTATGCCACGAGTATTTCGAGTGTGTCTTTTATGAAATTCAAATGTCGACCGGTCCACGTTTTAATCAACTTGGTTCTCATGTAAATTAACAGTACACTATCGGAGAACTGTTATCTCTCCAAATTAATACGTCATTCAAGCATTTTCACAAAAGGTTATAACAATTATAATAATTTTGTTTAAATTACGTGTGTGCTTATAGGACGAAACATCTCCTTTCTTTTCCTCTTATTAAACATTTTTAATAGCTAACGTGGTTCTTGAACCGGATGATTCATATCCGAATGCAGCGTTTAGTATTCCTACAATATAGCTATTTGTTGTGTAGAAAAGTGATCGAGCCTTGCGCCGAGAATAAAATTCATAATATCTTTCAGATAAATTACGATCGATAAACTAATTAATTATGTGCCTATAGTATTCGGGACAGGAGATTTCCTTTTAATGCATTTTTGTAATCCAAGTAAAATTTTAAACTCTGGTAGAAATAGTGTTAAAGCTGAATATTACCGTTTGTAGATTTCGGGATCATCGATAACGAGGTCTCAGGTTGCGCGTCAGATTCCCTACGTATAATGAAAATAGCTGTTGGAGTAGATTGCCGAAGTGTTGTCCAACGTGTGCAACGTTAAGCGCAGGAGTCATCGGTGGCGCCACCGGCAATGAACCGAACGAGATAAGGATAGCATCCAATTTTCACCAGTGCCGCCATGGGATCGCGGATACCTCCGATGCTATTGGCGTAGGCAGCCCGGCTGAAATATCGTCTAGTAAAATATGAAACTGGCCGAGTTCCATCGTCGACATTGCGACGGCGTACGTCCGCCGCAAAGAGAAATAGCTACATCGTTTCTCGGTTAAGGGAAGAATGGGAAGTAAAAGAACAACAGGCACAGCGACCTCTCTCTCCTTTTATTATCGGCCGAGGCTTCCATCGACTTTTTTTCACGGATTTACCGGAAAGTTCCTTGCGATGCGCTTTCGTCCGTTCCAAATGAAATATCTGCGGCTCCGAGACTTTGTCGGAGCAGCAGGATCCTTTCAAGATCCACCGCGAGGATCTTAATCCTCTTTGGTTACCGGTCAATATCACATTTATTAAAAAAATATCACAATCGGGTAACGGTCTCTGTTCTAGCGACGAGCATTGCATCCGTGCATTAGCAACCCAAGTAGCATCATACGTCCGACGTCCGTTGCGTATGTCCCGAGGATGTCCGATGAACTTAAATTCCGGACATTTTTTTCTGGGACGAATCTCGGGCATATTTCGGACGTATCTCGGTCATATGGAGCTTATTCGGACATCCTTGGGACGTACAGAGGTCCAATACGGACATACATTGAACGTCGGACGTCCCGGTGCTATCTGGGAAGCTAACTCAAATATAGTAGACATGTTCACAATTCGATTGTTCGCACACACAAATCTACACACACTGTCCAATTCAGGACAAGACTAAAAGTTCGAAGAGCAGCAAGAAACACCTATTGTTTCTTCACCAATCGTCTTTGGATTTCTTGTAAAGACAAGCCCTTGGTCTCGGGCACACAAAACTGTATAAGAGGTACACAAGCAAGTAGCAAGAGGCCGTAGAACAGGTACACGTACTGTTCGGTCATGAGTTCGATTAGAGGTAGATAGGTAAGCGTAGTGATGAATCCCATGATACCAGCCACACTGCTCGCATAACACGCCGCGATGCACTTTAGGTGTGGTGGGAACAGTTCGCTAAGGATTGCGGGCGGCACCGTTAGTAAGCCTATGTACACGCTAATAGAGAGTAATATCATCGCGAAGATTGTCAATCCGTCGAGCAACTTTGAGTGTACGTCGAAGCTCAACAGCTGGAACGTGATGGTCAGAGAGCTGTATGATATTACGAGGCCAATACAGGATACGATAAAAAGCACCTTCCTTCCGCACCTGTCCATCAAGATCGCGGACAAGGCGGACCCGACAATGCCGGTTGCCACCACGACGATGACCGCCACCGCGGGATCGACAACGGTCACTTCGGCGTTCTTGAAGATCGTCTCCATGTAAGCCAGCATGTTATTTAGTCCGCAAAATTGACTGAACGTGAATAATACCGTTATTATGAGGATTGATTTTAAGTAGCACGCGTGCCTAAACTCCATCAGAGACTCTAGGAAGGTCTGCCCGTTGCAGTTGTCGACGAACTTCTTCAGGGAAAGGAATTCCTGTTCTACGTCGCAGTTGCGATGGTACCACTTTATAGACGCCTTCGCTTTCTCGTCTTGCCTCATCTTGATCAAATGGTGAGGAGACTCCGGCAACCAGACGAAGAGGATCATCATTATCAGACAGGGACCTAAACAAATGGCACTTGACACGGACATAGATAAATACGGACCCATGGCACACATCAGAAAGCTTCCGATCGGTAGGCCGCTCATGCTCAGAGCGACCAAAGATCCACGGATGCTGGGATCTGCTACCTCACCCATGTAAAGGGAGAAACTACTGTACAACATCCCTAAACTTAGGCCACCGAGAAACCTCGAACTGTACAGCCACCACACATTCGTGGCCAACATCACGAACAACCAGCACAGGAAAACGGGCACGCTTATCATTAGAGTCGTTGTTTTGCTGCCGAAATAGTTGACGCACAGCGCTCCCGTGATCGCACCCAACAGCCTCCCCATGTTCAGCAGTGACACCACCCAGGACAGCTCCTCCATCGTGATCGTGAACAAAGATTCCGGGGACGTTAACACCCCGATGTACGGTGACGTCCAACCCCCCATGAAACCCAGTTGGGCCTGTAGGAGCAAAGCTGCGAACAAATTGGAAATCGATGGATTGTCGGCGGACTGAGCTAGTCGGCTGGAAAGTAAATTATGAGAAGTTCCTCGGTTAGAGCGAGCTTCTCCTCGAACTTCCCGGTACTTTGCGTGCTTCCATTCGCACGACCATTCACTCGCTTTATTAATCATTTTATTACACTGTTTTTAAATATGTTACTTCTCGAGTCAGAAGAAATGATGGCGAACCTCCCGCCAGCTCCAATGAATATTGAATACAAGAATTTGTTTAAAACGTTGTAGTCTATTTTATGTAAGGTGCGATGAAGATTTTTTAATATCATCTTAATAAATAGGAGGAATTATTGACATCTTTTTAAATATTGTTTCGTAATGAATTTCTATAAATGATATACTATACGATTTTAATTGGACAGAGAACATAAAGTTTTAGTAACAGCACAGTTATTTTCTTATAACATCGACGACTCTCACGTTTGACAACATGCCTTCTGTAACATATTTTCCATAGATGTAATGAAAAATTTGAAATATTTTGACATATATGAAAAATAGTTTGTACTGTCATTATACTATCATAAATGTGGCATTTAAATTGACATCAATATTTTATTCTATTCATGCAGAACATATTCTGCAGTTAACAATTGTTAAATGATCTCAGTGCTACGGTTCGATCGTAAAAAACAAACTTAACTAAGCAGTTTTGCTAATTATTTTAAATAATCAACGTTTCGGTCACTGATCTTGACCATTTTCAAGATTAATTTAAAATTGCGTCTGTAAGAAAAAAAATAAAAAACACGAAAACATACAATTTTTAAAAGGAATATTTAAAATAATTAGCAAAACTGCTTAGTTAAGTTTGTTTTTTACGATCGAAAACGAGCCGAGATCATTTAACAAATGTTATTAGCAATGATACGATCGATATAAGAAGTTTATATATTCTGCAGTTTCCGTGTACGAATTAAAATATTCTAATTTGTGTACCTGCGAACCCAGTGATCCATTGCGGCCACATCACTTTCGCAGACACCGTCTCAACCATTTCCACTGTCATGATGCCCCCGCCCAAGATGCAAGCTGACTGACGAAACTCTTGTTTTCATCAGATACGGATGTCTACAGAAGAAACGAAAAAATAGAACATTAGCATTTAGCTGATAAGATAACGGAAGTGTACAACAATTTTGTTGTCTGTTCTAAACCATTTGAATCAGGTAATGTTTTCTAGAAGAGAATAACATCTCGTGACATTGCAACGATAAATCTTCCGGATTCGGAAGATTGTTACCTTCAACTGACTTTCACTGTGATTATCTTAAATTTAGGAAGCTTGTCCAATAACTCATATTTTTATCGGATCGAGTATACAAACCAAGATCATGTCTCTGTGAAATCTTAATATTCCGCGGTGCTTTATATAGTATAAGGAAATACAGAGAAGTGGGGCTCGATATTTTTGGTTCCATGGAAGATAATTGTATTTACACCAGTCTTATCAGCGTGACATCACGTAGTTCGCGATACACGCAACTCGTACGTAAATTTGAACAAGGAAGTCTGCCATTTTATTAATTTCAAATAATATTTACGAGTCTGCGTTGCCGATGTACGTGGCTCGTTATGCATAAATTATAACGTACGGGTTGTGAACTGAATTAAACGATATCGGTACATTGATTGTTCTGCAAGAGTTAAATATTTAATTAATGATACCGATACGCGCGTATATTAATTAGCAAATTTTTTTAATATGCTTGACAAGGAATGTGCTCATTTTATTCAGTTATTCTCGCCAACGTTGAGATCGATTGTTCACGCAGATTCAATGTTTAACTGCTTGCGGATTTAATCGAAAAAGTTGCGGTCTTTTGATGTTATTTTTTAAGATAAGGCTCGTGTAGTTAGATGTAAACAATATAAGGTAAATGTTTATACGCGGTGACGTATCCGTCATCGGGAAACGGAGACAAATTGCGTTAAATCGTATTATCGTTCCATTTTAAATTATGCATTACATATAGCGTACATATATTTGTGCGGCACACGCCCGAATGATATAAATAACTGTGACAACAACATAGTATTGTTTATGCTGCGGCACGGTTGAAGGACATTTATATTTAAATTAGTTCTTCGATGTTTGTACAAGATATGTATACAGTAAATCGCGGATTCGTTGTGACACGGATAGTTCAGTGCTGTGCATTTGTTTGACTTGGTCGAATAATTTAAATTAACAATGGTGGCATTTAAGATTTTATTCGGAGGAGATACATGTATATTTAATTATTATTATTACTGTGTGCATTTGCAATTTTATATTAACAAATACTGCTGGCCTATCTATTTTGTTCTCACCACACGTAGATGTTTAATCAACGAAATAATTTTTTTAATAGCGTATAGAGTCTAATAAGTGTATCGTATGCATTCTATGGTATTATAGTTATTGAATTCGAAATTGCTAGATTGAAAACTTTTTGCGAGCGCGATATTGTCTCGTTTACGAAGTGGTCGATACCAATAACGTTCGGGAGAGCAACGAGCGTCGAACAGAAAAGAATTGTTCATGTTTGCATACTCGAAGGTTTAAGATTTATGTGTCGCGGGGCCAAATAGCATTCCGTCTGGGAACGTGAAATATTCGTGTATTGTTAACAAACTACATACTGGAATGCACTCGACGCAGGGTCTCTGGCTCTGGCAAGGGGTGCGGAATTACTCGGGGAAGACATTAATATACCGGCTACTCACCTGCTCTGGAAATCCTTGCAGCCGCGGCGTGTACAATATATTTTTATTTTCTGTTACCAGGACAAGGTCCAAGTTCCAACGTGGACACTGTCCAGTCCCTTTCCCGGCTTTCGTAATCGTTCGAAAAGTTACATACCGTTTCCCTGGTCGCCAGCTCGCTAGCAATGTACAAATGTGTCCGCCATAAATCAGGCGAATTGAACAATCGTTAAAAATTTAACATGTCACGGTTGGTCACACATGGTTTACACTAATTTTTCACTGGAAATTACCGAAACTTTATTATGACGTTCGGTCAGCAACAAAACCGTTCAAGTGGGAAGTTGGAGGTTGGGTACATTTCGACCCCAGGTTACAGACGTTCCATAATACAACGTTGTCTCGATTTTGGAATTGATTTACTCATGTGGAATGCCGTTGTATATTATTAATGAACAATCTTTAGATAAAACGAGAGAGGTGATAATACAACGTTGTCTCGATTTTGGAATTGATTTACTCATGGTTACAGACGTTCCATAAAACTTTTAATTTTTCATTACACATTTTTACTAGGACCAATAAGATCAACATGGATTTTAAGAAAAAATAAGTTTAAAAATATGTCAAGTAAAATCGGTAAATAAAGATTTAAATAGATCTCAACTATGATTGCCAAAATAGATGTTTCTTTTTATAGAGAAATCAATTTTTAAGAATTTTTTAGTTTCGAGCCTGGACCAGCCAGGTCATTCTTGCTCGCCTTTTCTGCTCTTCTTTGTCACTTTCCAATTATTTTCCAAGAAACTCCATTTTCATCCACCCATCTATGAATACATTCTTAATCAGTCTTTTAGAACTTATTCCGATCACTAGCATGGTTTCGTTTTAGAAAGAAAAGACTTAAAAGGCACATCGATAGTCACCGATTTGAATGAACCTTTTTAGGGCTTACAACTACGCAACATGTTCTAGCAAAACATGCAGGAATTTTAAAAAACAACAAGCAATCTATGCAATGTATCACCGATTTGAACGACCCTTTTTAGGATTTACAACTACATCAAATTTACTAGCAAAACACGTAGGGCTGTTAAAAAGATATCGATTTCTATGGAAATTGTACACCTGCACTATCGAATGGAGTTTCACTTTGCAAGAGGTAATTAGTCACAAAAAGTAGGCAGGATATTCAATGCATATACAGTAGCCAGAATTAACATACGAACACTCTTTAGAATAGTTTCCGGATAATTGCCGGACTTAGTGAACAAATCCTTGGAACTCTTTCATTTTAACAAAGTTATTGTAAAGAGTGTCAGATTATTAATTCGTGCCACTGTATAAGGAAAATAGAGTCAAAATATGAAGTTAATTATCATACACAGTAGAACTTCGATTATCCGAGCTAATTAATGGAACATACAACAATTACATAGTGTCAGTGTTGAGTTTGTTGAAGTGTGCAGTAAATCGTGTAGCGTATGGGTTGGTTTAACGCAAACTAATTCTTTGTGGAAAGTATTCAGACGATGAAGAATTCGAACATCATCAGAAGCCCAGATAATCGAGGTTCTACTGTGTCGCCATCGCTGTTGAAAATCGCATTTCAAGAAAACTTTGAAGAATCGAGATGGGCCCACTAGGTCGTACTAGCGGGCAGCACAATCCCTGAAACATTTTTACAAATGCCAGAAAATGAAACGTCATATCTGATTTCGATCAGTTATAAACGTTTCCACCTGTAGGCAGTGATCACTACACAGATCTCACAATTACATAGTGTCAGTGTGAACTTGTTGAAGTGTGCAGTAAATCGCAAACTAATTCTTTGTGGAAAGTATTCAGACGATAAAGAATTCGAACATCATCAGAAGCCCGGATAATCGAGGTTCTACTGTGTCGCCATCGCTGTTGAAAATCGCATTTCAAGAAAACTTTGAAGAATCGAGATGGGCCCACTAGGTCGTACTAGCGGGTAGTACAATCTCTGAAACATTTTTACAAATGCCAGAAAATGAATCGTCATATCTGATTTCGATCAGTTATAAACGTTTCCACCTGTAGGCAGTGATCACTACACAGATCTCACAATCAGCCAAACATCTGTTCAAGACAAGCGACTCGGTCACCGAGAAGAGGAATGGAAGACTGCGCTTGGCGAGGGGTTGAATGCCGCGTTGTTCACAGCGGGGGTCGCGTCGAATTGACTTTGGAAGTTTGATGGCTGGCATTCTCTCGTCCGTGTCTTACTGCTACCGGTGTGTCCATGTAAATCTGGGCTAACTGTTGCGGCGGGTTTCGACGAAGCTTCCCGCGTTTTCCGTCGATTCGAGTTATTTGGCGTCCCTGAGGGCAGACCGACGCAATCTGGCAACTTCAATATTTGATAAGCATGGCCGGTTGTTCAGGCTCCACGGTCTTCCAGCTGATTCCTCCGCGTGACTTGATGACGTGCAACTTGGATTACTCGCCCTCGGGAACCGTATAATTGAATTTGACCAGGTGTGCTTATTATCGTGTACAACTGGCCGATCAGATCAGGGATACATGCCGAACACCGGACCGAAGAAGAAAAGCCTGGGTACCGCATGGCGACGCGCACGTGAGCGAGTTGTTTGATCGCGAATTCTCTTGTCTACGAAATGTGTATCTCATACCCAAGCCTTCGGTTGAACTTGATTTACGATCATTTACCAAATTATCACATTTACCAAACAAATCGATGACTACACATAATCACTGATTCATTACTTTTATCGTAACATACACATTTCACGCGTCTATTTATAAACTTTACAGCGACAAGCGACCAATGCACTTGAGGATAGTAATTCGGGAACAGTCTAGAGACGGTTCTCGTGGGTGTAAGATCGTGAAATAGAGAACACAGTGATTCGTAGCAGTGAAAAATCATGAGCGAAATAGGTATCCATTTCCGACATCTCATGTTATATGAATTCTGGAAATGAAGTTCAGTAACAATCTCTACGAACAACATATATGCTGGTTACGGAGAAAGTGCGCTTTTATCTCGTACCTGTAGAAAGTGGTTTCAACGATTTAAAGGTGAGAATTTGTGTTTAGAAGACAAGGTATTTTCTGGGCGACCTCCTCAAACAGAGGAAGATAAAATTCAAGACCTTGTACAGAAATCACGAAGTTTATCAGTTGACGAGATGTCAGATGTTCTAAAAATACCGAAAACAAACTGAGGTATATTTACGAAATTAACATATCCCACCGCTCTAAAAACGGCAGGAACTCCTAATACTTTGGAGTTTATTTTTTTTTTATTTATTAATTTTATATATTATTTTAATACAGGATGTCCTAATACTTTCGATTAAACGCTTTAATTCTTTCACTGGGTGGCCTGCTAAACAATTGACGAATCAGACCACCCATTTTGACCGACGTACACGTTCGCGATTCAACTCGAACGAGAAAAGTTTCATTTTGGAGGTCCGCTGCGTCGAGGTTTTAGTGCAGTTTCATATTGAATAATTTCTCGCTGCGTTTTTATATTTTCATGCATAGTGGCTCGTGATATTTTTTACATGCGGCGTACAGGCTCGCGCACGAATATATCCGAAAGATACCGACACTTAGGAAAGTCGTGAACACGAGGGGATTACATTTTACTTTTAAGGAGACAACGAGACACAACAGGGCGGAGGGGGGAACATAGACACGGGAGGGTTGACGCTCATAAACTCGTCTCGTATAGATAATACGTCGTGTATACTCTGCTGTGCGGTTGTGTTTTTCCCGTTTGTTCGTCCCTGTTCTTTCATCGTAGCCGTGGCTCTTCATCTTTATCGCTACCGTCTTCTTTTCCCACTGGTTCGTCCTACGTACCCGTTATCTCCTTCCTTCCTCCTTGCGCCGCGACCCGCAAAGGAAGCGAAGATGAACCGATCCGCTAGAGAAAGGAGCTCCCCGTGTATAATGTAACGTTTCGAAAGCTATCACTCCCCAAGGTAGAAGCCAGTGGCTGCACGGACGTTGAAAAGGATTCGTGGCGAAATCTGGCAGCGGAACGGATAATGATAACGGGTCGCGGAAGACAACGTTACTTTGCGACCCCCTAACTCCTCAGCGCACAGTGGAGTATTTGGCCTCAAAAGTTGGCAGAAATTTGTTGAAAAAATTTTTACTTTCTGAGATAGTTGAATATGTAGAAAATAATATTCCAATAACTTTTCTTTTATTTTATTCGCGAAGCTTTACTAAAGGTGAAGAGTTTTCACAGTACTGTTTCGTAATACTTATGCAGAGAAATTAAGAAAAATCATTACGTAACAAGCTCCAGTGGCTGGCGAATAATGTATAAATACGAGTAAAACTTTGTTCGAACTTGCTATTTTGTTCGGAGGATCGAAGTAAAAGTTCGTAATCCGCTAATTAATGGTAAAGTTATGAACAGAGGTCACTTGAAAAGAAGCAGCGAGATTCGTCGACGGAGGATGTCTTTCGAAGACAAAGCTACTCGATCGGAGCCTCAACAATAAATTATTTATTGTTCGCGGTGCACCGAGCTACTTGCGCTTTATCAGGACCATGGTACATGTAATCCCGAGCATCGTGGAGATTTACAACATGGAAGGACGGATTAAACGAAATTCTCCGGGGATTAGTTTTCTATTTTATAGACAGATCGCCGAGAAATCCACTTTCGCAAGGATTTAGCGATTTCCCATCGTTTCTTTGAACGAACTCGAACAATACTTCAACGGTAAATATAACACACATTCGTCACTATGATTAACCCTTTCTCTTCTCAAAGGAGCCGTCGTAAATCTAGCTAGTAACCCAAATGTTCCTTCCAAGGAGGCATAACATGATTGTTGGTAATCATGAAGGACAAAATTATTAAACGTAAAATTTGTTCGAATACGAAGGACTACATTTAAATCAGAATGGCAGAATATTTTGCGAGAGATTAAAACTGCCCGTGTCATGTTTACCGGCTTGGAATCAACACGTGTTTCAATCTTTCTATGAATTTAAAAAGTCTTTTTTTCACGAAGCAAGTAGGTAATAGTTTTCCTCAATATATGTATAATAATTTACAAACGCAATTATTTCTTGAAAATGATCTAAAGTAGGTTCGATAATTTGCAAAAGTGTTTTTAAATAACAATTAATCGAACCAGTGTGCCGATAGCATTAATATAGTTGTTATTAAAACTATCAATTATGATTTCACTATTTAAAGTAAGATCATATAGTACGTCGTTGTATCCAACTAGACACCTACTAAAATGTTTAATTAAAAATTAGTTTAGCTTCCAAATCGTCTCCACTAACCCACCAAATGGTAACAGGAATAATTACAGACGCATTAGTGTACAGGCAACCTTGAACGATTGGTGATGATGTTGATTGATGAATGATGAACGAATCTAAGACTCTGATTGGAGCCTGGTGCTGACCCAGCCCAGTAGAACAGCGTACAATGCTTTCGAGTGTTTGCATCTTGCTCTCGGCCAGCTCGATCTATCTCCAGTCTCTGAGCATGATCCACCACGTCCACGTTGTTCCGCACACATTGCCAAAGGAAATTTCAATTTTCTTATGCGCCGATGCAAGAGCGGATCGATCCGTGCGAGGATTTCACAACCCCCAATAACAAAGGAAAACACATAAAAATCTAGACCGTTTGATGGAACATAAATACACCACGATGAAAAACGTTTGGCAGTGCCCAAGCAGCGTCTGACGATTCAAGATGTTCGTGGATGTTGATTCAAATTCGACGTATGCTATTTATCGGAATCACGAATAATGTTGTCGTGTGGGTTCTGTTATCACTAGACTGCGAATTTATGAGAAAAATTTTTTCAAATCCAATGTTTGGCCGATATCGAAAGGATATGGACAATATCACATTTATTAAAAATTTGTTGTCCGTTGTAACCAAGCTGAATCAAGCTTTCCGGAAGAGAATAATATCTCGTGACAGTGTAAAGTAATTCTTCCACATTGGGAAGATGGTACCTTCAACTGACTTCAACTATGACTATTCCAGGTTTCGTTGGAAGTTAGTCCAACACCCAATGCTTGTATCTGATCGAATATGTAATTCGAGATCGTGTCTTTTAAAGAAAAATCCACTTAAGGAATATAAAGATACTGTTCTATTTAAACTAATACATGTTTAACTTATTAAAGTATTACTGTGTCACTCCTTCTGGTAGGTAGCCTCTTTATATATTTATTAAAAAAATATCACGATCGAGTATCGGTCTCTGATCTAGCGACGAGTTCTGTTATCTGTTATTGGCAAGCTCACTTAAATACAGTCGACCTGATTAGAATTCGATTGTCCACATACACCTGCACACCGTCCAATTCAGCACAAGACTAAATGTTCGGAGAGCAACGTGAAACACCTATTTCTTCTTCACCAACCGTCTTTGAATTTCTTGTAAAGACAAGCCCTTGGTCTCGGGCACACAAAACTGGATAAAAGGTATACAAGTAAGTAGCAAGAGGCCGTAGAAGAGATACACGTACTGTTCGGTCATGAGTTCGACTAGAGGTAGATAGGTGAGCGTGGAGATGAATGACATGCTACCAGCCACACTACTCGCATAACACGCCGCGATGCATTTTAGGTGTGGCGGGAACAGCTCGCTGAGGATTGCGGGCGGCACCGTCAGCAAGCCTACGTACATGAAAATGTAGAGTGATATCATCGCGAAGATCGGCAATCCGTCGAGCTCCTGCGGGTGTATGTCGAAGCTCAAAAGCTGGAACGTGATGGTCAGGGAGCTTAAAGATATGAAGAGTCCAATACAGGATAATATAAACAGCTTCTTCCTCCCGCACCTGTCGATTAGAACCACGGACAATGAGGACCCGAAGATGCCGGTTCCCATCGCGACGATCACCGCCACCGCGGGATCGATCACGCTTACTTCGGCGTTCTTCAAGATCGCCTCCATGTAAAACAGCATGTTATTTAGTCCGCAAAGTTGACTGTACGTGAATAGTACCGTTATTATGAGGATCGATTTTATGTAGCACGTGCGCCTGAACTCCATCAGAGACTCTATGAAGGTCTGCCCGTTGCAATTGTCGACGAACACCTTCAGGGAAAGGAATTCCTGTTCTACGTCGCAGTTTCGATGGTACCACTTTATAGACGACTTCGCTTTCTCGTCTTGCCTTATCTTGATCAAATGGTGAGGAGACTCTGGCAACCAGACGAAGAGGATCATAAGTAGCAGACAGGGACCTAAGCAAATTGCACTTGACACGGTCATAGATAAATAAGCTCCCATGGCACACATCAGAAAAGTTCCGAACGGTACGCCGCATATGCTCAGAGCAACCAAGGATCCTCGAATGCTGGGATCTGCTACTTCACCCATGTAAATGGAGAAACTAGTGTACAACATCCCTATACTTAGGCCACCGAGTAACCTCGAACTGTACAGCCACCACACATTCGTGGCCAAGATCACAAACAACCAGCACAGGAAGATGGGCACGCTGATGATCAGAAT
>CM052333.1:11481481-11494555 GCA_028455615.1 Lasioglossum zephyrum
TTGCACACTATTTCTATTCATCGGGCTCTTAATTTCATTATGTCACATAAATTCGAAAAGTTGTCACATAAAATTAATTATCACAACATTTAATTTTCAGGTATGGCCAAAGGATTGTGTCATCCATGCATGTTTGTCGTGATGTTTCAAAGGATATACGTATGTAAAATATTCCATGATTTATTCTACGATAAGAAATATCTAGAACCATTTATTCCACGTTAGTTATCCAAATGCGACGAGAAATCGCAAATGTATAAATGCAATTATTTGATGCGAGTCTTTTCAAGAAAATGAATTTTAAAGTTTGTCAGTCCTGTTTTGTAAACGCATCCGACTCGGGTGTGTCTCCGAAACATCTGTTACAGAAAAGTTCAGTGAAAGAGACAAAAATCTTCTGAGAAATGTTAAAACGTAACTCCAGTCTAATAGCGTCGTATATTATTTTAGATTTACAGAAGCCATTCATAAAGGAAGTTGAATTCTAGTTTCTTTAAGTTGGAATAAATTGAACTAATCTATGAATATTACCTCATGCACTACGATTTTCCTTACGTCCGCATCGATCGAACTTTAAAACTTCTTTATCGTTTGTAATTTCCCAGGAGAAATACAACATTTGTGTTTACGGCTTTTCTACGTTTAATGCTTAAACAACGATATCAGAATAACAGAATTCTCCTTCTTCAATAAAAAGAATGAATAATATTCATATTTAACAGCTTGTGTCTGAAATGCAATCTTAAATAGAACATTTGTATTTATGGTTTGCCTACGATTAGTGTTTAAATATCGATATCAGATGCACAAAATTCTTTTTCCATTAAAAAGAATGAATAATATTCATATTTAACAAGTTGTATCTAATTAATAAATAAGGAGACTGACTGGATAGTGTGCGACAAGGGGTTTCAACGACAGATGAATGTATGTCAAAGTAAATTGATAAAATGTTCTTCTTTTACTAAAGTGTTAAGTAAATGTCGAGCACGGACCAATAAAATTCTATCACAGTTTCCATCCCTCAACTTCGCGGAAATATTCGTACGGTATAAACGCGTAGAACTCTCTAGCCTGGTCTCGAGGTATCAACAGATAAGGGTCTTTATAGTTGTATCCAACTTTCCCCGTCACCGGGACCAGTCCAGAGAGTCGCAGGATTCAGTCGCCGGTGATTAAGCGATTACAGGACCCTCATTGAGATTCAGAGAGCTCAAGATTCTCGTTCTACGATTCTGTCCCTCAATTAACCGCTCGACGAGACGCCGCAAAAGAGAATAAAACCCGACTCGCGAGCCGTTTTCACTTTTCGTTCGCAACGATCATCACGGAGGACGAAACTTCGCCGCGATCGCTGGCCGATCGATGATCGAAAGTTATCGAGCAACCGACTCCGATCGCTCTTCTCCCCCACCGGTACCCGTAACGATGAGTAATAAGACGTAAAAAGCTATTAGGTCTCCGAAGGAGATTTCCCATCTTGCGCTTCTCTTTTTCCTTCTTTACCTCTTAAGAAGACTTTCGACGTGAAAGCGGGATTCTTCGCCCCAGTCAACCGGAGACGTAAAGCTGAAACGAAGAGAAAGTCGGCACCCCGGATGGCTTTCTTCCATCGTTCTCTCGTTTCATGGGATTTTATCTCGTTTTCTTCATCCCGTATTACTTGTTCACGCGGCTTCCCGACTCGCCTCCGAGCTACCGGGCAAAAGGGAAAACATCTCCCTTCGCCGACGTTCCCATTTCATCGTCGCGGGCCGCGGTTATTGCGCACGCGCCATAGATCCTTGCCGGTATCCGGCGATCGATGATCGGCACACGCCACACAGTGGGCCGGATCGATAAATTTCGGGACATTGGTGCATAACTTTTGAACCGTTTGAGATATTGAAATGAGGTTTGAACTAAAAAATATTATAAAATAATCTCTTTCGAATAATACGTGTTAGAATATATTTTTTGTTTAATTTGTTAGTTAGTTATTTTTATAATTTTTTATGTAGTTGAATCAGTTGCTTTCCTTAAGAAAAGAAACAATTTTTTACAATCTTAAGAGTTCTTATATTAGCGGAAATTGTTCGCTTTAAACAACTATATTGTTGTTATTTAAAGGAAGTTTTACCGAAAATATTCCTTTTTGTTAGAGCCTGGGATGTTTGGGACAAAAAAGATATCCTTTGACAAATATGCAACATTTTTTTTATCTCGGAAAAATTTATTCGTGATCGAAAATTAATATAATAATTGAATGATATTGGGGCCAGGTTCGATTTTTTTAATCTGTCATGTATCGTTCAGCATTATTTTTTAAATATATTATTATTAGTTATTACTAAAAAATATATAATTTCTTATTGGGAAGAGATGCTCTATATCATATAAAAAAACGGTGAGAAAATATGGGACGAAACGATGAGGACAATGCAAAGAACTTGAGCAATTCTGCCTGGTGAAATATGCTACTTTCAAAACGCTCAACTTTAAATGATCATTGTAACTAAAATATTTATTTAATGTCATTAATCTCTTCATTTTCGAGGTCCATAGATCCTTACAAAGCAATACGAATTCATTCAGTTTGCAATTTCGAAAAGTCGACTTTTTGGTCGAATGTCCCTAAATTTTTCACTCGACGCGCACTAATAACGATTAGCATCTTTGCTACTTTCAGTAAACCAAATAGGAATGACGGATAATTGGTAATACAGTAATCCCTGGATTCTTATCCAAGGGACTGTTCCTGGAGCGGACAAGAATCGTGGTGATAATTTGTAATTTTGATTTACGGTTGGGTCTACCGCTCCGATCGCGCTGACCGAGACTACAATAGAGCAACTGTGTCGGCGACAGCTACGCGCAGCGTTAAAGGCCCTCGTGTTCACACAATGTAATGCCAATTCTAAATGGTTTATTTTGCATTATTTTTTAATGAGAATTTTATTGGCTTGTTTCTGGCATTATTCTGATTATTCTGATAGTATTGTGTCATGTTGGGCGAAGTTGAACGAAATTTAACCCTTCTTTGCATGATGATGGAAATTTCAATCATAACCTTAACTGTATGTGATATGATACACTATGCAGTTAAGGGTTAATCTCACCTTTTTTCAAGGTAAAATATACGGCCAAAGAACGTAAAGCTATTGTGAAATCGTTTCCAGCGACCTGCGTTCAACATGTGAAAAGTTAATCAAAACGCTTATCGATTAATAAATATTTTTGTTTATTTTCAAAGTAGACACAATCCACTGCGGCGCGCAACAATAAAGCTGAAACGCGAGAATAATCAATATTGATGTACAGTGACTTCTCCGAAAAGAATATGGCGCTAAAAACGATTAGCAATTGATTCTATCTACAGCGCAAAAGAATCAATCTTTTCACCAATCTGTTTTACCCTCTCGTGCCGAGTAAGTCTATGTTAAACCTTTCTTCGGAGGAGTGGATTAGTTTTTTATAGCTTGAAGAAATTCTGTATTCATTGAAAATTTGTTCACAACGGTCATAATTAAGAGATTTATGAGGTCGGATCGGGTTTTTACGGTTTCAGAGCAGTGTGGCGTCGCCGGCATCGGCGGGAGGAAGGATTTCGCAAAGGTGCGGACGAAGGTAGAGGTCGTAGATGAAGTTGGCGGGACGCTAGGAGGTTTTCGGGCGGGGAGGGGGTATCGGGAGCGAGAAGGGAGGTTGCGGGGGGTTCCGGAGCAGAGCGTGGGTTCGGGGGTGGTCCGGGACGAGTAAAGGGGTTGGAAAAGGGGCGACTCCGGCAGTCAGCGGGTTAAAGCCGCTCGGTGCGGGCGTTCCATGTGCGTTACGTCTTTGATCCGGAAGTTTCGCCGGACCCGTCGTCGTCGCGTCGATAGAAAGAATGCTGGCCGCGGCTGGAAGTCGTCGGATCACGTGCTGATCGTTGTGGAGGTCGCGCGGCCCACGACCCGCCGTTGATCGATTCCCGAATATCGTTACTCGGGGAGTGCGTGGTAATCGTCGTGTCATCGTAACACCTCGTACACACGTGTGTTAATTAACGAAAGTATTGTATTGTGTATATCGGTGTGTGCGCGCGAGTGTGTGTGTGTGAGTGCATCGTGCTTGCAGTCTGTCCGCGAATCAACACACGCCCGATTGAACCCGTCAGCACTGCTCCCCGGAGACTGCAACCTGCGTTAATATCTTCGGCAAACTCTTCGGCAAACTCTAATCGCAACCGCGCTACAAGATCGCTCGACTCCTTTGTTCCACGAACGGATCCTCGCGCATGTTGATTAAAATTCCATCGCGCTCTGAGGCGAGACAGTGATGTTCGACTGTGACCTAGACATTAACCAGCTCTGACCACTTTTATTGCTGGCCCGACCGATCAACTATTTCAGCAGACTCTGATCGCCACAGAATCTCTCGGAGGTTTTACAAGCAGGCCCTCTCGTGTGCTAATTAAAATACGATCGCTTTTTAAGGTGCTCGTTAATTGCGATCTGGACAAGAATTCCTGGCATTAAGAAGAGATTATAAACTCTAACTGTCGTCCACTCATGCGAAGAGGTCTTCCGGACTCTTTCTTCTTAGATTCTCTAGTGTGCTGGTTGAAATACGATCGCTTCTTAACGAGACGACGCAGTTCGACTGACCTAGACATTCCCTAACGACCACGGTGGCTTACAACTCTTCTTGCTGTCCCGACGAGCAAATTGTCTCAACAAACTCTCGGCTAATGCTATGAGATCTGTAGAGATCGTTTAACAGCTGATCCTCTTGTGTGCTGATTAAAATACGATTCCTAGCTGTCTCTTTAACTGCAATCTAGAGATACTCTAAAAAGCTTGAAGACTTTACAAATTTTCTACAAGGCGAAAGAATCACAAACTCTCATTCTTCTGCATTCGTACGACGAGGTATTTCGACTCTCCGTTCTAAGTTTGTCTCGTGTGCTAATTGAAATATAACCGCTTCTCAACGTTACGATGCAGTTCAGCATGTTCCCTAACGAGCTTCAAGCTTTGACTTTCCCAGAGTCCTCGTGAGAAAGGGAAATTATTTCAGGAAATTTCAATCGCTATGCAGTAAGAGAGGATAAGATTTTTCGCATTCTTCATTGGTAGACAGAGAGCAACTCCTCACGTGCTATAATAAGATCGGATTTCGACGAAACCACGCTTTCCGCGACCTATACTCCAATGAACTTGAGGATTTCGCGAGTTTGGCGTTCTGATAAGGAAGAAAAATCTATTCAGCAAACTCTTTGTTCGAAGACAGAGAGATTCTCTTGCGGGCGGGTTGAAAGACGATTTTTCGATGAGACGACGCTTTCTGCAACCTATGCATACCTTAACCAGCCTGACTTGAAGGTTTCACTTTCCTTGGAATCCTAAAGAATGTCCTATCATTCCACGAAGCTTGTTCAGTGGTTAGTGAGCAATATTTTAAAGAATTGAACGCTACAGTAATACTCGACTTTCCTTGGAATGTTGATACAAACAATAGAAGATAAAGCGTCACAATCCTATCAAGCTCTTATAAAATTACACCAGGGGAGTGTTTAAAAAATCGAGTAGCATTTATTTGCAATCCTGACGAACAATCAAAGATCCAGAAAAAATGTTCTTGCTAAAATGAATCTATATGCAGTGGTTTTAGAACAATGTACGACTTCTTGAAAAATCAAGTGGTCACAACATTTTCTCGAAAAATCGAATGCTACAGTTAGACTGAATTCGATCTGCAATCCTGACGAACAATCAAAGATCCAGAAGAAACTGACACGATCTTACGAAACTCTTATAAAATGACAGAAACAGAAATGTTCTTGCTAAAATGAATCCATATGCAGTGGTTTTAGGACAATGTACAACTTCTTGAAAAATCAAGTGGCAGTCACAACATTTTCTCGAAAAATCGAATGCTAGAGTTAGACTGAATTCGATCTGCAATCCTGACTAGCAATTAAAGATTCTGAAGAGTGTTAGAATCCTCCGAAGCTCTTCTCGTGAAATTCCACATGCATACGTTCCCGTACTACAATCGATCCTTGCGATAATAAACAATACGAAAGATCGGATGGCAGTCTTGATTTTCCTCGGGAGTTCTGACAAGGGATAAAGAATCGTGAACGGAAGTGTAATCGTCGCGCGGAGCTGTTCGCGCAGATAGATTCTGCGAGCTGACAGTTCGGTGGCACAGTTTTTCGCGACGTGTTTTAATGCACTGTCCTCCGCCGAAAAATTGCACGCAGCTGTCAGAAGGTGTACGGCGCGGAAACATTGTTAACGCGTCGCGCGTCGATAACGCGGCCGTGATCCCCGTGCAGCTTTACTAATTTGCTTATCAGAGTTTGACTTACGAGCAGGCGTAAATTATTTACACGCAGCGGCTCGCAATAACCCGCGGACGATTTATTGTTTGAACGGCAACGTCCGCGTCTCGTCGACAACAATGGGCCGGTCGATCGATTGGCTTTTTTATCGAGCGCACTTCATTCGCGCAGAGAATCGGATCCTCTTAAACAATTAAAAAATTAAACTGTCCCGCGGCGCACGTGAAAATCCCGTGTCGGTCCGTGTTGCGACGATAACAATAGGAACCGTAAATTGATTCGTGTGATAACGCTGTCGCGTGTGTGGAATCCTGTGTGTGGTGATACACCGGAGCGTCTTCTGGAATTCGGTGAAGTGATATCGGGACCACGAGGACGGATGAAATAAGGAGACTGGTTCGGAGAGTCAAGAAAAGATACAGATTTCGACGAGCAGACACAGAGGAGTACTCGGGGCGCGTCCTCGTGAATGATTAATGACGTGGGCCGGGCCGTAATCGCTAATTGCGGATTCGTCGTTCCGCGCGTCGTGATTACCAACGTCGGTCCGCGCAATCTGCGCGCCGTCGCCGGCTCCAATGTTTGCCAAGTAGGGGCCCGCAAATTCGGGTGATCAGGTGGCAATTAAAATCAAGAACACAATCAACATCCGGCTTTGCGTCGTTCTCAAGCCATTGTCGCTTCAGGAAATCGTCCCCGGGCTTCCCCGGGCCCGGCCGGCGCCAGTTTCCTGCCGAACTTCCCGCATCGCCTGTCACACACCGGGACCATTAATTAAACGTTAAATATTCGACGAAATTTACTAGCTGGTAATTACCCCTCGTTTGGCAAGTGTACATTAATGTCATCGAGAGGGAACCGATGAAAAGTACCGCGACCATATCCGAGGAACGCGAGCCGGCAATTAACCGTTCGTTTTCGACGACCGGCAAATTAATAAATATCCGTCAGGTCATTACCGCCGCGAGGAACGACACAATCGATAGCCGTGTCACTCGATCGCTACCATTTCCGCGGGAATAACAAAGAAAGAATTACGATAGACCGGACCGCTTGATCGTAAACGATCGCGAACTTTCGCGGATGAAACGCGTGTCCGTTTCTGCCGTGTCACGTGCGCCTGTTTGACAACGGGATGCGCTTGGCTGCAGTGAAAACTGCAGCCGTATAACCTTCCGAGGAAATCGTACTAACACCGGCTGGAAATTACGACGCCGAGCCGGTTGTTCTTCATTCGCGCGGATGAATTGTTGATTGCGACTCGGGAAGAACTTTGTCGTGAAATATTTCCAACGGGAAAGCTTCCTGCACCGGAAGCACTCGAGCAGTTTGCGAGAACCACGTTGGACCAGGTTTTTTCGTCCTGTCACTTTCGATTTGCCTTCGCTGCGGCTCACGCGAGATTTGTCTAAAAATTTCATACACCTTTTTGTAAATTAAAAGTTCTGATCGCTGCGTTCGTGCTTCACATGCGTTCGAATGATTTTTTGAAAAAATCTAGCGGATTTTGAAACTATTGTTGCGATACGAATGTTATGCCGTACAAATCTCTCCTATGGAATAACCGATAGTATTAACCGAGACATAACACAAATTCTCACGATTTCGAAAAGCGAACCTCCGGCGAGATGAATAAAAATGCTTGAAAGCTTCTGTTCGTAAAATAAAAAAAAGTATGAAATCACGTAGACGAGATACCGGTGCCGAAGTGTTAAAGGATTCGCAACGAAAATTTATTCAACGCGTCTCCATCGAACACGATTCCGACCAATAATCCGTTCGGATTCGTTATTGAATTCGTATCGTGTATCAGATCGTTAATCACCTTTATCGCGCGATCATCTCGCACACCGGTAACGGAACAGTTCTCTATTCCGCGGAACGCTGCAATTAAAAATAAAATTTATTTACGTATTTAACAGCAGAGTCCACGCGGTCGGGGCCCGAATTGCCCAGCTCGGGAAAACAAATAGCCGCCGCGGCTGCGAGAGTCTGTCGTTCCGGTAATAAAAATTAAATGCGAGATTGAAATAGCGCAACCGTGTTTTTCGTAAACGGAGTCCGAAGAAATAGTGCTTTTATCGACTTTAAACTTGACACTGCGTCGCCAGTATATTTCAATGAACAACCACGTTCTCGGGACTGATTCGTTTCGGGCTGGAGTCTAAATTTTTTCAAATATATATTCATTATTAAATTTTCAATTCCTAAAAATTCAAACTTAACCTGTGCGAGTACTTAGTGCGATAAAACCATTTGATAAATGCTCGTAGCCTCAATTTTTCTAAATTGAAAGAGTTAGTCGTGTACTATTGTTCAAATAAGAAAAAAAGTGATTCGTACACGCTCGGACATAAGTTTTCAAAACTTTTACACCCTCTTGCAAGTTCGTCGATGCTGTCGTAAGAACATCGGACCTAGCACGTTCCTCGGACAAGGGTCATTAGTTCATAAATGCTGGGCCCGTTACATCAGAATTTTTCCAAATTGCTAGACTGACTTTCGACACCGTCTCTCCCAAGTGCGACAAGGCAGTGCCATCAAAAACGAATCGTACGTTGGTGATCATCGGCGCGTCGGGCATCAGGAGGATCGTCGAGTCTGCAATTAAAATTCGTTGGACGCAGATCGGTGTGTGAGACTTGGGTGCACTTAACCGTGTTCCTCGGCCCTGACTGAAGCCGGAAGGTATCGTCTGTTCACGGGCCGAGCGCGGGCGGTTGCCCGTGGGTGGTTTTCGAAGGAAGGCATTTTAACGAGCGGAGGAGTCAGACGGTGGCCGGGCGCGATCGATCGGCGTTATTTGCGGCGCATAATAGCGGCGCGAGCGGGCCCCGTGTCAATTTGTTCGGTTCTGGGTAAAGAGACCGATCACTGGCCGAGAGGATCCATCGATCCATCGAACCATCGATCCCGTCGACACGTGTATCCGCAGCAACGGCGACGTCGTCGACGATGCGGCCACGGTCGGCCGGATACGGGTGTTCCGCCACCGGGGAAGGATCGACGAGCGGATCGCCGAATTGACAGAGGACAGACCCGTTGTCAGAGCCGCTGGAGCCACGGCAACACTCTCGTTCGGGTGTTAATTAGCAGACATGTATGCCCACGTGCACGGCGATAACGGCATGTGCTGTTATCTGCCTACCGTCCTCTACCTCGAGCGATACCGTAAGTTCTTTGTTCTCTACCACTCTACCTAAGGCGCCTCGAACGTGTTTTTCCCTTGTTACCGGTACAGATTTTTCTCCGTCTCTTTTCACTCTTTTTTTTCATTCTTTACCTCCTTTTTTTCGGTACGGCCTCGTGCTCTTGAACCGCCCGAGTGCTTCGAAATTGTAGGTCGAGGGTGACTGATGCAATTCCCAGCGACGAGCAAAGAGACCGAGATTAATGAACGGGGAATCGGTGAAAATCGATGCACACTGTATCGAGAACACTATTCGTGAAAAGTGCTGGCTCAAACGAACCGTGCGCTTGTACAGAAAAGTGTTAATACGGCACCCTCGCAACACGAAGTATAAAATGAAAATCCCTGAAGAAGTCTGATCCTGTTAAATTACGCGATCTTATTGGTCAAAACTTAAATTCAAGTTTTCTGTCGTTACAGAAATTGTTTCGCTTTAGGGCCCGCTCTGACACAACTGATGGCTACAGGAGCCATAGCCAAAAACCATGAATGTCAAAACAGGCCCATGGAAACCTTTTTCCCATGCACGCAGACCAGGGAACCGTCACCCGCGCTCGAAATTTATGGCTTTTGGCTACGGCTCCTGTAGCCACCAGTTGTGTCTGAGCGAGACTTTAAGGGACACTTGAAGAAATATTAATACGTTGAAATGTTTATTCTTTTGCAGGTGACTCTGATACCCCTCAAAGCATATCTCTTTGCATTACCCCTTAACATGGACTTTTGAAATTGAGATATCCCCAACCTTTTGTAAAATAATTAATTAATTGGTTCTCGATCGTAATTTATCTTAGTGATAGTATAAGTATTTATTCGCGGCGCACTGGTTCGATCATTTATGACAATGGAAAAGAAAAGGAAAAAGTTGTTGCGTTCTGGACCCGCTAGAGGACTCATCAATGAGGCTATCTAGCGGGCCTTGCCTTATACACGGGATTCTAGAAGGCAATTTGGAAAACGTATTTATACTGAAAGGTGACATATCAGTAACTAACGAGAAAGACTTTCTGACTTTCTTTTGTGAAATAATTTTAATTTGCGGTCAAGCCGAAATTCATTTCTTGCTTCAAACACTCTTGCGCGAGATCGCTGCAAAATACCAGCGATCGAAATATTAGTCTGACCTAAACAAAAATATTTTAAATACCGATTATCATATCATGCTGAGATTGTAACGTATAAATCACTTTTTGATAGTACAGCTTTTGCAATTCTGTGTACGAGAGGCTTGACATTTAAGACTGTTATCTGATAGAAAATTCTGAACGATACACTATCTTCGAGATTGTCCCCAGGCATTTTCCGGTCATAAATCTTTGTCAACTTCATTCGCTCCCTGCAGTGCCATCCAGAAATATTCCGTCGAATAAAATTTTCGCTCCGGGTTAATAATCGCATCCAGCGTGATAGACGCGTGATCTTAAACGCTTTCATCGTTTACTGAAACGACGATGATGCAAGAATGAATCTATCCTCACTGTGAGCGAATAATTTCGTCTCTGGGGTTTCCTTGAACGGTTCGTGATTTTTTAAGATGGTAAAAATTTTCAAGGAATTTATTCAAATTTATTTCTGATTCGTTGAACATACAGTGTGTGTAAAAAGTATTCGTATGCCCTTTAAAATAGAATAACTTCGTAATAATTTTATCTAACGATGTGATTTTTATAACGAATTATGAGCATTGCTTTGCGAAATGATTTGTAAAAAAGATTTTCCAAAAATTATAATTTACAAGGTAACATGCAAAAATGAACAAGACGTTTTGTAAAACATTTTTATTTGGGTCCTTAAAGAAAATTTAAAACGACAAGCATCGAAAGATGTACGATTTTGTGGGTTTTAAGGAGATACTGATCAAAATTCTTGTAAAACTACGATTTTCATTACTTAAGGGCCAAATAAAAAAGTTTTAAAAACTGCCGTCTATATTTTTCCATGTAACCTTGTAAATTATAATACAATTTTTGGAAAATCATTTTTGCATATAATTTTGCAATGCTTTTAATTGATGGTAAAAAAATAAGGTCGTTTGGTACAATTATAAAAAAAGTTATTCTATTTTAATGGAATTTTACACTTTATGGAATAATGGAACTTTTCACACACGAAATAAAATTTTACACACATTCTATATTAACACTAGACAACCGGATTCGAATGTCTTCAATGTAGTTTTCGGACATTCTTATACAACAATATAAAATGGTCGCTGGTAGATCTAGTGGAGAACTGAATTTTCCGAACACAATGTCCAGACTTTTCCGCAACGCAATTACCGGTCTGAGCGTTGCGAGACGCGTGATGCGCTGTGTATTCTTTGTATCAGATCAAGCCAGACGGAATGAAGCCGTGCAGAAGACGAAAGTAAGATGAAACGGAGCGCGAGGTGGATGCAACAATATCTGCGCGCAACGCGGCCGCGTAATTTCGCGTTGAATCCAAGCGCATCCTGGAAATCCGTTCCGGTGAAATGTGTTTAGCAGTTGAACATAAACGATCACGGCACGTTTCCTTAAGCGGGGAGTATATTTCTCGGCGTATTAGTTTCTCGAATGGGCAGATTAGCGTTACTTTAAGGCGGGCGGTGCTAAACGACCGACGATCTGACGGCAGGGAACCCAACGTTACGCGCGGGTCCAAACTTATTTAGGGAAAAAGATAGCGAAAGATTTTGCATAATGAAGCAGTTAAGCTCCACGGTCTTCTTTAACCCGGAGACGTTAGCCACCGGGTAAACGTTGTGGCCCGGTAATCGAATGAAACTACCAGCGAACCGGGCTTGTTTATCACCGTCGTAAATCCCAGGAAATTTATTTGCTTTCGACGCATAGTACTGATAAAATTACGAGTGACACTCCGCCTGCACGATAAATGGAAAACATGCAACATAATCTTGATACGTTTATTGCTACCGATTTCGGTCTGGATTTCTGATTGTACACATGAACGGTTATTCGTTCCAACAGACACAGAGACCTCCGAAACGAACTTCAAAGACCAACGGAGAAAATGTATTTGCAATGAAAACTTCTTTAAGCGCACCGTGTATACAATTGCTGGGCAGTGAATGAGTCTGATCCGTCACGCTCCGAGGTGAAACGCTGTTCGGGTAAATTCGGGAAAGCCGAGTTTTTCTTCTTAATTGTTAACGCAGATAAATGTTTGTTTGTTATTCTCGATCGTAAATTGTTGTTAACCAATATTTCCTCATGATCTCAGCGCCCAGGTTCCATCTGTTATAACTCCTACACTATTTGCAAAATTTCACAATTTTTACTTTTCGATCTCTGTTTTAGATCATTCTTAAGAAAATTTTAAAGATTGCGTCTGTAAATTAATAATTCAAAATTAAGTTTTGTAACGTATGAATTTAAAACCAAAAAGAAACCTGTAACATACTTGTTTTGTGTAAGGGAAAATAATTTTTCCGTAATACTCTTAGTTAGCCACGTGTTGATGCTAAGACTGTATGCATAGTAATGAGGTTATGTGAATATACTTGTAATTAGAAACTTAAATATCGAACGGTCAAGAATTGATCGATATTTGTATACCTTCCTTTCGCTATTTTTAT
>CM052333.1:11503373-11514065 GCA_028455615.1 Lasioglossum zephyrum
ATCCAATACATATTATTGACCAGAGAGTCGAGATTTCCTAACAAATTATAATTAAAATATCTCCTAAACTAATGATTTTTTTACACAAATAGATTAATACTTTTTTGTGAAGAATATGAAGGAGCATCGGGGCTGATGCAATAAAAAATATATGATTCCATTAAAAAAAAAACATTAATGACCTTCATATGGCCTTCACGTATTACAGTTTCGGGATCGACTCGACATCACGATCATCTTTGTGGTTCTATCTTCAGTTTCAAGCTTTTTTCGAATGCCTTCTGCCTCTTCGAATTTCATCGTCTCTGAATCTGCTTCCTCCAAGGGAACTCCTGAACCATTAGCAACAATAATAACGTCCGTCAAAGTGAAGTAATCGCAGCTGCAGCGTTCGACGCGCTTAATCCCGGACCAATCCCGTAATTCCTTTTTCTCGGCGAGATCCGGAACGTGATGTGCACCAAGGAACACGTATTCGAGGGTTGGTGGTTGTCTGGTTAACCAGAGTTAGATTTTTCGCTGCTTCCCCACAATTGACCGGCGTCGAATCCAAATTGCTCTGATCGGCGGAAAGGTCTCGGTCGTTTTTACCTTCTCGCGAATAGCCAGCTCGAGTACAGAAGACGTGATTTCGCCACGAACGCGATACGCTGGAAGATGCATCGACGAAACTGCAAGAAAGAAAAGTACCGTAATGAAATCACCTTTTTGCTACTTGAAACGGCAGCTATTTTCGTTTTCCATTCGTGATCCGGACTCGTCGCGGATAAGGCTTACCGTGATTCCTTCGAATGTCTCGAATTCGCAATTCTGACCTTAATTTCGCACGCCGACTGTTCCTTGAGTGGAGATTTCACGGAATACAGTATTACCTAGCGCGCTGGCCGCCCAATCGATTCGGATTTAGGATTTTTGGCCGAGCAGATATCTAGACCAGAGTCTCGCCCGGGAACCTAATTAGAGGAAGCCAATCTGCTAATTCTAGAATCCGACTCGATCACTTTAATACGATCCCGTTGAAACATACGGAATTGCAAAGTTCTACAAATGTTCAAAAAAATTACAGCGAGCAACAGCGAAAACAAGAAAACCGATCCGCAGCAGCTCGGTTCGTTAATGATTGTTTCGCTTGTAAATACTTAATGCAATTATCTACGAATCCGATGTCGAAACACGGGAGGGCTGGCCCGGTGCAAAATGATAAGCACACAAATCAAATTTTGATTACGGTTATGGTCGCGGTTTCGGTTTTGCTTTCAATTATTTGGGTACCGATTCCGGCGTCGATACCCATTGCGGTTGAAGGTCCAATATAAATTTCTATCGCGGTTGCGGTTCGCGTGCCTGCTCGCGTGGCCGCTCGCGCGAAAAAGCGCGGGTAATTAAAGTTCCGAACAGCGGGGTACAACGGGTCCGGTATCAATGACGACTAATTTTTCTTGTTCGCGGCCGGGGATTTTTACAGGTTTTTGAAAAACCGCGTTTAAGGGCGAATGTAACTCTGTAACGTTACGGAACCTGTTGGTGTACCACGCTGACGAGCAACACGGCCACTTCACCGATTCGGGTGCAACACCAGCGCAGTACACAGTGCACGCCGCACTATTTTACACCTTGGTGGCGGATGCGTTGGACGTTACGTTACAAAACACGCTACGCTGACAAATTTCCCTTCCCTTTTACCCACGCGCGCCAGTCTCGCCCGGTTTTACGCAATATTTCTATGGCCGACATTTTATTCATTCCCAGGAAGTCGGGAAACATAGTCCGCGCTTACCCTTCCACGAAAAAAACTTGTCCATTGTGCTGCTATGAAACAACGTTCTTTCAACTTATCCGCAATCATTGTTCTAATGGTGTTTCGTGACCCGAACGAAGAGTGTACTCATTTTACGTGGAAGGGTAACAATCCCTCGTAGCCTTGTTTTGAAAAATGAATCCTTTCATATCACTGTCAAACGATTTGCTTATTATGTCTCCGAAATCGTCATTCTACATGTAGAGATAAGTCTACGATCCAACGGTTTTACTTCTTGGAAATACTACAGCAGTTGGTGGATTTTCCAAACACACTTTTCTCGAAAACGAATTGCCTACTATTATTTAATACTTTTCAGAAACCGTATGATACACGGCTGAGGATTTTCATGTTTGCCTTTTGGTAAAATACAGTCATTGAAAATCCTATTAATGAAATGTTCTTTTATTTATTTTATTTATTGTTCATTTTACGAAAGTGTTTTACATGTTACTCATGGTGAGGGTTACAGATATGGTTATATTGTAATAGGGAGTAACAAAGGTGAATTTATAACAGTTTATATAAATCGATGGATTTTAAGAAAAGAGGAACATCCTGTATAATGTACAAACCGATGAATAGGATGAAGATTGTAGGTTTGTATAAATCAATATGCAATATGCAATATGCAATATGCAATATGCAATATACAATATACAATATACAAACAAAAGAATAAAATAATATTCACTTCCGTGAAAGTACTAACTCTTTCGATAGACGCAATGTGCTGAAAAAATATTTTTGGATCAAGCGATTGTTGATATTGAAGCGTGTTGAGAATGCCAACGGTTTAGTTTGAGTTTCGGCCAGGTACGCTGGCTGTGAAATGAGATTTGGCTGATGCATCTGTTTATTGCTTACCTTTTCTACTTATAGATAGCACGACTTTGTAACAGACCGTGAATAACGCTGTTTGCCACACTAAAAAAGTTCAGCCTGCAATAACTTGTATTTCTTTAACGTTACTGTTTCAAATCGCAACAACTGGATATTATTCTACCCTGGAGAGGATTCTTGCACGATTAGGTACTAACGAATTATACTAGCAACAATTTGAAACTGTTAAAGAATTGATCAATCTCTCGAACGAGGAGGGGCAATAAATTGAGCAAACTTCATTATCACGTCCGTGACGTTTAATGCAATTTCAGCGAAGCTGTAAACGTATTTCTCGTCGTTGCTAAATCAGATGTACCTTGTTAGCTTTGAAGGAAACTGAGCTTGTTGTCACGGAACTTGAAAATCAGCTTCGCCCGTGCTCCGCCTCGCTCCGCGTCGAAATTCAGGTCGGCTGTCGATCGATGGAGAAATTTTTCTCGAAAGAATTGGAGGTATCGTCTGCTTTTCGCCCTCGAACTGCTCGAACCAGGGAACAAATGCGAGCGAGAGAGAATGAGGGACGGAAACAACGTGTCGAGAAAAATTCCGATAAATAGATATTATTATCGAATATTATACCTCTTTATTAACGTACCGATATACTCGGAAATCGTGTCTCGCGACGAAATAATCTGCGGAAATTGCGACACAGTTCAATCGAACGATAATATATTTCTAATTCAGGAAACGCGAACGGCTGCGAATCAAATTTAATATGTTTTACGCGAACACAGTTACTACAATTTGCTGGAGTTCTTCCGTCGCGAGATTAAAGCGTGCTAATACAGTAGGATGTAGAAAAATGCTCGCCAGATTGATAGAAATTCGAGCGAAATCTTTTATGAAAGTGTAAGCTGAAATGAAATTTTCGAGTGTGGAGCTTCGTTTCGAAAAAATCAAGCCTCGAAATTCGTTGGCCGGGATTAGCTTCGAGTTCTGCCTCTGCCGGCGTCGTGTCTGCCTATAACCCGCTTTTTCTACTTGTAATCGATATCGATCACGTACTAGTAGTAGCTGTGTTTCCCCGGTTAACTGATCCTATACACAGTCATTTGACATTACTGGTAACTCGATATTATCTACAAACACCTCCAGAACGAGAGAGAACAATAATGGAATAATTACGAATATCCTATTTTAATTCTTCTATTTTAACGAATTCATGAAAACATGACGAGAATATAATGTAAACGAAGTCTCAGGATGATTAGCTTAATTTCTCTTTTCATAAAAGTTTCCGAAAAATCGATATGTTTCTCTCCAACAGGAAAAATAAGTGTATCCTTTAATCTCGTAGAATTCAGGCCCATCGATCAAAAAGTTCTCAACGAGCCTGGTATAATGATCGCTATGCATATATTTGTTATTAAGTGACGGAGCTGCTCGCTGCTCGCAATGCAGCGTGAATTAATAGACCGCATTCATCGTCGGTCCTCGGAGAAGCTATAGAAGCGTCGTACGTAGATCGATCAGCCTGAATTCAACGTCGACTAGGGCATTTCCATCTTTCCGGGGTAAAATAGAAGAAAGGACGAATAGGAAGGAAAGCATGGGTGGTGGGATCGAGGATCGAAACTATGCGCACACGCGAGTAGAGCCCATTGATCGGCTATAGAGGCATGGGCACGTTCCGATTTTGAAAATTCCAGCGACAGCACCCGCGGCCATCGAGTCCAATAATGAAAAGCTTGTAGCCGAAAATGCAATTTTTCCGAAGCAATACGATCGGCTCCCGGTCATTCCCGATTCTCTGTTACAGTCGAGCACGATTCTTTCGGCAAACAGAAATGTAAATTCGATAAGTAATCGCCCACTGGCCATCAGGATAGAAATCCTCATAGATTTCACGCTTCACGCTTTCACTTTGGCGATCTAGGGCCGTTCAAATTATTTCCCGAAATAATCGCATTCCCATCGACTCGCAGTGGTCCTTTTCAGCGATTTAGCTGGTCAAAATATAAGGGGTCTACTGGAATAAGGGAATAAAAGAATACACTGGAATAAATATGTAAAACGTGTATTCACTTCGAGCGTCCGACAAAAAGATACTCGTAGTACGTGTCTTGCTGCTAAAATTCGATGAGACAGTTTTTATATGTTTCAAGTAAGTTGTACACATTTCTTTCCAGTATAAAAGTTTTTCAAGTAAGTATGGACTATACTTTCAACAATTTTGTATCTTTTGTTGCATATCTTTTGGTAATTATTTACATTTCAACACGATTAGTATGTAAATAAGATTTGTTACGATTGTAACACTTCACGAGTGATTATGTTGTACTTCCGGGTGCGTCCGGGCAGTTTTTTTAAACGCGGTTGTAATTGTCAATGGTTCGGGTTTACAGTAAAACAAAAATTGGTTGCCCGAATTTGCCGCCCTTCTTTTCACAGCATTTTGTTTATCGCGCCAAGCGGCACTTTTCATCTGAAGATTTTAATACAACTTCCGATTCTACTTTATAAGCTTCAGAAACAGTTGTAAGTACCTTATTATTCATTTCTATTGTTTAATTCAATAATATATTACTTTTTACTTAATAACGTACCAAAAAATATTGAAAAAGTATTAAAAAATGTTTTTAAAATACTTAAACAAATAAAAAATGATATCATATGTGATTTTTGGGAATAAAGACTTTTTAATCCCTGCAACTGTGAAGCAAATGATATCGTAATGGATTAGAATTGCGTATTTGAGGCAAATGAACTCAACGATCTATTTGCTGATGAGTATGCTCAACAATAAGTCAAGATAATAATCAGAGATCCCTAAGTTAGTCCTGTCTATGAATTCTGTACTTCATCATTGTGTACCATCCTCTTCAATCGTATTATAAATCAAACACGTGGTAATGTATCTGGAATAAATAAATATTATCTTCTTCCTCAATATTGCCGAGGGCTGTTCTTGCGGCGAATAATTGCATCAAATTCGTTTCGCTTGCACGACTCCAACTGCAGGTTATTATTATTATTATATGTGATTTGAAAACGTTGTGGGATCATTAAACATTATAAATAATTTTGGCCAGCTAAATCGCTGAAAGGGACCACTGAGCGACTGCAGCTATCGTTGCCATTAGTTTCCGTTGCGTGCGCGATCTCTGCTCGGGTAAGTGTCACGGCTACGAAATTTAAGGTTGTTGGGCGTAAACTAATGCTTCAAACAGACGATAATACGTTTCGCGGACATTATAGCAGCGCTGTTGATGGTAATAAATGGAGTGGTGCAGGTTGAGTGTAGAGTATCGGGTGACCGATAAATTTTCACGATCGGGTCTTTTCTCTAGCACCAGCCACTTTAATGAAACGCGTAAATTTCTATGCGCCTTTATGAACACTGGATATTATACTTGTCTTAGCACTCACTGCGTCACTCCGATTATACGACCACCGACTGTTTACCGCTGCTTATCTGGCTTCTAGTTCTTTAAGCATCGATTCCCTCAAACTACTTATTTCCTTTTGTTTAACTGAATGGTCAACTCATTAAACCGACGAGTTAAAACTGTTAAATAACATGAGCATATGCAGACAACATCGTCTGTTGTTAAAGTTTTAATACGTCCTTAGCATCTTTAAAAAGTAGGTTTAAGTTCCATTGTGTGCCCTAATGGGAAACGAAACGAACCTTCATAGTTATCCGACCACAAATTGTTTTATCCCACTTACGCTGCATTTATTCCACCGTCAAATGCTAAAAGTGTAGCGAGAACCCAACCACAACGAAATCACGTCATATTCTTTTTTTCCGTTAGCGTAGATTTTTATGCTTCATCCGAAAATGTCGATTCAGAGAGAGATTGCGTGACACGTTCTATTGGGGCGGTGTTAAGGCGATAGCGGTATCGGCGTTGTCGAAAAACTAAATAGAAAAAAATCTACACGGGCAACTGGAAATAGTCAAGAGTTGACAAGTTGACAGCGGTTCACGCGCGCGATCGTCAGTTTCTTTTTCCCGGGCGTTTATGCGTGCTCGTCACCCGGCCCTCCCCGGTTTTGCCGCTTTCATCTTCCGTGCACCAAAATGTCGGCCGTGAGTGCAACGCCCCCGAACGAACGATCGCTCGGGCCAGATGAAGCTGCAATTTTCTGCGCTGCTGCCGCGTCTAACGCCCGAAATAAATCGGATTTTCCGCGTCGCCCGACTGAGAATAGAAAAAACGCCCTGCCGATAAATACAACCGGACACCGTGCGAAAGGAAATTAATCGCGATTAAAATAAACGATTCACCGTGAATAATCCTTCGGTCCGGAGCCCCTTCGTTCTCTCCTCGTGCCGGGAATATCTCAGGAAAAAAAACCGGCTACTACAAATTTTCAAATCGGAGAATCTGCGGACATTTATCGATAACATTCAAATGATCAAGAACATCGAAATTCAATATTCACTTTAAAATAGTCTACAATTGCTTTTTGACTACAGGTATTTCAGGAAATCAACAATCTATATATATAAAAACGAAGTCCTGACTGACTCACTCATCAACGCCCATTCTAAACCCTTGGCCCTAGAAAGGTATTTATAAGATAAGAGAAAGGATATTTCGAAATTCAACTCCTAAGGGAGTGAAAAGGGGCTGCAACGTTTGTATGAAGAATATTTTCTGCGTGGTCGGATTTCCTTGAAACTTGGTTTTAATGCTCTCTGATATAATTAATCAATCACCTATTTCGACATTTTAATAAATTCAACCCCTAAGGCGATGAAAAGGGGTTGCAACTTTTGTATGAGTTTGTTTACATCATACTTGGTCTTGATGTTCATTGATACAATCTGAATGGGGTTAATGAAGGCTTAAAGATTTTATGGAGAAAGAATATTAATTTTCGAGGGTATTAAACAGTTTCTTGTGCGAGCGAAACCGCGAGGAGAAGCTAGTGTTATATAATTATAATAGTTTATATAATTCTCTACTTTTAATAAATTTATGTTTCCATCCAATGTAATCTTCGATGTACCTCAAATCTGTGTTCTGCGAAAGAGTCGTAGAACAGTTAACACAAGATAAAGTTCAAAGGCATGTAACGGAATTACAAAGATGGAGTGTGCAAGTCGCATAATCGCCGTCAGAAACGGCAATGTCCGCGACACTAAATGAAAATTAATAGGACGATAGCCGTGCGGAAAGATTCGTTTGAATAATGGAGAACTGGTTTAATAAAAAAGCAGACGGGTCTTTACCACGCTTTGTCATTGTTGTGTGCGTCAAATCTTGAAATCGAATATTAAACCACTTTCCGATGAGCCAGAGACTTGAAATTTTTAACATAGCTCAGAATTGGATGACAATGCAATATTAAAAAATTCTTTTTTTAAAAGACTGCGTTTAGAATTTAAACAATATTTTTAAATATTCCCCTTCTGTATGTCGCCGCGATAAGCGATCCCCACTCCACGCGACAAAGCGTTCCCTACTCCACTACGCATTCCCACTCCGACTCCGAGCCCGCTCGACTGGCCCACTTCGCAGCAAAGGAGCTCAGTTTACTTACTGAGTTTGTTCGGATCGGGCAGGGCCTTACTATACCCTTGGTAGCAAAGAGTAAAAAAATATATATAAAAAACTTTTTAAAACCCACGCTTATATTATAATGCACTAAAAAGGAGAAAATAATATTTTTAGATATTAGTGACTATACACAAAAGCGTGGAGCGCCCACAAAGATTAAGTTAATACAATAGGAATTAATTTAGCAGCGCAAGGTTCGATCAGTTTCTACAACAATTCTAGCAAAGTTTGAAGCATACCCAAGAATTGCTAGAATTGTTATACAAACTGATCGAACCTTGCGCTGCTAAATTAATTCCTACTATATTAACTTAATCTTTGTGGGCGCTCCACAGTTTTATTTATAGTCACTAGTATCTAAAAATATTATTTTCTCCTTTTTAGTACATTCTAATATAAGCGTGGTTTTCAAAAAGTTTTTTTTATTCGTCAACGAGCTTCTCGGTTAGAATCTTTTTCTCCTCTGTGTGTGCGTGTGTATAGCCGAACAATGGAAGTCGTGGATACGAGTAGCAGAATCTTCGCCGCGGATCTTAACACCTACTTTGTTTCGCATACGGAACTCACAATGCCGCGGTACATATTGCGGTACATGAAGAAGTGTATGGGCCGACCTTACATAACGAACTTTTGTCCCCGGGTCCGAGAAATCCATTAATTATCATTGCGGAGTGGCCTTTATTGTCACGGCGCCGGGGCTTTGTTTCACGGGCGGAACGCAGCTGGCAAAGTAGCTGCAGTTCCCAAAGCTGCAGATGCGCCTCTAATTCTTAGGAAACGCCTGGATTTACTCGGAATTGTTTTCGTCCCTTGGAACGGGACGAGGCGTGCGACAATTATAAATACGCGTTCGCTGCAATCCTCGTAAAAAGCTTGAGATCACCGTGCAACCCTTGGCTATCGTGGAATTATTTCGAAGATGTACCTTTACCTGCAAGAAGAATTTGCAACTATAACAAACAGTGCCGATAACAGAGTTATCGAAAAGTCGGAAGAAGCTATTTCAACGTTATTTATGGGCTCAAGTTCAGGATGCAGGAGATCGTTGAATTCCACTTAAGGTCAGCTATGATATTATATTTTAAAAATACTTTTTCGAAATTTTATATATAAAAGTTTGTAGATATTTAAATACTGATCAGCTTCTGTTGGAAACATTTCTCCTTAGATTATCGATAACCCTTGAAAAATCGAGATAATTGAAATGATGTAGTTTATTATTTTCATACTATTATTAATACATTATTTAAATCACTCAATTTTTAACTCAACTGACATAAAACTTATCCCTGCAACATATTTATTTTTTTACTGATTCTACAAGAGTATATTCTTAATTATAATTGATTGACGGATCACCATGAATTCTTGAATTTTCATATTTCGAGTTTCTGCCAGCTTTCCGGGGCCGTGAAAACCGTTTTCACTTTCACATGAAGTCAGTCTCATAATTGATGGCTGACACTTTAAATTAGAATGACTTGTTCACAATTTTTTTAGCTGTCAAAGTCACGCTAGAGAATTGTCTTTGTGAGTTTTCTGAGGATTCTAAGCTCTCAGCTCGTTGTGCTGCTCCGTGATATTTTACTTTGAGAAAGTAAGTGGATCCCCTTTGGAAATGCGTAATAAATCCTTATTGCTTCGTAATATTCTACGACATTCGGCGTCGGCAAGGCGTTAAACCGCATATGCGTGCGCGCACGTGGTACGTGCACGTATCCGTGTCGTATCCGCGCTGGATACCTGAGCATTGATGTGTTGATACGTTTCCAATAACGTTATTGGTATTGCATACATCGCAATATCAGGATATTGTGCCAAAGCACGGACTCCCTTTGCAAGAGCTGTCGATTCCGCCGGCATACAACAAAATACGCGCATTTTTACAGCCACCGATTCGAACGGAATGTACTTCCGGAATTACCTGCCTCGGGATTTTTTATAACGCGGGATTTTTCGCGGTACAGACAGAGTAATAGTATTTAGGTGAACCACATAAACGATCTTGTTTCCATTCACCGGTATATTTATGTGATCGAATAACATTTTTTATTATTCTTCTGGCAAATTTCGCGTGTGACATATTATAATCTACAAATAAAATGTTTAACGTGTTAAAATAACGCCCACCAATGGTGAATACAATGCTGAAGCGGAAGAACTCAATTACGTCGAAACCATTGGGCTGAACTTCAGAAAAGCCTCCCCTTCCTTTCGACATGTGACATACGTCATTCTATTCGTTTTGACATGCTGAACACAAAATGTATATACCACTTTTGGCGCAAATGAATAGTTTTCGAGATATTCGTGAAAAACTGTAGTTACTATACATTGAAGTTTCTACAGATATATCACTACAATCGTTGAACGGTATCCGAGAGAACTTTTTAAAACATATGATGATGAAGAGTGAGTACATATTACAACAATACCACACACACCCACTCAGTGTTTCTGAGAAGAAGGTTCGGTTGGAAAAATCGTGCGAATAGA
>CM052333.1:11514165-11533915 GCA_028455615.1 Lasioglossum zephyrum
AAAAATAAGGAAGTTGGAAATTCTGATTAGGCGGTCTCGCCGAGACAACCGAGCCGCATGATATCATATTTCTCGGCGACTGAGGCCTCTCGAGCTTCTTGGCCCCTCAAGGGGGTATACCCCGCAGTAGTGGGGATAGACCAGGGACTTTTATGGCTCAGACTTTTGGGACATATATGCATAAAATACTGTATCACTACAATCGTTGAACGGTATCCGAGAGAACTTTTTAAAACATATGATGATGAAGAGTGAGTACATATTACAACAATACCACACACACCCACTCAGTGTTTCTGAGAAGAAGGTTCAGTTGGAAAAATCGTGCGAATAGAATCAGTTGTGGTTAGGTCGTGGAGGGGGCGGAGTGGGCGACCACGCATATGAAAATCCAGGAATTGTCTTTCAAAATTGAATGCTCATCCTATACATGTATCATACTATATAGAGTGAGACCCTGTTTTCTGTCATCCCCACAACGAGCAGGTTCTCAGATTAAACAATATAAAATCAACTGTGACCACTACCAATTTGTTTAACTATCAAATGCGATTATATAATGAAAAATAATTATGTAAAGCTTCAAATCTTACCGAAAATTCATTAGTGAAGCGGAAAAGTCAATTATATCTCGAAAACTATTCATTTGCGCCAAAAGTGGTATATACATTTTGTGTTCAGCATGTCAAAACGAATAGAATGACGTATGTCACATGTCGAAAGGAAGGGGGGGGGTTTTCTGAAGTCTTACCCATTTTTTATTTTTCTTCTGGCAAATTTCGCGTGTGAAATATTATAATCTACAAATAAAATGTTTAACGTATTAAAACAACGCCCATCAACGGTGAATACAATGCTGAAGCTGAAGAACTCAATTACGTCGAAACCATTGAAACCAGCGGGAACGAAGGTAGACGAAAATCACCGTAGTCACTAATTTTGATCGACTTGTCGTCCGACAGTGAATTAGTACGGTTAAGTGAAAAAAAAGACGGGGATCCTGTTCGACAGAGCGGAGAGTAACTTTCTCGAAAAGAAAGTTCCCAACCGACGACAGGATCGTTAGTATCGAGTTCCGGTGCTCTGTGTAGAATTGCCATTGGTCTTCGACGATGGTTCCTGTAGAAGCAGGGTGCGGGGGTGGTCGGTGCCGACTGGCGGGACAATTTGAAATTCAAAGCACGACCAGGCACTGTTGTAAGATCGTTAACCGAATACCACGATCGTTGCTGCGGGTGCAGTCGCCGCAGTTGTTACGAGGGTGGCCAATTTCTCTCGTTTTCCCTCGGAATCGTTCCCATTCGTTGCTTCGTGTCGCACATGCGAATCCGATTCGTCGCCATAAACTTGGCCGTTAGTTGCAGCGCCGTTCCCGATTTTCGGTCATTTCGCACCCGTTCGCGACGGGGCTCACGAAGAATTACGACATTACGATTTCTATAAATCCCCTTGAAATAATTCACCCCGCTGGAGCCTCCATTGTTACCGGCCTTCGATCGTTCCTTCGAGAACCTCCACTTTCCTCGACTTCCGCCGCGATCCGTTATGATCGACTTTCTCCTCCTCCTCCTCCACCTTCTCTCTGATAATATATCAGGACAGAAACATCGCCCTCCAATAATGTTTTTGGCGCGACAGACTTTTACCATTCTTCCGGCACTTAATTCTCGCCTCCACGGGCTCTTAACCCGGACCCGGATCGAGACAGTTATGTAATGCTCGGACAAGCATCGAATTCTTAGGAAATAGTAAACTGCGTATCTTTATGCGAGTTTCTATTTTAGTCTAGTTGGCTCGACAGGCGTTATCCTTTTCAAATTTCAATACAAAAAAGCACTTCCATTTTTTCTTTACCTAAAAACCTTATTCGGACTATTACGAACATTTTTTTTTAATTATTCAAATCGGTCCAGCCGTTCTCAAGTGATACGCTAACCAACGAGCAGCATTTAATTTTTATTTACATAGATTAAAAAATCTCTCGTGGTAAATATAAATTAAAAATATTAGTGTTTAATTATTTTGTAAATACACGACTAACAGTTAGGTTGGATCATAATAATTTAAGGAACGATGCAAAAACGCAAGCAAGTGGAATAGAACGATCCATGGTCAGTCAAGTGGATCGTCTCAGCCACTATACGAAATTCTCGGCATCGTAACTAAGATGGTCAGAGCAACTCGAACGCTGAAATTCACATCTGACGGTACATTCTAGGAGCAAATTCCAAGCACGCTATCCCCGGGTAAATTTCAAGATCTGACAGCTTCATTAACGATCCTTATACACCGACGGCCAATGTCCAAACAAAAAAGCATCCATGCAATCGCAATCCGTTTTCCTCGCAGCCGACATACTGCTGCGAAACACGGACTCGCGCCATTACGCGACGGCCATTATAGAATGTTAAGATCGTAATGAATTTAATTTATGCCGAATAACGTTCCGTTAACTTTATGCAAAATCTCGCGCAGATTCAGCCCGCGTGCTCGTTAAAATTGTTCCCGGACGGTGGAGTGCGACGATTAAGTAGCGAGCGGTGGACGTTGAGCTGGCTCGAACTCCTCCGAAGAAATTCGTCCAGTGGGCGAAAGACAACGCCGATAGATCTCTGAGCCGGCGATTAGACAGCTGATTAATATCTGGCATTACTCATTACGGGGGAAAAACACCGAAATGATGAGAAATCAGTACCGTCCATTTGTTTCGGTAGGTTTTGTGTGCATAGTGTCCTCTTGCAAGTCCTCAACTGCTAGACACGCCTCATGGAGAGGTATTAACCCTTTGCACTCGGAGCTATTTTAACTCGGAAATCAAACGTTTCTTCTTCGCTAGAATATTTCCATTCTCTATGATCTTTTAAATTTGGTAGATATGAAGTTGATATAATACCTCATACAAGACGTAAATGTTTAGTAATTAGTTAGATACCGACATATTTGATAATGTAAACAATATTTTAAATTTTAGTGACGCTCAAGAGGCACCATTCGAGTGTTAAGGGTTAACAATAAATAAATAGATTTCATGTGTAAAAATATAAAATTTTTTAGTGAAACAAATGATCGAACTGTGCAACTATTTTTTGAGGGGCGTGCGAGAATTTAGGGCAGGGTCAAAAGCTCCGTCAGCTGGGTCAAGAAATATTGCACAATTCTAATATTTAAAGAATTTTAAAAAAGGGATTTTGAAAAATTGAGGTAATACCTCATACAATACTTAAATGTTTAGTAATTGGTTAGATACCAACATATCTGAAAATGTTAACAATATTTTTAATAATAGTAAAGCAATCTCAAATTTCCTACTTCTTTATTTTTTATTATTTTTTATGGGCCTCCGATGATCATATTTGTGGCATTTTTCTAATTAAAATCATACCAAATATGATATAATTCCGATGATATTTATTTGTGTAATAGACAATTCAAGTTTCGGGCGCAAGGCTTCCCATCCATCCTTCCTCGCACCTGAAACTTTAATTCTCTATTACACAAGTAAATATCATCGGAATAATATCATATTTGGTATGATTTTTATTAGAAAAATGCCACAAATATGGTCATCGAGGTCCCATAAAAAATAATGGAAAATAGAGAAGTTGGAATTTCTGATTAGGCGAGCTCACCAATATATCCGAGGCGTATGGTGACATATTTCTTGGCGACCGAGGCCTCTCGAGTTTCACGGCCTCTCAAGGGAGTACACCACACAGTAGTGGGAATAAATCTGGAACATTTTCGGGTCAGACTTTTGGGACATTTATGGATAAAATACTGTAATAGGTTTCACTTGGTTATACATATGACCCATTGTTTCGCGAACACTGTCAATGAACTGCGGGGCAACGGTAATTGCGTGAAGAATAATGACGGTTTCTGAGTTCTGCCGATGGAGTCTCGGTAAACAGTTCAGAAGAGACTACCAGGAATAGGAATAATCCCGAAGTTCAATTGTACTTTGTCGTTACACCGAGCAGACAACGAAGAACAAGGATCTTGTACGGGGATGTACTAGCTCCCTGTACGTCATCAGCTTTGATTTCATTTGCATATTGTTCCGTTCCTCCGGTTTCAGTTCGTCACGGACCGCCTTATTGTTCCGAGTTCCTCAAACATTCCTTACGAAGGAAACCACTGTGTACCGCCCGCAATGTTTACCCGCTTCGCGGCAGCAATTTTCTTCGTCATTTCTGTCCCGCCGCGGTCGGGAATTTTCATATTTTTTCTTATGTGCAAGTATTTCCCGCGGGACGCGAACTCGCGCATTCGAAGCTTCGGCACTCCGAGTATCAAGATAAATGTGTGTTGTTCGTCGCGAATAATGGCCGCGAATTATTGTTGCTTGAGTACAATTAGCTGGCTTGCAATTATACAGACTAATGTACAATTGATGTCCCGTTGTGCGATCGGGAACTGCGTATTGTCGACGATGCAACAACGGTTTACTTGCAATATTAACTTTCTGTATGATGCCAATACAAAGTCCATTATATCTGGGAATTGTGTGCATGAAGATGAAGCCATGTTTTAATGTATCATTCAAGTAAATAGGATTTTCATAGAGCCCTCGTTATAAACGGGAATAAATAATTCTCTCATGTACAATGATTTACTTTCAACGAAAATATTTAGTCAAGTATCTTCCTCAACCCGAGAGTCTTGGTATACGATTGTAACTTATTATAATTTAATTTTTTACTTGGCTTGCAATACGTTTTCTTGCTGCTTGTCTGATACATGGTCGACTTATGCTACTTACAGAATAAGTGGATCTCTTATTATCCTTGCATGGTTAGCTTTACTCCACTTATCCGGCAAGTAAGTGTCTTAATCTACTCGTCTGGCCACTAGCCAGCTAATTCTACTTATCTAACCAGAAATCAGGATGTCCGACCTATGGGACATTATTAAACCATACATTAAACTCAATATGATCTTACTACTCCATAGAACCGTCGAGCATTGTTTCGTTAATAGGAAAACTTGAAATATCCTCATGATTTTCGTTTGACCATCCATATTCGAGGATGTCCTAACGAGACTTCAGTTTCGGAGATTTACTCGCGTTCGAGCAGCGTATTTAACCACCTTCGCTACACTTATAATGCCGAAAGTTCTCTCTTGCAAAACATCCTCGTAATTAATTAACATCGTAAACATATAATGTTGCTCGATTTACGATCGATCTCATTGTAGAACTTAAGCTGAATGTGTTTGAAATAATATTAATTTCGAAATAATTATCCGCGGTTGGTTTCACCGTAGCCACGCAGGGTATTACGCCCTTTTCGAATCGTGCTCACGCAGATCGATTCCTTTCACGAACCGCAACACCGAACGCCTTTGTATCGAGCGAAATACTCCGGCCGGCTCTACCGCCCTATTCCTTTTTATCTCCGCGGAATCCGGATGCTGATTGCATCTCATTATCCGTCATTACGCGAGATCAGAAACGCGCATACATCGGCAGCCGCACGTAAAATTTGACAGCAATTGGGTCACGCCGCCCGGCCCTTCTCGAGACCGATTCTCGGTCCACGATTCCGGTACCATTGATCCGAGACGAATTTTCTGGTCTTCGAAGAAATTGTTTCGCGCCGACTTCCATTCCACGGTATTACTGGACACGCGAGCGAATCGATGGAAGCCTGAATGCACGTCTGACCTAGCCTTGCCTCTAGTCGTGCCTCGTTTCTCCCTTTCTGTGAAATTAGTACGATGATAAAAAGTCAATACAGTAATGTCTCGATGTACGTGGAAACTTCGTGACCAACACATTATTTATATCGCGTACAAACAGCATTTCCCGATTTCTCGCCGATAGCGAACAAACTAAACATCGATACCAATTTTTTGTGTTTTCGTGATACTTGCTTCAACGTGTTTGTGACATTTATCGGATTCTAACAAGATTCAATTTCGATCGTATTTGTTTGCTTAATCCGTGATGTGAGGTAATTCGGTACGAGGTAATTTATATATTTAAATATTACATTTTTTTAAGAGTACTGAATTCGTTACGTTAGTCGATATAAAAACATTTCTAGTTGAATTGCAACAAACTCGAGTGAAAACGACATTTACACTCTTTCTTAATATGTTAATAATAGACTGAAAATAATATAATAGTATTTTTAATTTTTAACGCATAAAATCAAATGTGTAGTCATAACATATAATTAAGTAATTAATAAATGTTTCATGCGTGTCAGCTGCGAAGTCGCGATAAAGTAGTTTCTTGTTACCAAACTTGAGAACCAGCGAGCATACAAAACCATAAAATTATTCAGCCATTTGCTCGCCGCACGAGAACAGCAATTGCATTAATCCAAATTGGCTGAAGGTTTAAGAACAAACAGCTGTCAGAGAAGCACGAATGCCCTCGGTACAGTCGCAATTCCTCCGAGGAAAGTTAGCATCCTAATTTTCCCGAGACGAAGAGTCTAACTTCATTCCTGAGACGTCGGCTATTATGAAACACACTGCAGACGAAGACAGGCGACTCGAAGAGTCCGTGAAGTCGGATCCCGGGGATAGTCTTCTTGAAATGTCGATTGCTTTCTGAACTTACGGGATCGGTGTCGCGCGAATTCCGAAACTTTCGATCCATCGAAGTTCAAGGGAAATACGCCGGAGACCAGGTGGTTGGAAGGAAGCCGTAAAACTATGCGAACGCGTCGGGCGTGCGCGGTAAGTGATTTACTTGTTTAATAATCTTCATTGAACGGAGGAATTTATACATAGCTCGTTTGCGTAATGCGGGACAACGTTGTTCTCGGTGTCGTCGAGGAGAACCCAGAGGACCTGCTGGTAACCATTAACAACTTGCTGGGAACTTGTTATGCCGAGCAATGAGACTAACGCTTGGGTGGTTCTATAAATATTAGGTCGGTGCTTGATCTCCTAGTAGAACGTTACCCTGCGTTTTGGTACCCTGTTTGCTATCCAAACTGCTCCAACTTTGATCGGACCGCGGCATTTGTTTTATTCACCAGCACTAGAAGTCTATCGACCACGCTGCTACCGTGCAAAGAATTATTAATTAGATCCGGCTCCATAATAAGCTCCTTCCCATCGGACGCTGCTCGCGATTCGAAAACCTCTGTTCCCAACACAGGCTTCTTTTTGACTTCCGACACCTTTCTTGTTTTCGACATTTTAGGATACAGTATCATTGTATATGTATGAGTACTGTTTGTGAATTTTTTCAAGTTTTTGACATTTTACATTTAGGATACAAGAAATATAAAAGTGTGAAAAAAAATCGTGAACAGTACTCATATCTGTACGCTGATACTGTAAAAATATAAATGATGCATTCTTAAACTTCGATGAAAAATCAGCATTTTTCCGAATATTTTGTAATCTTTGACACCTTTCTTATTTTCGACATTTTAGGATACAGTATCATTGTATATGTATGAATACTATTTGTGAATTTTTTCAAGTTTTTGACATTTTACATTTAGTATACAGGGTATATAAAAATCTGAAAAAAATCGTGGACAGTACTCATATCTGTACGATGATACTGTAAAAATATAAATGATGCCACTCTTAAACTTTGATGAAAAATCAGCATTTTCCCGAATATTTTGTGATCATTGAGATTTTACAACCAGGATGTTGTACTTAAAAATTTGAATTAGTTAAAGTATATGCGGTTGGGTATTTGATATCTGTTAGATGTTTTTCGAAATTCTTGCATGTGACTAAACAAAGAAAATTGGCCTAAAACTTATCTTTTCTATTTCACCCACAACTACCCTCCCGATTAAGATATATGGTAACAATTTTACACATGATTTTTACCGATGCCCTCTCGGTTATCGGGTTGTACGATTACCTACGTTCTGTGGCCAGCATTTTTGGAGCTACCCGGTAGCTAGGTAATCTCTCTGTTCGAAGTGGTACTTCGTGACCGCGTTCAAACTGTAGGTCTCAACAATAACAATATTGTGTTTCCGTAATTTAGCGTAGACGAATTGCAGCCAGCGTATCAAGTTCCACGACATGAATCTGGAGTCAAAGTCAGTTGTGAAGTTGCGTGTGTGCGAAAGTCAATGTCCGTGCAAGGTTTATGTATTGTATAACGAACGTTCTAGAATGGAACTTGCACACTAGCCGGCTAGGTGACGTGGTATTTACTGTACGACCATACGCGGACAAGCTTGCAGACACGCAGAGTATCAAGTTATATTGCATTCCAGTCGTCAGCTTGTTATAAACTCAGTTACTCCATTACTCTGTTACTTATGCTGTTACTGATCACGTAACATCAACTGCGTTGTCCGTATCTGCTTGCGCCGAAGCATGATGACCGCGCGATGCTCTGTGAGGAATTTGACCCAAAAAATCGGAACTGTACTACTTAAATCTTTGACTACGGTGGCCGCCTAAAGGCGCTTAAAAATTTTGCGCTTGTGGCACTGTAGGCGCTTAAAGACGCTTAAAAATATTGCTCTTGTGGTACGGTAGATGCCTATAGACGCTTATTCCAGTTCAGTCTACTGACACGAGAGGCGCCTATAGGAACCCGAGAAATTTTATCGATTATTATTCCGGCAAATCTTATTTTAGTCTGATGAATGTTAATTCAACAGTCATACATTCTCTTAATCACCAATGCAATTTTTAAATATCATTTTGCTGACAGATCTTATTTGGTTAGACGTAAGTGAATGCTAATTCAGTTGTTAAATTATTTATATTTTGCAGTTATTTTTAAATAAACAATATTGTTTTAACGTAGCGGAATTCAGTGTTTTGATTATTTGAATATACTTTCTCAGAAATGCACGTCTAACGAAAAGATTCATCGTCCTTGGTGTACATCGCGAATGAATTCCTACTGTATGACACGGCTGTGCGTCTCGAAGTCTGTCGTAGTCAAAGGGTTAAAAAGTATTATAACATGTTCGTACAATTGAAAATCTCCGTTTTTTAAAACACACTCTTTCTCTAAAAATTGTTGCGAGAAAATAGCAGCAAAAAAGAGGGGGAGCACGTTTCGTCCTAGGCCCGTTAGAGGACTCATCAGTAAGGCTATCCTAGCGGGCCCTGCCTTAGACGCTAAGGTAGGTGTGATGGTGTTCTATGAAGGCGATGGCGTTGTATGAAGACGATATGGTACACAGGACTATTTTGGTGACGGATCCAGGTCGGTCGGCAACACAGTAACGGAAAGAAAGGTGGATTTTTTATTTGTCCTCTGCGGCGGACCGTCCCGCGTGATAATCTTGACGAATTCGTCCCTTTCTACGGATATGAGAGATCCATGATGTTACACATATATATTATTTCCTGGGCCGAAACCTCCGCGAATTCTTAAATTGTGTGTCTTGTACAGGCTAGGTAGGCTCTACCCCGATCGCCATAACGGCATGATCTTCAGAGGCGTACTCGTCTTCTGGGCGTCCGGTTGCCCTTTTCTCTGGAAGTTACATCCTCCGTTTCATGGCCCACAATAACACTCGAGAATCTGCACCAGATCAACGCCCATGTGAAATCATATATGATGTCATTTGATCAATTAACTTTATCCCTCCTGATTTGGCCGTCACCACCTTCCCCCCACCCCCTATTACAGTAACGGCGCGCTTTTCTTTGTGCATGGTGTTGCGGTGTTGTATGACGAGAATGATAACGAGATGCGTTGTGTCATCGGTGGTGACCCTTGACGGATGAGGAGTTGTATGAGAGAAGAACATTTAAAGGAAGAAGGGTAAAGGTGGCGCGTTTCGTCCTAAGCTCGCTAGAGGACTCATCGGTAAGGCTGTCTAGCGGGCCCTGCCTTAGACGCTGGGATATCAGAAGATGGTTAAGAACGGTATATATACGAATCGCAAACGGATCAGGTACTAGCGAGAAAAGCCTTGACTGTCTGTCCATCTTGTGGCGAGTGTAGGAAGTAGTCGGCATACACTAAGCATAGTAACCGGGAGACATAGTCCGGAGAAATTAAGGCCCGATGGATAATCGAGACTCGAGAGACGTAGTTAAAATGTATATTATAATCCAAAATAAATTTTCTATTTTTGAAAATTTATTTCCCTTCATAATATAATCACATTGAAATGTATATCTAATCATAATCGGAATGCAGTGCTTCTTTGCTGCCACTCGTGAAATTACATGACAAATCTGTATAGACAATGGTAGGGATAATTTTTAAAATTTGATTATATTGTTTTTAAATTTTAATATCAATATGCTGATAATATAGTAGCTGTTATTTTTAACAAGTTCAGAACACGATCTATTATAAACACCAAAGAATTACCAAAAAATTGAAGGCATATAGACAGCACATACGCAGCGTTTGTATTCCCTTCTCATGAAAGTAATATCACATTCATTAATGGAACACTGCTGACTTTGGATCAAGTTTATCAGCTCCAGATAATTCTATTAACATTTATTTCATGACAGCCCAGCGAACGTATAAATGATGCTCTTGGTATTTATCATGCTTCAATATTCATTTTCATTATTATAAATGATTTTGTGATTAATAATATTACCGAACGAACCAGAGGTACTTTCACCGGGCAATTATTCAGCAAAATCAATCTTGAACGGAGCAGATTAAGTTATTTTTGCTTTGAATAAAATATTCTGCAATTGTTTGTCATTCTCTCTTCATCGATCGAGAATATGTTAAGCAACGTTCACGCGGATCGATTTGTTTGTAAATTCAATAAAGCGATATCTGTTAGACGTTATGGTAATCTTGCATGCATAATAGCAGAATTTTCGAATGCTTAGAAAAATTAGCATCAGTCACGCAATGTGAGATTACGGTATCAGCTCATCGCGCTTGGAACATTCTTTTGCGGACGCACGCGAAAATCGTATTCATTTGCCTTGTATGAAAAAGATTGGCGGCTCGGGAAACAAGCTTCAGTTAAGTTAACAAACCGTAATAAAGCGCGCGTGTAAAAGCAATTTATTAGTTTCTATCATGGAAAAGTCAAACGATTTAACATTGGTATTTCAAAGCAAAAGAAGGTTTATACCAATTGACGCATAAAAAAACGATAAATTTACAATAACAAACATACGAAAACGGTAGAAAATTATCAAAATGAATTGAAAACAGGACTTCGTTTTAGATGGATTTTGATCAAATAGAATTTAATGATCGCTTTCGTGGTCAATGACGTGGATCAAAGAAAAGGAAAATAATATTCTATTCAATTCCATTATAATCTTTAATCTTAAAATTTAAAATTTGTATAAGTCAAAAGCAACCAGGAAACCTTCAGAATAAGAAGAAACTTAAAAATAATTACATTTGAAGCAAGAAAGGAAACGAAAGGACTCTTAACGGACCATAAAGGGCCCAAGACACAAAGTTCAACTGAGCATTCGAGCAGCCCGAAATTTTTCATAGAGCAAATATTGAAGAATTATTGAGATTGGAAGGTACAAAGCGACACCGTGCTGCGAGAAGTGAGACGATATAAGGAACGATGGATGAGAGAAACAATAAATGACGGCGAAGAGGTTGGAGGGAGGCAGAGGACTGTTAAAACAGTTAGATCCGGGCGTCATCGTAACGGAGTCTGGTGCTCGAGTCGTCCAGAGAAGTAAATGGACTCGAATCCATCGGACTTGCACATCGAAGAGCAAAAGGGGTGTGACGGAGCGGTTCAAGCCTCTAGACGCCATAGGAAGGGCTGTGAAATATTGCCTCCGGATTCTGCATCCACTGACTCGTCTGCCTTCCACCTCTTTCCAGCGCCCCTTTTGAACACCTCCTTCACCGCCGAAGATCCTCCCTTCGAGACGAAACCAGAAGTTAAACGTCGTCGCGTTTATTTCACGTTGACGTTGCCACCCCTTATCCCCGAGACCTTTTCCACTTCGCGTTTCATACTGCACCTGCCCTGGAGTCGTTCTCTCAACCTCTTCCCCCTCGAATATTCGTTTCTTCGATGTATCGAACACGGTCCATCTCTATCTGTTCAAGATTTTATTTTTAATATTTTATTCCATGCATCGAGGAAGTAATGGAACCTGAAAGGCTCTGATTAGAATATGGGTCGCCGAACTCTTTTACGAAACGTTTTCATGCTACCAGGTTCAATAGGAATGGACAAGAAAACATTCTGGAAAGCATATAGTAGTTTTACTATCAATTGAAGTTATGAAATATACTTCATCTTATAATCTCGTCTTTTACGAGTACATTTATCTGAATAATTTTTTTTAAAGAAAAGTGACGATGGCTTTGAAAAGAGTTAAGAAATGAGTGTTTAAAAATTTATTTTGAAGTTCTATAATGTTTGAATTGAATGTTTAGATTGATGGGAGTGTAACACCTTAGTTTGTGACGTATCGACCGTGTTCGAGCGGGTTTGAAGCATCAATTTCGCAATTTTCACGGTGCCTGTGGAAACAAAGTTTCCGTCGTTCGAGAAAATGGTCGAGTTGAAATTGTTATCGTTAATGCGTGTTCGCGTCCTCCGATGAATTATTAGGAAGCGATTACCGTTCGCGATACGTATCTGATGATGCGCCGATAAACGGCGGTGGAAATCTGCCCGGCGAAAATAGCTGTTTGACGATTATTATTTTAATGCGAGGTTAATCTATAATATTCCATTTAGTATTCCCTACTCGATTATTTAACGTCTCACCGGCCGGATACCTGGGGAATGTTTGCGCGCTAGTTTCCGTGGAATTGGGATCGTTTAAAAAGGCGTTAATTTAACGAGAGTTAAAAACCAACTATTAGCGAGGGTGTTATGTTTCTCCGGTAAACTAGCAAGTATTCGTTTTTACCGCCGGTCCATTTTTTCCCCTTCGTTCCTTTTTCCCTCCCGTCTGCTCCGAGCAATTAGCATCGCTCTTGCAGGTTGGCCATAGCGAGCCACCTGAAGTTTTATCGGTGAAATGGAGAAGCTTAAATAAAAACGAGAAAGAAGAGCACTGACATCGATTGCGCGACAAGGACGGTCCCGGCAGCCTCGACTGTTCCAGCGATTGTTCTCGTTAATTGGCCCGCGCGCTATAAATCTTTTTCATATTATATTCTTATCGACTGAGTCCAGCTCCATTCCATCCGAATTTATTCGGCAGCCGTGCATACTTCCGGAAAGCTTTTCACGGGTCCTTTCTATCCTTCGGCGTCGCTCACCTTGATCCGAGATGATTTTTGAACATTTCATTCGGTTCCGAAGCGCGCGGTCGTCAAAGTCTCTAGCAGGACAAGCATAGTCCAACGGCCCTCACGACAATTTTTATCGATATCGTTAATTTTATCAATTTAGGTGGTTCGGAACCCACCTTAAAAACAGTAGGTCCCGCTGGAATCGGTTGCAATTAGGCGATAGGTGAAATTGGAAAGAGAAGGACAGTGGTGTATGGACTTGAAACCCTGAGGGGACCAAGTATCTATTTCCTATAATTTTATCTATTTCACACATATTTAATATTATGAATTTTACTCTCGGCGCCACGGTTCGATCATTTTTCTACATAACAAATAGTTATTTTATAGGAATACTAAACGCTTTCTTTTCCTCCTATTAAAAACATTTTAATAGATAACGTGGTTCTTAAACCGGGAAATTCAAATCCGAATCCAGCGTTTAGTATTTCTATAAAATAACTATTTGTTGTGTACAAAAATGATCGAACCGTGGCGCCGAGAATAAAATTCATAATATCTGAAAGATAAATTACGATCAATAAACTAATTAATTAAGTATATTTCCTTAATAATTAGGATTAGTGTAATAATTGAAAGGAAAAATCGATTATCTGACACCTTTTCTGAAGAATTACCGCGAGCGGCAGTGTAAAAATTACACAGGAATAACTATGCAGCTCTCGTTCGCTATCCGGTGAACTTGTTACGCGCTAGACGTCCAAATTGTTCGACAGAGAATGCTAGGTGGACGGCGCACAATTTTCTCTGAGTTACATCGGGGCTTACTGTCCTTCCACGTCGTTTCACCGGTCGGGTTTTCTTAAAGCCGCAGGAAGCGGTGTAATCGAAAGTCGCCGGATTAAACTACCGGCCCCTGTAACACAGGCGCACATGCACGAAGATTGCTTGCAGATTTTCCCGCGTTCAACTACAAACTAATCAAACTTTCTCGATCTGCCCTTCGGCCCTCGGCGTTGCAGCGCACGGCATGGCATGGCGTCGTGTTTTTCGCCTTTGATTCCACTCCGCGGCCTTCCCCATAGAATATCACCACCATAGTCCCCAACTACAGATAATTACCACGGGATTCAGGATTTCGGTCGTTCTTCCCCCGATCGAGAATCGAATTCTCTCCCCCGGTCCGAAAACGCGCAATCCGTTCCCGGTTGCCAGAAGCAGATTTTTCGACTCGCGCCGAGATCCGATTAATCAAACGGTTTTTACCGGTTCGAAGAAAGTTAATTGGTTCCGAGGAATAAATGAGCGCCGCGTCATTCTTTCTTCGTCGGCAACGAAACTTCATTTATCTCCTGGAAAGTTGCCGGGCTCGAGTGTTTTTTTCTTTGTTACGTTTCTTAATGCAATGGCGGTTTAATACGTTCTCTTGCGCCGCCGCTTTTCTTTCCCTCTTGATTGCGACGGATTCAATGTCCTTTCTTACTTAGAGAATTGTTGACTTTCGCAATTGTCAGCACGCCCCGACGAAATACCCTGCGTTTCAAAATTCCTTCCAGTAAAATAACAGGTTGCAATTGTACTTAGAAACACTACGTTTGACTCTCAAACCGTTTAACCCACTCTACTTTATTCTTCTATGCTTCTGGGATAAGTGCTGAGCGGTCGATCAAAGTCCTCTTACCGGAAGGCATTCCCGCCTTCCCCACATCCCCGTATTCACAGACGCTTCATGGCAATTTCTATATTCTTCAGAATAGTAGGTGGTACGACGCCTAATTTTACTCTCGAATTTCTTTCTTTCCAATATTAATTTTTTCCCATTAATAATGTGGGATTGTGAGTGCACGCCGTAGGACCCAAGTGGTCAACTATGTGTTTATGGTAGGGCTTCGACAGTTGTAAACGCACGAAACAAAACGATTAAAATAAAACTCTCATTCTTTTTTGGATACTACAATTACAGTCAGCACGTAATATAATAAAGAATCCAATATGCGTTCCAGAATTTTATTAGTTTTCTTTAAAAGTTGGAACGACTATAATTTAATCGAATCATTGCAAAACAAACGCAGTATTATGACGATAAGCAAATTACTGTCGCAAAATTTTGTATCCGCTGATTTAATTCTCAGCCTTCTTATTATTAATTATTTGTCATTCTTTTATGGAAGGTGCTGTTTATTGGTCGTAATTGTTGTACAGAATATGAAGTTTGACTGCGTCTATTTAGGTTCACGATTTAAACAAATAAATTGTATAGAATAACAAGCTCTGTTCATTGTGGGACACAAGTGGAAAGTTGGACGTGGTCGAGAGCCAAGTTTCGAATTATATTCTATACTGCACACAAATTAATTAACCTAATTCCCGACGCATTCGTGTTTAATACTTTCCGCGCGCGCGGCGTATAAAAGAGCGCACCGTAAAATGAAAAACTGTATGATTAAAAAAGACACGGAATAAAAAGTAACATGCCGTCGGAGGTGGTAATTGCTGTCGGTGCGCATAAAACCGTAGATGTTAAAAGTGATATTGATGTTTAAGGGTCGACGCGCGCGCTAGATTAGTTTCGTTCATGGAGCCAGTTTTATGGACGCTGATAAAACCTTGCCGCACGCCGCATTACTAATTCCAGGTGTATCACGCGACTATGCAATCAACAAACGATTTATTAATGTTACCTTAGGTTTCATAATTTAACATTAGGTCCCTCTGAAATTAAGTTACAAGCTTTCGTTCAACAATCGACGGCGTTGACCAACGATCGAAGAAAGGGCGAGGTGGAAGGTGCTAATTGATCGGAGATTGAACTTATGTTTCACACTGCGTTTATTGAGAATTAAAGTCAATTTGTGTCGACCTAGAAAAGAGAACGGAGACGGAGATCTTGAATTGTCCTAGTCGAGGACCACTGCGAACGATCGAACGATCTTCTTCTCGCGAGGCAACGCACGCAACGCGGTGCACAGTGAGCTGGATCGAAAATTTTAGTGACATTTTAGTATAACTTTTGAACCATTAAAGATATCAGGGTGCGTTTTGCATAAAAAAATATTTAAAAATTCTATTTTTTTAATAACGTAAAAAATGTTTTTTTTAATTATTGAGAAATAATTTTATATATAATTAATAATTACATATAAAAAATAATATTAAATAATAATATTATATTATAATTTTATAATATTTTATTTATTATTGATAAAAATATATTTTATGTTATTTCACATATGCGAAATAACCTGACATTACTAATTTTAAACGTTAAAATAACTCAGCGAGAGTGGACGAGATTTTTACACGTTATGTAAAGGAGTGTCCTGAACACATTGTAATTTGTCCGAACGCGGGTTCTAACGGGTATAAAAAGATATTGTTTGTTAATTGTAAAATTTTTGACATTTTTCTGTCCTACATTGAACATTAAATTTTTAATACATTGCATATAATAATTGTAACTGCAATTATAGTTTCGTAACAGAAAATAATGCTCTTTACTATAGAAAAAAAAACGGGGCTGAAATCTTGAACAGGATCGTGCAAAATATCGCGAAAAAGAAAGGACATTCGATTTTAAAGGCTTGGTACAACTACAATTTTCATTTAATTTGATTAATTCTTCCATTTTTGAGGTCAGCGGACATTCGAAAGACAATACCAACTGATTATACATCGATATGTGAAAGTTCATTTCCTGGCAAGATGTCACTAAAATTTTCGATCCAGTCCACTGTGCGGCGCGATGAAGAATCAAACGATAGGCGAGACAACGAACGAGAGAATCGTTAATATAATTTTCGCAGCGATTGTCGCAACCGAAAAGAATCGAAATTGAGTTGGAGATATGTGAATTGAACTAGAGAACAAGATAGTAACGCAACCGTAGGTAGAACGAAAATCCGGCCTTCCGCCAAGGGAGGGCCTTTAAATATTTGGCGAACGACCCGATGTGGTCGTATGCGATTAGCGCAATATCGATCTAATGATCGTGTGTTACGCACCGTTTGGAGTTTCAATTTGTGGACATTACCAGTCGCGGTGCTAAAGTCAAAACAACAGTCAAAGAAGGCACTTTTTTTTCTTTCACTCTTGTATACAAGCAAGAGCTACCGTTACTCGAGGCCGTGGCTCGAGCCGATTGTCAACAACACAAGTATAAATACACAAGTATATTTTCACTTGGAGTTGTTATGAATTGCAAGAATTTCTGTCATTTTCACATCCGTATTTCGATGGAGAAATAATATGTATTGTTAGGAAATCTTTAAATGCACTGTCCTAAAAATATTTTCTAACTACAGGGTATCTAAAAAATGTTGCGATTCCTTGAAATGGAAGGTACCTGAGATCATTTGTATGTGAAGCGACATTTTCCTTTGGAAAAATGGCCACCTTGGGTTTGTTAAGGCGTTATCTTTTCAAGGAACCGCGACATTTTTGGGACACCCTGTATATAGAACATATTTCTCTCAAATTTTAATGACAACCCATTGGCCAAATACGATGGTCTACAGTCAAATTAAACTCCGTTGAATAACTTAAACATTAAAACGCTTCATTGAATCATCGCGAATAACGTATTCAATTAACTGTGTTTGTTGATTATCGATCGTAGTGTAGATTATAACAAGGAGTCTAGATGATATCGGCGCAAAGCTTCGATCAGCATTATAATAAAGCAATCGTGCTAGTTTGGTTAAACTTTCAACGTTTCGATTCCAATATGGATCCTTTTCAAGAAAGAGGAAACAACTGCGTCTGCTTTATGAAAAAAAAAATTAGAGACAGGAGTATATGTATAAGCACATGTTGTTTCAGTGCCGGTACACAAGTTACTGAGAAGTTTAGACAGTTTAACGAAACAAAAGAAAGTTTAACCAAAGTAGCACGATTGCTTTATTGTAATACTGATCGAACCTTTGCGCCGAGATCATCTAGACACCTTGTTGTATTCAATTAACCTTTTGGAATATGTGTGATATGATTATTTGGTCCCCTCAGGGTTTCAAATCCATTTACCCTCCCTAACGCCTAATTTCAGCCTATTTCAGCCTCATTTTCAGCGGGACCTACTGTTTATCACGGTGGGTTCCGAACCACCTTTTGCCAACAACACGTGAAAAGCACCTGGGAGTCACTTCCCGGGTTTTTACCAGGCGTTCACCCATCCAAGTCCATTCCACGCTCCACATTGTTGAACTTCGGTAATCGAATGAGAACCGGTGCTTTCAACGGGACCACGGTCGTTGGACCTTTTGAAATAATAAATTATTAACTAATATCTGATACAAAGTTAATTCAACAAGAAACTTTTTGCCGCTGTACATAGATAAATCACAGCAGTTTTGTACAAGTACATATTAAATAAAAAGAAAGATCCCGGAGTATTCCTCGAAAATAGGTCGAGGAAGAGTAATGCCCTCTTAATGTAACAGCTGTAACGGTTGTAAAGTCGGAGAGAACAGTCGTAAACAATGAACGCCATTACCGTCCCGATTGATATGGAAGCGGAGGAAATCGCGGAAATCAAATACTGGTCGCACAAAAAAGAAAAGAATGAAACGTCAGAACGCCCGGACAGATTCGATAAAATTAATTTTCCACTTTTTCATTACGTCGATTCTCCGCAGTTTGGAATCCATACATATTTTCCGGGACGTGCTCGTTCCTGCCGGCAAATATTAGACCCGACGCGAAAAGAGTCGGCGCTGCATCGAATTTCGAAACCCGCGGAGCACGAATTCAACTTGCCCGCTTAATATTTTTCGCGTGCCGAGCAAAACTCTACGCAATTTCCTGATGACGTGTAAACGACAGATGCTTCGGAACGGTATCGATGACCAGCCAGTCGATACGTTCATTTAAGGATAAACTTTCACGGGGATATTGAAATTTCACTCGATCGATCCGATTTCGAATGTAACCGCCCTCTCCTGTCTTTCGGTCGAGAATTATTCAACGTGCCACTTGAAACTTAAAAAAGAGAAGTAGAAAAAAGGTCTTGATTCCTCGAGAAAATGTTATTCCCTTTTTGCCTGACTTATTTTTACGTGTAGAATCTCCGCCCACTCGGTTGTGCCACCCGTTCACATTCTGCATAACGTGAACTTACAATAGAATTATTGCGCGAAAATTCAACATAATAAAGACATCAGAAATATTATTTTTCCGTTTGACCACTTGACGTGCGAATTAAATGAAAGTCGACGTGGCCAGTAACGTACGTAGTATACTCTTTATTTAACCTGTAATTTGTGTAAGCTTATCCACTTGTATAAATTCAGAATAGGCACAGTGAAACACAGTGGTATTCGGACACTTTTAAAAGGATAATATAATTATGTAGGAATTAAGGCGTAACTAAAAATAACAATAGTTTCACGTTTAATTCCAATTATTTTGAATACAATTAATTAAATTCTCTCATTTAAATCTCCGTCTGAGATCAAACACGTTTTTTCTATTCAATACGTCGAACCAGAATAATGAATAACGCAAATTATATAATATGAAGAACGCAAAATAAATCAATAAGTAACTAATATCGAATCGTCGTGTCGCTCGGAGATAACTTTTTTTTATAAGAAAATCTCACATGAGATTTATTTCAACATAATTACAAAAAAAAAA
>CM052333.1:11534015-11556743 GCA_028455615.1 Lasioglossum zephyrum
AAAAAGAATAAAACTCACTCGGCGGCGCGCATTTACGTATTCGGTCGGAAAATCGAATGATACCGGAGCCAACAACCGAATTAACATCGATCGCTGTCCTGGATGTGTATTCTGTTTGAGACGAACCGGAGCCTCGGAACAGAATGGCGATAGTAAATGCGAGGTTCGTCGACGTCTCAGGATGTTTACGAAACGAAGGGAATTAGTTTCTTATTGCGAGTGCCTTCGACTATTACTTTCTTATACGGAGCTGTTTCGATTTCAGATCGCGCGGATCCGTTTTGACCTCTTTCACGATTCGCTGTGATTTAAATGATTGTAAAACACTGTTGCGAGACTACTCATCCTTACATTTGTTAATAGATTATGATTTTATTAGTGCATTTAGGGTTTACAATACAATGTGCTTTTCTACGTGCTATTGTATATATTTGTTAATGGAATTAACGTGTGCAACGAAAATACCATTATTATCTCGGAATGTTTATACAAATTTCCATTTTCACGGAATATTTTACAAACAACAGAACAGGGAGAAATCATTTATTTCGCTGATTAAAAGATTATTACCGAGAAAATAAAGAAACGAAATTTGTACATTTCAATCAGTATAGAAAATTTCTTATAATTTTACTAATTCTAACGAATGTCATAAATGCAGGTTAATTATTATCTTATTGCAACATACTTCCCTGTGCGACAAAATGATAGCACATATTAGGATTCAAATTAAAAAATCACTAATAGTTTTAACTACAAAAATGTCAAAATGTAAGATCTTTTTGTCACACAGTGTATGTCGATGATGCATAGCTATTCGCACGTATTAAAATTCAATAATGAAAATGTTTAAATGATTCCCAAAATTTAGTGTGTCTGGAATTCACACATGTTTACAGTTATGTTTAATAGCACGAAGTAATCTACAGTTGTGACGAGCTTTCTTTTTGAAAGAATTTTTACAATGCCACCGCAGCTATCATTTGAAGCCTAGAAGAAATGTCATCGAATTATGTAATAGTTTTTCATGGAAGCAAGTGCTCGCATATGGAAAAGCTTCATTTATCTGAAGAGCGGAAAGTACTCGAAACTTTCAGGCAGCGATGTAGCTTGTTAGAGGTGAGTTCACTTTTGTAATGCGAGCCGAACTGCGTTAGCTATTCTCATGATTATTCGGGGGGTGTTGAAATGTACCTTCAACTCTTCATTCCCATGCATACCATGCATTGTTAATCACTTGATTCAGCATGACAAAGCAAACCATTAGTCTCGAACCGTTTTTGTTTATTCCATATATCTACGCTCTCGTTCCCTACAGAAATCCATTTCTGTAACTTACCAGCCAATTTTTTATTATAACATTCTATTAAGTTTACTCATTTTCATTTAAGTTTATTCATTAATAGTTTAGCTTTTTGAATCGTTAAATACACCAAAATTAATATCACTGAATTCTTCAACATTAAATCTACTGCAGTCAAATTATCGGTGGTACATATTAAATCTTCTGCTGAAATTATAAACACACTTCCACCGGAAGTTTCATTATTCAAGCAAACATTATAGATGAAACCGTGCAAAATTTATACGAATTCAATCTTTCCACTTCCATATCGCAACAGCAGTGTTAATTACAGCGTTCAGTGGATTTATTAAAAATAGAAGTGTATTTTAAAAGTATTCTGTTCATATTTTAGAAAATCTTGTACAGCTTTCACATGAAGGACTCTCGAGCCACGCTGGTTTATTTATAATTGCAGACTAACAATCGAAAACCCGAATTTCAATGGATTGGGCCGGCCTCGAACTCGGCGCATCGTTAGAACCATTAGTCATGTTCTAAGTGATTAGTTTCTCCCGGATTCTCAATGGGTTGTTAATGCCGCCCCATGTACACCAGTCAATAATTCTGCCTTCACAAATTTCGCCCGTAATCCAAACACTCTTCCACGGATTAACAGCACAGTCCCGATAAATTTTAGATGTTGCAGAACTGATACTGCTAAAAGCATTCTGTAACTTTCCACTCGTTCTCGGTTCCTGGAAGTTTACCAAAGCTTGAATAAATTATAAATTCTGTTACGGATTAAATGGACCCATTTGCCACATCATCAGCCAGGTTTGTCTTATTGCGTGTGCATCGTTGCATTTCATCACACCACTTTTCACGAAATTTAGTTATGTCGTACTGTGTGTCCTCATTGGTCTCACGATATCGTATTAAACGATGGATAATGAAGGTAGAAGCATCAAAAGTTCTCTGAATTTCGATCGACAATTGTTTTAAACTATAATTAATGTTATCGGCGCACTGGTTCGATCACATGAAATTTAATTCAACGTTTCGGTCTCAATCTAGATCATTTTCAAGAATAGAAAATTTCATTATTGCGTCTGTAAGAATTAATCGAAGATATTTTTTGTATAAATTATAGAACGGTTAGGCAATTAAACACTAAAGCGTAAATCTTAGGTATGAAACACCTTCGATACACGAATATTACTTTTTTATTCTCTATTTGTGTGAAAACACGTTTGCCTAACCGTTCCATAATTTATACAAAAAAATGTCTTTGATTAATTCTTACAGACGCAATAATGAAATTTTTTATTCTTGAAAATGGTCTAGATTGAGACCGAAACGTTGAATTAAATTTCATGTGATATTTTTGCAAATTTGCTTTTGTTCCAATGGATCGAACCAGTGCGACGATAACATTAATTGTAGAGTAGAAGCTTCAAGTTGTAAACTAAAAAGATCATTGTTCTTCGAGAACGATCCTTTCCCTCCGAACGCATCGATCCACCGCAGTCTCACCTACTTCCCCCCTTTTTCCGCGTCATAAACACAGTCCAATAAACACAGAAGAAAACCCACAAACTTCAGATCGAAGTCATGAACGCCACTAGGATCGATGACCTACCCTAGACCTAGCTTGCTCCGACACGCCGTCGATAAAAATTGCAGGTTACTCGAAGCATTTTAAAACCGAGGTTGTGACGAATGAACCTCCGGCTCGTAAATTCCAGCAGCGGTTCCGAACCGTGCTCACAGTTCCGAAATCGCTGACTAATAAAATGTCCGAGGTGTGAAAGGATCGCAGCTAAAAAAAAAGGACTGTGATCCCTGGAAAACCACGTGGGCACTTCGTTTCGAAGTTTCAACGAGAGAGTGCGACCTGCTGAAACATGCAACGGATAACGAAACTGTCCATCTCGATGCATCTGTCGTTCAGACCGAGCTCGTAACTTCATTAAGAAGGGGGCCAGCAAGTTCCGTGGAACTTCCTCGGACGATCCGAAGTTTCGCCGGCCAGATAACCGGACCTAAGTGCACCCGATGAATTATGCAGTTTTGTATGCAGTCCGGGGACGATGGCTTATGCGCGTGACGCTGTACCTGATTTCCCTACGCGGCCACGTCCTCCCTGCCGATCCCCAAGAATGCAATTAGGAGCAGGCTCTGTGTAGGTGACCGTGCAAACGTCTCCACCTTGCAGCCTTCACTTCGCTCGATATCGTCCCTTCCACGATTCACCGACTCCTCTTATTCTCCAGTTTCACCCATCTTAATCGCCGGCTCCTCGCTCGGACGCTCCTGGCCCAATAACCTTATCGTTCATTAAAGGCATCGCCAACTCCGAGTCGAAACAACCGCGCGAAATTGGCATTGTTTTGACGACTCACCGCACAGTGGACTATTTGGCTGGAAAAGTCGGAGAAGACTATTCTAGCGTTATTTATGTACTTCAAGATTAATATTCAACACGTTCCGTGCCGAGCCTTTTTTGCTAGACAACTAATCGAACTTACGTGCTTTCTACTATACTGCATTTTTCATGATGCCTCGTTATTTTGGTGAAAATATATTCTACAGTGTTAAACTTGTTTAATGCCAAGAACATGAGTGGCCGCACTCGAGAATATGGTAGTGGTGAGTGAATCGAAGAAAGTGCCCCCACCACCGCCCCTCGAAGCTCCTGTTCTTGTTAAAAAGAAAAAAAAGTGTTAGACTTGTTATAAAATTGTTGGAATTCAACGATAACATAGCATCTTAGGTATAAGGATTTGGGCATAAGGAGGCGGTTTCTCCCAGGGACAGAGGAGCCCAGGCGGGGCCATAAAGTCAAGAGCCTGGTCTGGCAGTCAGTCTGGTAGAAACAGCTAGCCAAAGCAGTCGCAAAGGATACGCGGAAAGTGTAGTTTACAAAATAACATATCACATTAAAGAGACATATCCAATAAAAAAATATATGTTTTTAACGTATTTATTAAATATGTCAGCGTGTACTACCAGTGGTACGGAAATTGTTGAAAAATCAAAATGAAATTTTATGTATAGAAGTTTAACTTTTGTTTGAAACATTTTTTCTTCAAGTTATCAGAAGCCGGAAATGTCCGATTCTTTACGCCATTTAATTACCTTTTGAATTAACTTTTTCTTTGCGATAATATCCTCCGCGGCGCTGTCAAGTAGTTATTAACGAAAAACGAGGACCAATCAGCCAATGCAAACGTCACGGTCAGCAGGACCCGTACGTTGTAATCGTACTCTGATTGGCCCGTGTTTTTCGTTAATAAAGCCGCGGAGAATATTTTCAAAAAGGAAAGCTTTCGAGGAAGTACATTTTAGGGAAAACGTAGTTAGGTAATGCTTTTTAAATCACAAAGGTTTATTACGAATATGGAACAGTAACCTTTTCCTGCGTTTTTCACATTAAACTTTGTACCGAGTTAAGAAATCTGATTGAAAATGAGCGAAAAAAGGAAACCATATGCAGAAATTTTAATTGGCTGAAGTAAGAACAATTTCCATATAGAAAATCCGCTCAAAGGACTTTTAATTCTGTTTTATGAGTGAAGAATTGTAACATATAATTCGTTGGGACCGTGTCGAGATTTTCAATCCTCTCTGAATAGATTGGCTGGGGTAATTTAAATATTTGAGATCTGAAATGCTTAAAATAGAACACCAATTTAAAGATATCGCTTAAATGAATTATAGAATACACGAATAACGAGTGCACTGTTATCAAATGATTAAAAGCTCTTATTATTAAATGAAAACAATTTTTCATTGAGCTCTCCTTTCTCAAAATTCATGCAGACAATCTTTATTCTGCATACATACCCACAGTCTGCTTACAACAAAAAGTAATGCTTTATTTTTACCATCACGTAACAAAACTGAATTTTAAATCAGTTCGTGGCAAATTATATCATAAAAATTAAATTGTAGCTTGAATGCACACATTAATTTCGTAATATTTTTCACTTATTTCCAGTAAAACAGATTCTTCCTCTACAGCAGCATGTTTCGCGGACGCATGGTGGCGCGACAGCGAGAATATTAGCGAAATAAGAAAATATCGTTTGGCAAACAAAATCAATATTTATGAAGTACGCGGACGGTGTAGAGAAGTTCTCGAATTGGGTCGAAAGTTAGCAATTGTAGCATCGGTGGTTCCGAGTAGTGTACGGGTCGTAAAAGGGCAGCCCAGAAATCTGGTAACAGTTATGGTGACCGTTGTTTATTCTGTTTGTGTGTGCATTTCATTCTATATTCCGTATTATCTAGTGGCTGTCAGAGTTGGGTTTACACTTGGCCGTGCACTTATCTATGCTGCGGCATCTAGTCACGAACAGCTAGAAGATTGAATGACAGGAATTACTGTTCGCATAGTTGGCTGCGTACGCAGCATGCATCCACTTCCTATCGAGAAGCTTCCGGCAGCCCTCGAACTGACTGTTGACACTGTTCCAAAGACACTGTTAGCAACCGTGAAAGTATCTAACTGTCTTCAGTTGTTACTTCATCAGATCGAAAAAGGCTGCAAGGACAATCCTTGTTTGACCGATTGCCTTGTGTATAGACAGCTGATTTTTATGTGAAATAAAATTTACCGGAATTGATCCCTTGGCAGTCGTATTTTCAATTCAATGTGATCAAGGGTACCATTATTATTATCCTACTTGCTCCTTGTGCAAGCTTAACAAGAGGGTTTAATCATCTCCGTGCATTCAGAATATTTTTGTAACAATGTCTATTGTCATCTTCACCGTTACCAATATTAAAAAGTGTGAGCAATTCTAAATAAATTAATGTAACCGCGCATATGTTGTGCAAATAATTTAATCTCTGTAAAAAGACATCTGTGAACTTACAGAACAATTACTGCATAAATTTTAACATGAAAAGAAATCATATTTATAGTCTGAAATAATTCGTTAAGAATCTATATTTCAAAATTTCGATGCGATATGTTTTGTCAGGGTTAGCACCCTGTACTTTTCGCAGGATCTGGTCAGAATTTAGATGAGTCACGCGACGATTTAAAGCGCGTATGAAACGTACACGCGGGGTCCATTCAATCCAGCCTCTTTAAGGAGTCGGTTCATCACGGAGAACCTTCTTCTCATTGCTGGTTCCCTTTCTTTGGTCTCGCGAGCCCAAAAGGTCGGTCGGCCGTTACTGGCCAGCTGAATGCGAAGCATAGAAATATGCATACGGACTGAAGGAGACCATCGTCGGCCATTGTGTTGCTCCTTTCTTTCTCCGCCAACTTTCCCAGTCACAGATTACTGAATCTTTTCACAGGGAGGAGCTCTCGTGCGTTCCGGCCTGTTGTGCGCCTTCAACGTTATTTTACAATCGGAACAAACTCGATTTATTTCTCCTAATTATCCTACCGGCATTCTGAAACGGATAATTGCCCTGTCAGTTTGGTTCCTCTCGGCTGGAAACTTTGTATAACCCTCTGCTGTTCGAGATGATCAGTTTGCTTAATTTGAAATTAATTGATCCTGAGCCTGACACACGAAACCCTATATGGTGATTCGTCTACCCTTATAAATACTTTGTGGTATTAGAAAGAATGTTCCGTCGCAAAGGAACCGTACACGTGTTTTTTCTTTCAAACGATATTTATGATATGTACGTGTGTATAAGGCCTTTTACAGGTTTAACCTCTTTCTTTTTTTACATCATCATTATTCATTATATACATTACATATACACATCATTCTGCGATCGCCCAAATGAGTTTCTTCCCGCTGTTGAATTTACAACATGCCATAAATCAGATCCCAGCAAAGGTCCTGTTTTGACCGATAAGTACGGTTTCGAGTGACGGAACGTCTCCTTCGATAAGTCAAGTATCGCCCCTCTCTTTCTCCGAAATAGGTCTCACGCAGAGGGGAGGGGGGCATGGCGAAGAGAACTAAAACATTCTTGAGGATGCTGATTGGTAAATGCAACCTGCAGCAGGAACCAATCAGTGCGTTTTCTTCTTCATCGCGTACGGTCAGGAAGTAGAATCCCGACAGTTCATTCTTAGCTTTCGGACAAGCGATATTATTTAATCCGCGGGTACGCAAGTACAACGCACCGGTCGTTGTCTTGTCAATTATTCAGTGTGCATATAAGACTTGCATTGAGTATTTCGTTATTCAGCGAAACTGGACAACCGCGTTAGATTCCGCACTAGATTCTAGTTTATAAATCAGGCCCTGCTAGAATTGCCTTACTGAAGAGTCCACTAGCAAGTCCGGGACAACACGCTTCTTTAACGACTCTCCTTCGAATCAAATCACACAATATTAATTTATACACAATATTAATTTGACAGGTAGTAGCAACATTCGTGCGAGGGAATTCGCGAGTCGACTCGTCCGCGATATTACCGTGCTCAAGCCTTACAAAAACGAGTGTCCCTCCATCAACACGAATAGACAAAGAAAGAGGTTTGAGATAACTAAAGAAACCAATCCTCTTTTGTAATCGGTTGACGGCCTGAGGTACAAATTAACCCTTTGCACTCGGAGCTATTTTAATTCGAAAATCAAACGTTTCTGCCAACCTAGAATATTTCCATTCTCTGTGATCTTTTAAATTTGGTAAATATGAAGTTGATATGTATAATACCTCATACAAGACGTAAGTATTTAGTAATTAGTTAGATACCGACATATCTGATAATGTAAACAATATTTTAAATACTAGTACAGGAATTTTTAGTGACGCTCAAGAGGCGCCGCTCGAGTGCTAAGGGTCAATAATAAATAAATAGATTTCATGTGTAAAAATATAAAATTACAGTAACTTCCCTATAAAATCGGGAAGTTAATTATTAGTGAAACAAATGATCGAATTCTGCAACCATTTTTTGAGGGGCGTGCGAGAATTTAGGGCAGGATCAAAAGGTCCGTCAGCTGGGTCAAGAAATATTGCACAATTCTAATATTTAAAGAATGAAAATGTGATTGAGAAGAGTATTGAAACGGGATCGAGTGAATTACAGTTTCCTTTGTGCGTTCCAATCAGTAGCCTAGAGGGTTAATATAATGAACCCTTTACTTGCCGGACCTGGATGAATCGCGATGCTTGCGTTCCTAAAACCTGAAAGTGTTCGGGACTCGTTCCGGCTCCTTGTATCGTTCCACGCTCGATATCGAAAAGTGAATCGAACGTTGCCAAGTATGTAACTCTCGACGCTGGAATTTTCGTTGCGGAACATCGCTGTCGGGAAACGGATAAAGAATCTCGTAGATAATGCCGAGGCCCGATACCGAAAAATACACTCGACGCGTTCTCTCGAGTAGAACGATAAAACAGCAATTCCGACGCGGTTAAAAGTTTCGCGTGGTGCGCGCGCTCGCGGAATTGTAAATCGGCCCTATTCTTAAAATTTCCACCGGGCGGACGACGACGATCGGCGGCCAAGACGGGCCGCGTTGGAAAGTTTTCACGAACGGAAACCGCGGAAAACTACAAAGACTTAAATCTGTTCTTGCTCGTGCGATGAGGTAACGAACCGGGTAACACTGAAACTACCCCACCCCGGAGAAGTTTGAGCACACGAAAGACGAAAAACTGGGAACCGGAAAGAACGTACAACGCCGGAATCGGGAAATCTAATGCACGGAACACGAAACAAGGAACAAACCGTTCCGGACTTTCGGGGGATGGATTGCTGAAGACAATGGATTTTGTTTCGAGACCTTTGTCTTCGCTGTTGAAATAACAACGGCGAAGTTTAATACCGCGTACTGAATATGCGATCGAGTAGTATTGCATTGACGGTCTCTGTGTATTTATAGTGGATGCTACCGACTGAAGTTCGGGGAATAAAAAGTTTGAGAAGGTAGAACCTCAGATTTCATATTCTTTTCTGACTTGTAGAAATATTTATTGAGGTGGCGAGGTTCTATCGTAGTTATTGATTTCCTCATCTGCTGTGTCTACTCGTGTACAATAGTTTTAGGAGACTCTTGTTGAACGACAAACGTGTAATACTTTCATACATTATCGTATCTAGGTGCACGGTAGTGCACCAGTCAAGTTCTCGCACTACCTCCTTTTACACGAAACAACTTGGCCGTTTTTTAGAGGCTTGTAACTTGGAACTGGAGGCAGATGGAGAGATGTAATTTCGTACACTTGTTAAGTGCTATCATGTCTCAATATTGGCAAAACATTAATCTTCCAACATTAGTAGGTTCCGAGATATAGGATCACAAAAATCGCTAAATTTGTCACTAACTCACTCACTCACTGACAGATCATCAAAACCTTTTGGGTACTCTCCATTGACCTAGAATCTTGAAATTTGGAACATAGGTCCACCATAACACACACCCAAAGGAATAATTATCAAAGTTTGAAATTATACTTTTTTTTGTCTTTTTAAATTGAATTCAACCATGGACTCTTGTACGAATTAGAACTTGTAAAAACAGAGTTTGAAATAATGAACTTTGAAATTTTACACCTTAAAAAAAGCGTAATCTAAGTGGTGGGGATGGTCAGCCGAGCTAGTCTTAAAAAATGGCTGTATCTCGGTAACGGTTCTTCCTACCGCAAAAATAACGAAATTTTCAAAAGACTCAATCTAATGGATATAGGGTATGCCCAACCACATGACGTATGTAGTCTTTCGTGAATTTGTCAAAAAATTTTTTTTTAAAAAAAGCAACGTGTAATACTTTCATACATTATCGTATGTTCCCTACTCAGAGAACAATCTTTTTTTTCGAAGAAAAGTGTAATAATTTAGAGCGGCAAATTGGAACCGCGCGAATGGAAGATTCCCGCACCAATATTGGATCGGCGATTTTTTCGTATTTATCAAACCACGCAGCGCGGGCACGCTGGACTGTTCCTGTCTGTTATTTGCGGTCACTTTTGTTCGAGAAAATCTGATAGGTGTTTACATGTTATACCGTGGACTCTTGATTTCCCCGTGAAGCAGCAGCGTTGCGTGTAAACCGGCACTCTCCCCTCCATTGACATTATCCGATATTTGTTTGCTACACAATCAATATTATCACTGTACTCGASGCTTTTGCTTGTGGCCGGCGATTCGTTTAATGAAAGCGAAACACACGCTTTTCAGTTACACGCGTTTGTGTTCCACCGCATCCCGCGTTTTCCATCCTCCTCCACCCCCTGCTCCGTTGCGTCCCCCGTTATTTTTGCGAAAGTAAATGCCCCACGGTGTATCGACTATATGCTCAGTTGCCGATCGGTTTTTTACYTGTTTTTTTCTACGGGCGCTGCACCGCCGATTTCATATTGTTTAGTTATCGGGRGTGGCACAAAGTCACARAATTTCTGAATTTGTGCTGCGGTCCCCGCATCACGTTTTTCCACCCGCTACGTTCAACTCGRGTATTTACCGTTCCGCGGGCGGTGTTTGACATTTCGGCCGATGCGCCACTCGAACACCTACACATAATTCCTAAAAAACGATCGATAAAAAAACATTCCCGATGGCCTCCCACGTTCGAGAACGTCAGGCCCGTGTTTTCATAAATATGTTTCCACCGCGCGGAAACTCGCTGCGGGCTCGAAATTGTACTGGTTCGACCGCACATGGCACACTGCCTAGTGCATGCAGAGCCAGTTACACGACCTCCTAGATCGTAAAATATGTACAATTTGTAATTAATATGTACAGAGGACGCCAACGGTTTACCAATTAATTTAGTTCTCCAGACGAGTTTTCCCCAGAGATTTTCGAAGAGTTTAATATAACATTCTTCTACGTTTAGATGCACATTGGGAAAATGTACAAAATATATTTTTAATCTTTTCAGTTTACGGATTAACCCCTTGCCGTATTTTGAAGAGCTAGACTCGTGATGAAGGCTGTTAGCAAAATTGAACAAAAATGCACGCGTTTCATTTTAGATGAAATAAAGTTTGATTCGTTTGTAATCAATATTTAAGCGTTAAAATAAATGTAGCCATACAAAAAATATAAATTTTCTTTTCAAGGGATTAGATAGGGGGTGTTTCGTTATTTCTAGAAAGCCAAATATCCTGTAAGGGATTGATGCTGTTATAGAATTGGTTTGAATAAAAGAGGGATGGTGCAAAATTTAACAAAAAAATCGATTATTTTTAATGAGACTTTATAATTTTGAAAGGTAATGATTATGTACGAATATGATGCATGTAAAAATGGAGAAAAGACACATCTGAAAAAGAGCAGCATTTTTTGAACTTATTGGAAAATACGTAGTTTAATTGGCTTGGGAATGCAGCTTTTATCTCCTCAAATGATGTTATGTACTATCAGTGTCACGTCCGCGCAGCCATGAAAATATCTCGTCGTTCGAGGTGCATGCATCAAGTAGCGAAAATGGAAATAGATGGAAAAAGTTGACCGACCGTCTATTACCCGATAACCTACATACGAAGAAAGTTCAGCTTCGTGGCCCCACGAGGACATTCACGCCATAAATTATGGTGGGTTTAATCGCGCGTTCTCACGCCGTCTTCAGACACCCCCGAGGCATGATATCGACTGCTTCTTAATTTTACCGAGCCCCGAAATGATTGGTGTGAACATTTTATCACTGCGGAATAGAAACAAGCTGACAATTTTCGGCGGATTTTCAACTTGTAATCTCTAGAATTTCCGTAATTTATAATTTCGAAAATTTCACGAAATCTTTGATAACAAATTTTTATTCGTGGCGCAGGGGTTCGATCATTTACAACAACAATTAGCTATTTTTGTGAATAAAAATTTGTAATATCTTGAAGATAAATTACGATAAATAACTAATTAATTATTTATTTTTGATAACGTTGAACATGAAACATTCGATTTTAAACACTTGTTGTAAGTAAAAAAATTACACAAAGGTGAAAGTGTTGCAAAAACGAAAGCGCTCATTGGTAGGTAACTAGTGGTACAACCACGGGGGTGAGTCTACACAAAAAAAATCCGTAGAATATGTGGAATAAAATTTTTCACGAGGCTTTGTATTCAAGAAAGTCGAGTTTGGAAAATTGGCGAACACGCGTGGTACATATATTTTTACAGTAATCACCGCAAGGCAATAAATAACGTAAGGAAAATATAAATTCGTAATTAAAACTAAAGAAAACTTTTAGTTTGAAGTATTCTATGTGATTGATTTGTAAGACTAAAGATGTTTAAACTATTAATATTTATTGAAAGAAAGCACACAATCGTGAATAACAATATACAAGTACTCCGGACACCGAATGAACGTAAAACTCTTTAGCTGTAATTCGCGTTCGTATTCCGTATTCGTGATCATATCGGATTTAATAAACCTCGACGTAAATTCGTTTTCGAGAGAATGCCGTCACCGCGTGAACGCGTCCTTTTATACGTTTCTCGCTCTAAAGTTTTACATGCGTTTCGTTTGTCTCTTTTTCCGAATCTTCTGGAAAAAGAAGGCCTCACGTCAGCTGTTTGTTTATGCCATTGGTTACGTTTGCAATCGATGTACCGGATCAATTGACTCACGCATACACACGCGATACGCACATACAAATACAATCGAACACATACAGAAGATTTTCAGAATCTCGCTCCTACAGATTTTTGTGATGTACTTATTTTTCAATGTGCATTCCAATAAAAAATTTCAGAAATGCAACGAAAGGGAAAGTGTCGCTAAACTTTTTAATTGCGAGAATTATTGACATTATTATTTCAGTTAGACAGTAACATAATGGAGATAATCTACAGTACTAACGTGACTGAAGAACACGTATCAGAGGCACGAGATTTAATTTGAAATCGTGCGAGCGATACGTCTGAATGCAGCAACGCTGATAAAAGAAATGGATTACTAATTTATTTCGCCACGTTTCCGTAACGATATTTTCGCATGCCACCAACTGGGATATCAGTTAAATGAATCGGAATGCCATTAATCTTAACATCGATTTTGTGACACTGGGCGGAGAGTTTTTTTCGCTCAGAAACCTGTTTATTTCGCCAACGTATTGAATTCACTGAACGGGTTATTTATTACCAGAAAGAAACGCCTTTTGTTGCGACGTTACGTTCGAAACTGGTACTGTCATTGCTCAAACGAGATTTTCATTTCATTGATTAAAACAGACTCAAGTTGATTATAAAATCAAAATTCGTTTTAACGTAAATTAAATAAACTTGATTTCGTTCATACGACACGAATTTAAATACAATTGATCGTTACGACACAAACGTAAATTATCGTGAGGAGGCAACGTGATTCGAGAATAAATTAAATCAATGAAAAGTAAATAACTCACTTGAACATAGAATTAATTTTAATAAAAATTAAAGTAAATGATCTTGACTCCTATCAAATGATGAAACACTGAAACGGTTCGCACTATGTAGCAGTCCCTGGTTTGCTTCGTATACTTACTGCGTCTCTTGGAGCCCTAAAACGTGTGTACAGACATAGACTTAAGATCAGTACAGACATTGAATTTTATGGGCTTTTCATCTAATGAATTCAATATTTTGATTAATATTCTTGGGCTTTTAAATTAAGAAGCAATACGTCGCTGAATTTCGTTGCAAGTATCGACGAATTCTGTATGTAGGATCTAGTATCCTTAGACACACACCTTTCGTGTTGCAACCTTATGCAGTTCACTAGCTGACCGTTCCATTTCAATAGTCTGCTGTCGTTGTTGGGCATTTTCTGCAGAGTAGGTAATTCAAAACCGTAAACAGAAGAATGCGTTGCATCACATTACACGTTATTACTATTTTATCTATGACACTGATTACAGATCTTAAGTCTATGCAAATAGATAACTGTATCAGCCAAAATATTCGCATTTACCAAGCGTCGATAATAGCACTGTCGGTAAAAGCTCTGCAAGCTCTGCAAGCTTCTAATGGTAAGCATTCTAAGGGTTGTGTTTTTATCGACATTATCGACTGCTAACAAGTTGGGTGGTGACAACAGAGCTTTCGGAAAATCTTGTGAATATTTGTTCAAGATATTGAAAGAACTGATGGAGTAATTTAACAAATGAAATACCAGAATAATCCTAACAATTTATGACTTTTCGTACAATGTTGTTATCAACCTTGGAGTTTAAAGTTAGATTTCTAGATCGGTAAAGTAGTGGAATCAGTTGTGAATACCATAGACTAGGTATAGGAGTAGACCAATCACCATATGGAGTTACGTGTCTCGCAAGCTCACGATCTGAAATACTCGATTCTTTCGCCCTCTATGCTAACGAACGATACATGTTGGAACTAGATCCATGAGAACGTTGGATCATATAAAATATATGTATATTATACGTGCGCATCTCTAAAACTACGCATCTCTAAAAAATATACATTGGGTGATTGGTCTACTCTTATACTTCATCTGTGCTAGTGCGCCTAAATCCGTGAACTGTCGGTAACATCGGCCTAGACAGAAAAGCTCGTGAGCTTCAATGGCTATACTGATCTTGAGTTTGCGAATCTGATCTCACGCCTAGTCCATGGCAGAGGGAGCTTTATTCGGTGGGTATAGTAGAGAATTTTCCACAGAAACTGTTATCCACAGTGGTTCCAGTGAGTTTCTCCGTTCTGCTCGTCCGTATATCCTTAGAGGTCCTTTAAGGATTTCTCGAGACTCCTGGAGATGCTTTAAGGGTTCTTTAAGACTCCTCGAGGTCTCTGCAAATCGAGAATCTTTAGCCTCTTAGTCTACTTTTCCTAGAGAAAAAGATAAAAGGAAAGCTCGTGAAGTATCCAGAATTCCTGCAAACTCTTCATATGAGTGGAAGTAATAATTTTTAGTTATGCATCTCTGTTCATCTACGTTCTCAATCATGTGTTGGAGTGTTTTGGTATCTTGATAAAACTGTGCTACAATTTATCTATATATCATTAACATACCTGTAAAAAGTACCTTATTTCAAAACTGGGCAGTAGTTCAAGTTTCTCATGGTCCTATAGACAGCATATAAAATGCAAGCACTGAAGAGCATTAACATAATAATTGAATTAACCAATTGGAACGATAAAAAATCCTGAAGAAAGCAGTTTTCCAGTGGGCAGAGGAGTCGGCAGGGCTCTTCAACTCTTCGTGGAAGAAAATTTAAGACGCGGATGGCGCTGATCCAAGTCGCAATGTCTTCTGCTCCCGACATTGGCATATTTATTGTTGTATAAAATAGCACCAGCAATGAAATCAAACAGGGTTCTATTAGAGAATTTCGCTCTTAACCCAGCAGACTTTCCGTACCCCAGGAATTGCATTTCTCTTCCCACCTCGTGCATTTCAACAGTTTCAATTTCTGTAAAGCCTAAAGATCTGGAAGTTTCGCGTAAAACCACATCAAACCCTAGTGGTTACTGAAAACACTTCAACGCAAATTATTCGATGGGATCACTGGGGCGACTCAACAGATGCAGACAATGTTGATTAAGATTAACATACTGACATACAACATGTTGAGTTCCGTCATGCAGTCAAGTTTGTATTAGAAGCTAATGTTTTCTCATTTAATGGTGCTTATTATAAACAAGTTTTTGGTACAGCTATGGGTTCCCCAATTTCCCCAGTTGTAGCAAATCTCGTAATGGAAAAATTTTAAGAAGTTTCTATTGCTAAATTAGAATTTGAATTAATTATATATAAGAGATACGTCGATGACATTATAGTATGTATAAAACCTGAACAATTGAAAACGATATTGGATACATTTGACAACCTTCATGAAAGAGTTCAATTCACACATGAAACTGAAACTGATTCAAGTCTAAGTTTTCTTAACGTTAATGTTATTAGAACAGGGAAAAAATTAAAAAAAGTTGGTCGGGTAGATATTTAAATTTTTACTCTTTTCATCCTATGCAAATTGGTATTTTCACTGAGTGAGTGGAAAGACGCATTATGATTTTTCGAATTTTCCGCCGTTTCTATATCGATTGATATAACCTGGATCTCTTTTAAGAGGATCAGTGTCGCGTGAAAACAGGCATGGTGAGCACACGTGTTTCACGAGTCTCACGACTTTCAAATTATTATACTTAATCACACATAAGTAAGTGWGTGAAAAATTGTGAATATGTTTTTTTTCCTTACATCTAAAYATTTAATTTTTATTTTTATTTGTTTTTGTTACAGACGCAATTTTAAGTTAATCTTGAAAATGGTCCAAATCAGTGACCARWACGTTGATTATTTAAAWTAATTAGCAAAACTGCTTAGTWAAWWTTGTTTTWACGATCGAACCGTAGCGCCGAAATCATTTAACAATTGTTATTAATATTGATTAAGCGCAAGGCTGTCCGGAAATGTCACGGTTGACACAGGACATCGTTGCCGATCGAAACCGTAGCTCCAGGTTCCAGTTTTCACGGAACTTCCGGCCACGTTCCGGTTCCCCGAGCGTTTAGGACGGTGAAAAAAGGTGGTCGTGTCACGAAAGACGATTCGCCGATGTAAAATCCGATCAGCACCGCTTTCGCGTGTCGTTGACTTTTTTTGTTCTCGTTGTTCGTGGATGTCGAGCGACGGAGGTCTATCAATTCCCCGAAAACGCCATTCATCCGGGGCCTGGCAGGGGAGAGAGGGAGTGAGAGAGTGAGCATGCGGGACGGAGATTGGCCGGAAAAAAAGGTTCCAGGGAAGGGGTTAAAGTGTAGTCCACAGGGGTGGATCGGCCATCACCGGGGCAGAATCGACGGACAGGACAGCGCGAAGGGGGGTTGGCCGGTTAAAAGCCAGGTTTGGGTTCCCATCGATCTAAAGCGGCGTGAAATTTTCCGTGTTCGCCAGCGCTATTTTCGGGCCAGTGAGTAACGCGGCCGCGTAGTAAAACGATTAAGAAATCCGCCCTCATTCCGAACACGTTCATTCAACGTGAGCATGACCCCGCAGCTTCCCTAATCTTCTCAACAATTTATGCGCCGCGCCAGGCTAATGCAACGCGATGTAAAGTGTTGGCCGCATATATCAGGCAAAAAGCTGCTCTTTTCACGCGCGAACAGACCCCGACAGCCTCCATAAACGGATGAGTAATGAACAAACGGCAACTATTTTTTGTGGGTCGAACAGTGCCTCTACGCCCGCTATCGGGCTTTTTCATTCGGGGCGTTTAACGGGTTCATTAATTACTTGCCATCGCCGGAGTTGCGCACCTTTCAATTAAGTTTCTCAAGGAACGCTGTTCCCATGTTATAGAACCATATCCAAAAACACTGAGTATCGCGTGATCCGAGAGGTAGGTAATTCGTCCTAGGAACGAATCTACACCTCTGTATCGGTGGATATTTGTTAAAGAAACTTTCCGCAAAATTGTTTATAAGCAAGAAAATTGTCGAAAAAGTTTTTTTTTTCATGAACACCTACTTATTGAGAAGAGAAAGTTTGAAAGGAAGCATATGTCGCAAACAAATTGTTATTGATACTTTAAATAAAGGAAAGACGTATTTAGCCATCTATATAGAAGTCAGAAACGGTAGAAGAACTATATATATATATTTCTCCTACATTTAGACCTTATAACTATCTTAACATGACTCCTTCTCCTCTTATACACTATCTTAAATAAAATAAAAAATAAGTAAATAAAGCAAATAAAATAAAATCAACAACAGAATAAAAATAAAGAATGGTAGAAGAACTAATGAAGAACATTAGAACATTAGCATATTTAGAATAAAATTACTATCGTAGCCAAGCGAATCGACCGTCTCGCGAAATCCGGTTAATTGAACAAAGAGACCGGCGGAATAAAAATCGTTGTTGACGGTCGCCATCACAGGCGAGCGGACACGACGAAGAAAGAGGGTTGGCGGCTGTACGCGTGCGTTATTAGTTTCATGAAATTTTCGCACTCGGCTCACTGAATATCGTGGACACTGCACAATTATAATAAAATACCTGTAGTCGGATGAAGGAGCGCGATAACGAGAGTGGAACGATTTTCGTGGGAATTCATTGAGCCCGTTTAAAAATAGAAAAAAGAAGGCGAATCGCGCCGTTTAAACGATGGAAATAAATCGCGGCACCCTTCTGTCAACTGTCTTGGAATTCCTTACAAGTTTACCATAGGTAAATCACCATTTCCTCATTCGACAATTATCGAAATTATGAAAAATTACGGTATAAATTCCCTTATTAAAATATCCATTAGAATTAAAATTAAAACACTTTCCAGTTACTTGCAGTATCTTATTCAGTGTTAATACTTCGACAATGTTACGATATTGTAATTAATAGAGAAGCGTGGTTCATTTATGGGAATTCATATTCTGATTTAATTTCGAGTTTATCACGCACAGGGGATGTTTGTGGAACAGAATGTCTGGCTGCGAATGGTTTGTAAATCGAAGAAGCCACTGACAATGGTGTATAAGAAGACAGCAATTTATATGATAATTGCGTAGCCGCTTTTCTTCGGTCAGCACTCTCCCAGGCTCCAGAAGAGGAGCCCTCCTCTTCTTTTATTTGATAGTCTCATTTCGATTCTCCATTTCCTCGCTCTGTTTATGGATTCCGCGAGTATCGTGGCAGTTACGCAACGTGTGTTCGTTCCGTTTCGCTAACGCATTATTTCTACGCGCGTATTCGTGTGTTACTACATTTGTGTATCTTAACGTCCATCCTCGATGCTGCAGAACCGTAACGATTCCTCCTTTGAGCTTTCCTTTCCTCGTCGCTGCGAGGATTTTGTCGATCGTTAATGGAAACACAATTAGACGAACGACGAAAAAACCAGAGAAAAAAGTCGGTAATTTCCTCTTTGTTGCCTTCTCCTCCTCCATTATGCAGCTTATTAATTATCCCTAATTTGTGTTTCCTTTGAATCGATCCTCCCCGAGTTTACCGTCTTCTTGTTCCTTTAGTTCCTGCAGCAGTAATTGTTATCGTCCTCCTGATGCAATGATACGGTATTTTCAATGGTAATATAATGAAGATGTTTTCATTTGTTTCATTGATTTCAGTTGCACACACTTCCTGTCGCGAAGGACATTTTTTAAATTTGGAACTTTTTACTCTCGACAACTTATCACTCTCATAAATAATGAGATTATTCACTGTCGTAAAGAGTGAATTCTGCAGTTTCGCGGCCTTGGACTCAACTTTTTCAAAGAGGAGGTTATGATCAATTTTCGTTGCATTTAGCCGAGGCGATACAGAGGATTCCGGGCTCCACGGTGAATCACAGTAGACCTCATTCAGCGGCGAAACAATAAAGAAGGAAGCGGGGGCCGTTAACATTCCGCCTCCAAGGAGCTCGTTCATTCTTAATTTACGTCCAACTATAATGACTCGACTCTCTATCTATTTACTCGGCTGCTTATCTCTGCTCAGATTATTTCCTCTTGTCTTCTTTGATTTACGATTCCCGGGCTATATTGTGTTTCCGGGCGGAGCGTAGCTCTTCCTCATACATAATGCAGCGCCGGATCAAAGAGCGTTTGGTACAAGGCCCTCTCGTACGTGTCTACGCCTCTGTCCGTTCGTCTCTGTGTGTGTGTCTATATGTGTGTGTGTGTGTTCTGCGAAATCTGTATCCGTCCCCCGTACGTGTCGGGGGTGTCGAAAGTGTATCACCGATGTTCAGACGCCGACCACGTGAGACTGTGCAAAATAATTCCCGGGAATCCTGCACGTGACGCCCTCGAGTACATTATCGGATAGCGACGGCTATATAGATACCTCGAAATAAAATCAACAAGCAGAATAGTTAGGATCGTATCCAGGATCGCCACCGGGCTAACAATCCTTCAGGCACTCTCATATTGACCTGCAAAACGATGGTAGAGTTCTTAAAGCGTGAAATAAGTGTAGAGGATGTATAAAAAGTGGACTGAAATACTGGAGCGGTGGACATTTGTAAAAGAAGCATGCCGCAAAATTGTCGTTCAAGTTTGTTTTTACATAAACAACTTCGGGAAGAGAAAAAGCTTGGAACCCATATGTCGCAATGTACGACGGATGACCATTACTTTTTATACACCCCGTACAGTTTGATGAAACGCCGTTGCAACGTGAACAGAAAGGAAGAAAATGCTCCGTAGCGTCTAGAAACAGAAAATGCGCGAATGTTGAACTCAAGGAACATATAACAGTTAATAATACTTGACGGTTTAGGGAAAATTGAAGCAACTTTTCGGGTAATGAGAGTCTGAAACAGATTCAACATAGTTCTGTAATGTTCCACGCCGTGGTAACGGCGAGCTGAGGGTAGCTACTCCCTGGAGAATCTTTTCTTAAATAGACGAGCCACCGCTTATTCCCAGAGGGTTCTGCATTATGGGTATTCATTTTTCTAAATGAGTATATGGCCCTGGGGATCCCGACAACATCGCAATGATCGTCTTTGGTGGTTGGTGCACTGTTAAGATGTAGAACGATGGAAGAATAGAAAGCCGATCGGATTGTCTCAGCTAACTACCCTAATGGAACCGCGCCACCTAACTGCTCTGAGAAACGGTTTCCTACGGATCTACTATCTAATATCGTCCAATTCGATGGAACTAAGTGAATTTCTTGATCAGCGGGCGAGCTGTCAGTAAATCTGCTTAGCAGGTTCTAGCCTGGTGGTGTGGAATAATCATCATTGAGGTAAATGCTCTTAACTCGAGAGTCATTGGTTAGCGAGAGGTAACTGTTAACGCGATCAGAACAAGTTATTGTTTCGGTTCGACAAGTAGGGTTTTCGAGAATTTAATTTAAGAGGCTCGAGTGTTTCGAACGTTGCTCAAGAATTTCCATGAAAGACTATGGGAGTCTAAGATTTTTCAAGGTCTTTCCCTAATCCCCAAGAAATCTGAAAACCCCTAAGCGACCATTAACGTCCAGAGAGTCCATGATAAAGAGAGCCTTTCCAAGAGTTTTTATTTGATTTTATTAATCATCCCCTCTAGCGAGAAAATATTGACCGTAGAAGTCCTTAAGGGATCCATTCGTTCTACCCGACTGTAGAAACTCCGGAACCCTTAGCACGTCATCAATCCTTCGGGTCTGGTGGCCTACTAAAGCAACGAGGATTCTCTGGCTCATCACTTTTCCTGCAATCTTTGCTTGCACACGATCCGCAGGCTAGAGGTTTGCTCCCGATATTAATTATCACTGATCCATTTTTCACCGACGTACTACTCAGGTTTGTGCATCTGTTACACGCTTGGTTGCCAAAATTGCAGCCGAACTTGCTATTTAAGAAATCAGGGTTGAAAAATTTTCGGTTGAAAACGAATCAATAAGAAACACAATCAAACTCTCTCGGACATATTTTTAGCCTTTGCCTGGCACAGCTACACAGAACACGGCTTGTTGCTTCTGATGCTCATGAAAAGTTTGTTTATAAACAGAAATAAAGTTGACAACCATGACATTGGTGTTTGCAGAGTGCATTAATGTGGAAAAAAGCTCTGTCCCAACTTATACGGTGTCCCAACCTTTACGACAGGCCCTTACAGCAATTAATAGTTATCGTAAAATTGACTATTTGGGATTTTGCTAACTCGGCGATTTGATCACTATGGGTCGATGGTGGAAAACGATACGGCCACTTTGATAATGGCCGTGGGATAATCAAATAGAAAGCGTTCGCGGATCGAACGGTTATTTTTTTCACCGCCGCTGGACCGTCACGTACATCGAGAGAGAAAGAGAGAGGGTGAGAGAGAGAGAGAAGATGGAGAGCCGTCGGCCATAACGCAGCGTGGTCGAACGAGCGAAAGATATATGACCGGAAGCGTCAAAGGCGGGCGAAAGTTTCGTAGTTACGGCCTCCTAAAAAATTCTATGCATCTAAAATACACGCGTTCCGAAACTAGCCAGCCAGACCCGAGGATTTCCCATGAGTCGCCGCTATTTTCAATCCATAAACCGCCAGTCCTCCCCGCGCTGCTTTTGTTCGCGCGGCTTAATCAACTTTCAATTTCCCTGCATTACCTATCGTTAATATATAAATATTCAATATCACCGGACGATTAATTAAATTATACACCGTCGGCGGAACGTTCGATGAATGTTCAACATAATTACTGCTCTACGATCGCGCTTCATTAGCCGCCAGGAAAAGACATATGTACGCCAAAGAGCCGCTGGCAAAGGGAACACGAGATTGCAATGCGCAAACCACCAATCGCGTCGTGGAAAACATGTGTCCGTACGACTAGCAAGTTGGAATGGTTTTTTAGGCTGCACTAGGCGAATTTGAATACCTGACCGCACCTAACTTGAGCTAAGGATTGATTCGATGGCTGGATAGGTGGGTTAGGATAGGTAGATTAGGCGTAATGAATGTAATATACAGGGTGCGTTAGCTAAATAGGTCACCTGAATAAATCGCTTGCTTTTGAAGATAGAAAAAAAAGGATCAGACCAAACTTACTTGATATCGAGGGGCTCGTAATCTGATGTCATTAATTTAACTAATGTCATTAATTAATATCTTCAAAAGCAAGCGATTTATTCAGGTGACCTGTTTTA
>CM052333.1:11556843-11568930 GCA_028455615.1 Lasioglossum zephyrum
TAGGTAGCTCTGGAGGACCGTTGGTCAACCCTACGGTAGGTCAGGAGTAGGCCAAGGGTAGCTCTGGAGCACCATTGGTCAACAGCTAAGTAGTCATTTTGTAATTTTTTTGGTGGACGAACAGATTATTAGTCACAACAGTTAATGTGTAATTTTTCCCCTCCCTGTACATGATTATTCGATAATGAAAGTAGATTAACATCTTCTAAAATTGTGAATCGAAAAAAGCTTTCGAAATTAGGCAAAAATTAAGCTTTGTATTAGAAGAAGATAGGAAAGTTTGGTGCCACCTCCTTCGTTTTCATATTCTCCTAATACAAGACTCAATTTTCGAGATTTTGAAAATTATTCGGAATTATTGGGTTTCTACCAGGAGAACATGATAGCAAAAGAGGTGGCACGAAATTTCAGTAGTACAACTCAGCGATAAGCCAGACGGACGAAAATTTTTCGTAACCCTTGAACATCAATTTTTGTATTAGGAGAATATGATATTGAGAGACGTGTCACGAAAAAATTGAGTAGTACAACTCAAGAACAAGCCAGGTGGCCATAATTTTTCAAAAATTCAGTAGTAGAACTCAGTGATAAGCCAGACGGACGAAAATTTTTCGTAACCCTCGAACATCAATTTTTGTATTAGGAGAATATGATATTAAAAGAGGTGACACGAAAAAAATTCAGTAGTACAACTGATGAACAAGTCAGACTTCCGAAAATTTTTATTTTTCAATGTTTTTCATTGTCAAATTAGATGGGCGTACATTTTTGCGGAAATCAGTAGTATAACTCTACGGTATATCAGAGTTCGAGAAAAATTGGTGGTTCAACGCAGACATGCTTGTTTATGACATTCTTTTTATTTATCTATTGTACATTCATGCATAAAATGTTTGTGTTATACATGTACATAACTTATATTCTAAACAGTCATAATAAGGATTTTGACTGGCTGAGATAGACTGACAAAGCTGTAAAGTCTAGCTCCCTCAGACACACATCTTTCGCATTGCAATCTCATGTAGTTAACTAGCTGATCGTTTCATTTCGATAGAGTTCGTTGTGGTACTAGGGCATTTTACATTGTCAATACAAAATACATTGCATGCAATTCTGTACTGATCTTAAGTCTGTGCGACCGATCTAGATCTCGTTTGGCTGTTACATTAAGAGGCAACATCTAATTCTCAGATTGGCTTGGTAGATATCGAGGTCAGCATGGAAAACAAATTACTAGCAGAACGAATTCAGCCAGTCGCTGAACAATACAGTGCTCCTAACGATCCGCGGACGGCTCCGAAATTTGATCAGCCGACATTATCGAATTAAAGTCGACCGTCGATGAATTAATAGGCCAGGTCCCGGTCTTGTAATTACGCAACTGATTATACTGAATGCAAACTGAAATAGTCCGGATAGCAATTACGCGTTACAAGCTGATTAAATTATACCGCCATTGGGGGCGCCTACGGTACATCCATCGATGGCCGAGCAGGTCTGCGGTTCTCACGCGATCATCGCGAAAACGCGATTCGTGCGGAAACCGTTGACATTATTGTTTATCCTGGTCTGACTGAAAATATCAATCGGCTCGTGGATGGAGGGTTCTCCGCGCGAGGGAGAATGTAATTAAAAATGTCAGTGTTCCACGAAAGGATAGTTCGTTATTTAATGTGTTATTCAAACTCGAGGATTCTGCCTGAGGGAAAAATTCGAAGGAATAGTGCACAGATTTCTTTATGATATATGAGTTCGGGGCATATGTTAAGCGAACAGTGAAACGAAACGTCTCTGTGCTCCCGAATTTCGATTGGCATTGTCGATGATAGAGAGATCGCTCGGTGAGTTCGCCAGAGAGTGTTTCCTGGCAGCAATACGAGAAGCTAGAGTGCGATCAATTCGAGTTCCCTCGTCTGAGGCGGTGGCTCCACGGTACAAGTGGCTCGAGAAGTTTCGATTATCGACCATATGCACGCGGCACATGCACAAAGAATCGAGCAACTTATTGTTACAACTCGTACGTATCGATGATGTATGATATTCCATTGAAAGGTGCCGGGAGTATGTGCGCGCGGCCGTATTTGCATCAGACCGTGCGCATACAGAGAAGATTAAGAAAACGGGTTATGGAAGCACTACAATGTCTCGATATTTCTGAAAGAGACGTGCACAAGATTTGGGAAAATGTATTTGCTGTTGAGAAATTTACACTGGTAATCAATCTTATAAAGGATTGACGTCTTATTCATTATATGCTAGTATTATATTTATGACAGCTATGAGTAGGTGAAATATAAAACAGTGAAAAGATCAACACAATTTAATAGTATCAATTAATTATTAGCAAATTACTAAAATCGTCAAGTTATTAATAATAATAACAGCTTTATTATTAATAACGTACATCATTTCTACACGTACACGTCGAGAATCAAACGTCATTGAGTTTACATTGGTAATCATAATCTTATAAAGGATTGACGTCTTATTCATTATATGCTAGTATTATATTTATGACAGCTATGAGTAGGTGAAATATAAAACAGTGAAAAGATCAACACAATTTAATAGTATCAATTAATTATTACTAAATTACTAAAATCGTCAAGTTATTAATATAATAACAGCTTTATTATTAATAATGTACATCATTTCTACACGTACACGTCGAGAATCAAACGTCGAAAAATGACGCCGTCGGAGATTCCACGCGACATATGTGGGACAAACAGTGTAACGCGTGTTTGATAGCCTGATTGGATGACGCGAGGTAAAGAGGAAAATCGACGCCACTGATTGGATATTGTTGGACAGGACTGGTCGATGTTTAACTATTTGTCCACGTACATTGAACCCTGAATGCTTCCTCCACGAAATTAGGTTCCATATTTTAAGTTGATAGGCTGCGATGATTATATCAGATCCGACGGTTTCTGTGTGAACAATCATGATAATCGTGAATCGTTTGCTGGATGTGTGAATAGGTTATCACTTTTTCGACGTATTCAGTGGATGAGGATGACACGGTTTATGATGTTTTGTTTTACAGTGAATGCAATAAAAATTGAAACATTTGAAGTTTGAAAAAAAGAGGATCATTCTGATTCTCCTGGTAGCTAAGTTGAAATATGTTCTATGGTTACAGTGATCTATTCATCACGTTTTTGGTCTTGAATATCTACCATCATTCTATCTATTCAACAAACAATAGCACCTGTGTTTGTAAAAAATAAGACTAATACTGTGCGGACAAGCACAGCATCCTCACTCGGCTAAGCTCGGTTCCCCCGAATAGCGTTTCACCTAGGAGCGTGACGGATCAGACTTATTCACTGGCTAGCAATTGTGTACGCGGTACGCCTAAAATCGTTTTCACTTCAAAAAGTCGTGTTTCTTTCTTTTCCTATATCAAGAATGAGAAACTTTTTCAAAATTGTGACTGAACTCTGCGACCTCCACGTTCACGAGGCAGTGGCCTGCGTCCCGGAGCAACGCAGTCTGTTGCATTCGAAAAAGCCTTCGGCTTCTCTTGTTCCGTATCTTTCCGGGTCTGCGAAGTGGATGAGCCGTCTCGTGGAGCAGACTATCGTCAAATAGTGCCGACACGAGTGCCCCGTAACCAGCTTCCAGCTCTGTTCCCACGTGCTCCTTGACCTGCCAGGTGAACTCGGGGGACGCGGCGCAAGTTGCGGAAGCTCGTCGACTTTGTCGCCGGGCGAACAAAGTTTAAGGTATTTTCTACCCACACTACGCTCCGTAGTACACCGGTGAACCTTCCCATAAACCCTGTGTGTACGTCCCGCCGATTACGTATCCGACGACAGGAGTCCAGGCTGCTCCATGTGTAGGTGTTACCGCTTCAGAACGGAATGGGGAAGAAAACGCGAAGGAGGACTCGAAAAAATAGGAATATGCCTAGACCATTCAGCGAGCGATGACAAAAATTGCTCGGGGGTCGTTTCTCGAAAGCGTTCAAACACGACCGGATAAAAAACGGGCTACCGGAACGATAAAATTCTGACTAATGTGCGCGAGTCTAGTTTGTCGAGCTTTCCATCGTGCGAACCTTCTCCCAAGTGTGTACTCTCGCCCGACCCTTCTACCCGCTCTCATAAATTCTGACACTCGTAAAGCTGACTGAAGCTATGAACACTTAGACCGAGGAGACGTCTATAAACTTATTTGCACGACGAATCAATTTGTTTGCTCGTCGCGAGTCTCGCTAAACCGATCTTTACGACGTTCGATTTTTCCTTTGTACCCAGCAATCATGTACTTGCGCGTGCCGATTGAGAAAAATTATTGGACGTGTTAATTGTCTCCTGCTTTTGATTTTATAGAAAGATGGATTTTAACAAAGCTGTCATTTTTTAATTGCTAAAAATTTTCTTTCGCGTCACTGTATATCAGGGAGTTCCAACTTGTTCCTCTCCGAGAACCGCAAGGTCTCCACCATTAGTCAAACCTCTTGCCACTAATATATATAGCCGTAGAGTTAGTGGGGCGGTGTCCCATATTGTTGGATAGTTTGGTTCTTAGTGGCACGGGAACAGGGACAAAGTTTTACGGTAACGATAAAGTCTAAGAGTGAGGGAAGTACCTAACTGGGAAAGGAGCAGGGTCCAGCTCGCGAGCTACAAGTTGGAACTCCTTGCTGTATGTGACACTCTGAGATTATCAAAATCATTTTTAATGTGCAAAGTGATCATTTCTATTGATATTTCTCGAGAACAGTAAAATTGCGAGTAAAGTTCGCGGTTGATCGAATCAGCTGTAAGACAAAAAGTTTACAGATGCCCCCAGAAACGTTTATACAGTTTCCTCGATACGAGATTGGTCCCGACAGTACGATGTGTTGTCACGACGCTCTCCGGCGGTTCGATAACGTCGCTGGTGGTAATATATCGAGCGAATATCGGTGGGACGCACTGATAGAGTCGCAATGACGGATATTGCCAAATTCATACACCATGAATATTCCATTTCCGTAAATCAAGCAAAAATCTGATGGCTATACGCAGCGTTCCGGTTAAGGTTCGGCTTGATTTCTTGCGGCTGGTATGCACTCCGATAACCGTTCCCTGTGCCGTAAATCACAAAGTATCGTATCCAAAATTTAATTGAATCATTTCACGATGTATCTTGCGCTTTGGATCCGTGATTTGTGTCTCGGCATTCCTATTCCCTCGGTTCTCGCTGCAGTATACCCGCTGCAACGCTGTCCCGTCTTTATTCGCTGTTTCTACGGAAGTTTGTATCGTTTCTATAACTTTTTCTGCTTCCCCATTCACTCGTTGCCCCTAAACCTTAAACTCACTATAGTTTTCGCAGTTTCTAACTTTCTCTAGCTCTAAATTTCTTACTTTAACGGATTCTCCGGACTATGTCTTTTTAATTATCTTGCCTCTTCGCGGAAAGAACTCCCACGTTCCGGTAAAGCATCGTAAAGACACGTATTATGGTTAAGAAATAAAACTGTCCTATAAATTATAAGTATGCTGTGTAGAGCTTTATGCAGGTATGCCGTGTAAAAAAAGTCTTCGCAGAATTATGAAATGCGAGGTTCCATTGTGCTATAACTACGCTACTCTAACGATAATACAGTTTTGTGGAAGTTGACACAAATCCTTTTTTTATATTTTATATTTCATTCGCCTTTTAGTGCAACCCAACCGCAACAAAAATCTTGTATGTTTACATTATATTCATATAAGAAAAAAAAATGTTGAAATTCATTCAATTGTTAGACTTCCAGAGTGTTCCGTCTCGAGTTTTATTATCCACAATTTTAAAGGTAATTCTAAAACTACCCCTAACCTGTGAGATTACGGTCCATATCTGACCGTACTAGGGTCGTAATTACAGGCATTATAAAAAAGGACGAAAAAACTGGCAATTCGGAAAAGTGTCCCATAGCTGCGAAACACATGTTTTTCTATTATTTTTAAAATACCGTTACTCAGCTAGGATTTTCGCAATCCCCACTACGTATCAACCCCCACCATTTGTACAAGTTTTCCTTAAGCATTTCAGAGGAAAAAATAAACAGATATACTTTAACCACCCGAGGTGTCTTACAAGTTTCTTTCGATATATCTCACCAAGGATCCGAGATCCTCGAACCTACGCGGAGTCGATCTCCAAGTCGTGAGTTTTTTCAACGACCGAGCGACACCACACAGAGTGTTGCATACCTCCTTAAATACCACTTGACCATTAATTTCACAGGAAATATTTAATCATTTTAGCGAGGGAGATGTAGAGTCTATCGAGAGGGTTTTTCACCATCTCATGCACGACGATGATTGACGAAGCTGGCCTGCTCGACATCGAGAAGCCTGCTGCGACAATGCCACTGTTCGCGATATAAGTTTTTTATCGACAGACATTATACAGTCGGCTGCGTCCCGAAATAAAAATGATGAATGTTAGGTAGATAGGGGATTCGAGGAATCGATCCAACAATTTTTCCATTGCATTCACCTGTTCCGTAGGGTCGCGGACGCAACCCGGTCATCGATCTCCATCAAAATCGCATCGTCCCGGTAATTTTCGCGAATAGCCGGTATTAGTATGCGCCGACACCGGGGCCGAACACGGGGGACACAACAATAGATGCAACGATTGGCAGGTGCAACGTCGTGTCGGTTGCAGGGGCGCAACTGCCACCATGCTCGATCATTCTCCCGTCTCAAGCCTGCGGAGCCGCAAACGCTCCCAGTCCCAGTATTCGGCTGCCTACTGCCGATTCGCCGTATAATCAGTAATTGCCACGATTCCCGCAAACTATTGACCGCAAACATCCTTTATGCTGACTCTCTGTGATGTACGAAACCGCGGCTGGATGGGTTCGCATTGCGTGCTGCAGCTCTCTCCAATCCGACTGCGTTGACTTTGCGACCAGGCCTTCCAATTTAATTCCGAAAAACTCTCTTACCCCATCGGGTATCGTCGTCGTGTCATGTCGGCACAATATTCGGCATCGTCTGACAAGCAACGATGTGTCCACGTCAACGTTTGCCTCCGAAACAAGGCAATCAATTCGGGTGTATACAGTCAACGATAATGACGCACTCGGGTAATACACACGGCCTGTCCACCACTATACAGAACGTTCTATCCAACATAAGATCAAACACCGGAACGTCGTTCACTTCATTCTTAACACGTCAGATATAATCTAATAAGGTGATTGCAGAAATTCGTGACCGGCTTGAAAACAGAACACACAAACAGTTTAATCATTTTTTAGTCGCTACTATTTTCTGGAATTTGTTTTTCTTCAAAGAAGGTCTTGAAGTTTCGGAAAATTGAGCATGTACTTTTGCTAAGATTCATTTTACAGTGTGTCACCTAAGACAAGCCATCTGAATCACTTCTACATTTTTTGAGATAGAAAGAAATGTTTCGGATAAAAGTTGTATTGGTTTCAAGGGGTCCATTACTTGGTGTACATAATTTTTTTCAGGCGAACCTAGTTCTTTTTAAATGGAACCATATATTTCTGAACTGGTACGTTTGCAGCCCTACGCGAGAAAATTTCAACGATATACTCATTCAAGGTTATAAACGCAAAAAATGGTGAAGAATATAAATTCACTGTGGATGCTCACTTAATGGGATATTCTCAGCTTTATTGATACTGGACGAGGAGCAAAGATAGCTTCCATCGCAAGTCCGGTGGACAGTCTCCGGGCATTCAGAACAGGACTTCGAAGACTATATTTCGACAACTCGGCGCTAAGTGGATCATCGTATTATTTAAATATTCACGCGGAATGTCCCGAGTTCCGACTAGCCGTCTCCCGCAAAGAGCGTCCTCCGCAGTCGGAAAGTTCGCCGGAAACTCGAGCGAGCTTCGGAATGGCTAGTTCATGAAGAACAGCGGTAAAAAAAGAAGAAGAAGAGGAAGAATGAAACGAATGATAATGAAGCGAGGAGTCTGCGAGATGGTACCAAGAACGATTCCGTGGGAACAGCATACGTTAGGCATACTTGGCGGACAGCGTCATCGGCTTTGAGTTCATTAGCTGGTTACGGGACTTCCTTCGTTTTCCGTTAACATTTTCTTCGGTCGCTCGGCAAAACTTTTTTAGATACCGCCATTAACGAGTTCCCTTAGCTACCGATGCTTAGCCGCTCTTAGCCGCCGCGAATCCGTAGGAATTTCATTTCACGAGCCGCCGGCAAGCAACTTTTAAGAGTCCTCCGCTTAGAGACCAAAAAAGGGGATACTGTCGGACTCCCGCGGCGTCCAAAACTTTATTAATATCCGACAAGTTTTGTGCGTCGGCCTGGACTGGACCGGCGAAAATGGAAGTTCCCGCGAATGAGGATGACGACCATCGAACCGGTTCATTCGATTCATCATGGACAGGTTCGCGTTTTCGGTGAAACTGATGGCGTCACGATCGGTACCGATAATACAGGGTGAGGCGCCACATTTTGCCATCTAGATTTACGTCATTATTATTATGAAGGTCATATGAAGGTCATTAATGTTTTTTTTAAATGGAATCATATATTTATTATTGCATCAGCTGATGCTTCTTCATATTCTTTACAAAAAAGTATTAATCTATTTGTGTAAAAAAATCATTAGTTTAGGAGATATTTTAATTATAATTTGCTAGGAAGTCTCGACTCTCTGGTCAATAATATGAATTCAATGTGATATACATTATAATTAAAATATCTCCTAAACTAATGATTTTTTTACACAAATAGATTAATACTTTTTTGTAAAGAATACGATGGAGCATCAGCTGTTGCAATAAAAAATATATGATTCCATTTAAAAAACATTAATGACCTTCATCTGTCCTTTACACGTCCACCTACAAAAAAATGTACCATCAGAATGTGCCCCTTTCCAAACCATTCAACTTGATCTAAAACATTGTTTGCTATGCGTAATAATAAAGACGTAAATCTAGATGGCAAAATGTGGCGCCCCACCCTGTATAATCTCTAGACGTAACGAAACGTCGGAGTTTTGGAACGAAATTAGCTTCGAGCGAAACGAATGAAATTGCAACTAGTCAGCAATCTAGAGATCAATAACTAATAGGGTTCGTTTAATTCTGTTCCGTTATAACACTGAACTAATTAAACGTGTTATAGGTCGAGTGTGTTGCCAGTTAGAAGAAGTGATTAAGTCGTTTCGAGATGGAAACGAGAAGAAAGAGGGTATGGAAATTTCATCACTGTAACAGCCGCGATCAATCCCCTAATACGGCTACTGCCCTCCAATTCGCTTGTTTGCCTACTCGCGTCTTCCGGCTCCGACGGGCCACCCGGGGCCCATTTGAAATGCTAAATGGGACACAACCGTGCTACTGCAGCTTACTTTGTTTCGGGGCTGGGTAAGGTGTTAAGGGCAGTCCTGTTGGTTCGCGAAACAGCTAAACTAGAGGAATACATATTTATGGCGGATGGATTGAGCTAGGAGTTTTTGTGTTAACAAGCGCCCGTAAATTGCTATGAAACGAATCATGGTTGGAGTCGAGAAACGTCGCGCATGTGTGCCGCGCGTCGCAGTATTTTTAATGCAATAGAACACTTTATTGTCGTTTTACAAGTATTTACAGTAATATTCAATTACTGTTCACTGCAGAAGATTATAAGTTTGTAGCTTATACAGGATGAGTTACCTCAATAACGTTTACATTTTTTAGATTTAGACGGTGCCTAGGATTTTTGACGGTCAATCTAGTTTTTTTTTAATAGAACTATATATTTCTGAAATTCTATGTTTGTAGCACTTCACGAGACAATTTCAACGATATCGTTATTCAACCCTGTAGAAAGCAGAGTCTGATCAAAAAGAGTACCTTGTCGAGAATTAGCATATCAATTAGTGTGATGCTTCGGTAGTAGCCTTAGACCATATATACCCATAGACTAAATCCAAAATTATCTGGTGCCCACAAGCCTCGATTCGAGATGATTCAATATGGTGGATAGTGTATAAGACGAAGCGAGTACACAGTGCACAAGTATATTTTACAAGTTCACTATTTCACAATTTCATCATTTGGTAAAAATTTGAAAAAATGGTACGAACTTGTTGCATAAAGAATTGTAAAGAACGACAAAACAGTGATACAAATAGTTAGCCATATTTAAAATAATAAGAGTAAAGTAAAAATGAACGAGTAATAAAATAAAATACATGTATGTATATGAAACAGTTACAGTTTCCCTAAATATTTATACAGAATGACATGTGACGACGATTCCCCTTTCCCCTCTGCCACTTTAGCTTCACGGTACTGCGATTTCTCAACATACTATAGCATTGTGCCCACAAGAGTCGTCTGCTAGGCGGTTTAATCTGGTAACGAGGCAGTTTAAGGTAGTAGCCGAAAAAATTGCATGAAAGACGAATCAAGGTCAGATTGATCTGCTCGATCGAAGGTCCCAAGATGCATCCGGACGGATCGGAGCGTGACATTGTTAGGCACTTAGGCAAATGAATGTATCGAGGTGACAATTGTCGATGGATCGGGTCAATGGGAGAAGATTGAAGATCGAAGGGCGGTAAAGGCTCAGATTTGCGGGTCTCGCGCCTACCATCGCTGGAATCCATTAAAATAAGTGGCACACTGCGACGTTAATAATAGCTGGGCCAATTACAGCCGGCAGCATGGGGCGCCTCTTTGCCGCGGGTCTTTCCCCACCCACCGATAGGACTTTCAATTAGCTGCTCAGCCTCCCTGTGCCCCTCTGGCCCTACCCGTTGGTGGCCTCTTTTAGTCACCGCTGACTCTTCCCTCTAGTTCTTCTTTCCGTCCTCTCGACGCCGCGACGTAATCGGTCCCCCGGAAAAGTCATTACGAGGGGGAACGTTTGCGAGCCGCGGTCAACCGCTTGGAATTTACCTCCGGCTCTTCTGGCTCCTCGTGCTTTTGAAATATTAATAACTGCTCCGACCAACCGGGGAATGAAATTTTATTGGCCGACCGTCTCCTCGGATCAAGACGTTCCACCAGAATTATTGCAAATTTTGACCATTACGCCGAGACGACGCTACCCCGTCCGCGACCCTTTAAAGTTTAAACCCTCGCCTCGGGTGATCGATCGTTTGACGACGCCGACGGGAATCACTGCCGCGACAGTCTTGATCATCGAATTTTTCCTCGTCGTTAAGCCTTCTTTAAGAACTTTTAAATATTACACATATTTTCCTAGATAAGCTAAGTATCCCGCGACAAAAACTTAAGAAAGCTGTGCAATATTAACCCTTAGCAGTCGAGTTTAAGTGTTTATGAGATTTTATACCAATTTCATATGCATATAATTTTTTAAAGAATCATATAATGGGATTATTCTAGGTCGGAAGAAATATTTAATTTTCAAGTAAAAATAGTTCTGACTGCAAAGGGTTTTGAAATTTCTTGTACAATGTAAAACGGAGGACATTTATTTTTTCATTTTAACTGAGAAATTACACAGTCCAGTAAATGGGATAAATTCAATCTCTGACACGGTGTCTGGTGTAGTTCAGTAAATTAGAAAACGTAAGAAGCAGATTGCTTTCGTAATATTTAAATTGTATAAAAGTGCAGGTAATTTCTTTTATGTTTATGTATGTATATGCATTAGAATATAAGTTACGTACATGTACAATATCAATAGTTTATGTATGAAAATACAATGAATAAATAAAGACAATGTGTCATAAAGAACCGTGTATTTATTCCACCACCTATTCTTCCCGAATGTCTGACTTGCCGTTGAGTTATACTACCGAATTTTCGTATCACCTCCTTCGATATCATGTTCTCCTAATACAAAGTTTAATTTCCGAGATTTTCGAAAATTTTCGTAATTTTTCGACTGTCTGACTTGTCGTTGAGTTATACTACTGAATTTCGGATACCTCCTTCGATATCATGTTCTCCTAATACAAAGTTTAATTTGGCGAAAATTTTGGAAAACCACAGAAATTGAACTTTGTATTAGGAGAACATGATATCGAAGGAGGTATGCGAATTTCAGTAGCACAACTCAACGGCAAGTCAGACGGGCGAAAATTGCCGAAAATTTTCGAAAACCTCGGAAATTGAACTTTGTATTAGGAGA
>CM052333.1:11569030-11598993 GCA_028455615.1 Lasioglossum zephyrum
GGCGAAAATTTTCGAAAACCTCGGAAATTGAACTTTGTATTAGGAGAACATGATATCGAAGGAGGTATCCGAATTTCAGTAGTTCAACTCAACGACAAGTCAGACGGTCGAAAATTTTCTAAAATTTCGTTTCAGTAGTATAAGTCAGCCATAAGTCTGGCGGCCGAAAATTTTCGAAATTCAGGAGTGCATCTCTACGTCAAGTCAGACGGTCGAAAATTAGCGAAAATCATAAGCTCTTATTACAATAGTTAAGTTTTGTCGAATTGAAATAATTTTGCTGTAATGAAAATTTTGGAACATGTTAATCTAATTTTCCTATCGCATATTTATATACAGGGTAGGGAAGAAAGAACACATTAATTGTTGTAACTAATATTTTTTATTTTTCTCCAAAAGATTACAAAATTATTATTATTATTATTATATTAAATGTGTATCGTAACGAGATGAGAGGAAGGTGTCTGGATGACATAGGTACTAATGTCCATGCTAACACGAATGTAGGTGGCTGCTCTCGAGAGGCAAATGTAACTTACTGCGTACTGAAGTGCTAGGAACAGCTAAGAACAAGAAAAGAACACAATTAGCATACGCTAGTTACATAAACCAGCACTCCCTTGACTATCCGACCATTTAATTTTTTAGTAAAAATAGGCAATAGAACTCGAGGTACAGAATAAGTTTTAAATTATAAACATTCGCATGAATTTATTCAACGTAATACTATGATAAAACTGATTCTAGCTGGTCAATGATTATAATAATCCTTTCGGCATTGCAATTGTATTGGGCGAAATAATGTGATATAGAGTATTGTAAAATATCGATAACAAAATGCGAGACGGAATTATTAATGCACATTTAAAAATAAATGTTTGCGCTAATATATACGGCGCACCTAAAATTCAAATCTGCAAAGTGTGATTTTCTGAAAGTAAAAATAGTTCTTCTTTTAATAATTCTAAAGAGCTGAAAATATAATTCAATAGTGACAATAAGTTGTTCTGACATGTACTTTTATTGACATTGGTGTCAGCACTTTATCTGCTGGTAGCCTATTAATAAGATTTTCAATAATTTTACAGTATCAGAAAAAAAGCTTAAAAATTGTTCCGTTATCCGAACACTTTTATTTCCCTATCAGTTCGGCTAAGCAAGTCTCTACTGTACTCCGATTTTACAGAATTCTTGAGGTCACTGGATCAGCGGTCAAAGTGCCAAGAGCAATACCGATAGAGTTAGTGACCACGCTGGATAGGTTGATGTTTTATGGATCGATCAGTCCGACTTGGTAGTTTGTCGGTCGCCGGTCGAAGTCCCTTTTAATCACCCGCTCCGCATGTATTCGTACACACGTGGGAATTTAATTGAGCAAGTTTCTTGCCTGGCAAAACGTCCCGTCAGGCCCGCGAAGATCAAGGGGACCAATAGTTTGCTCATTTTGTAAAGTAGTCGGATCCTTGGTGGCAGGTGGTGGCCGAATGCCGATATTCTTCGAACGATTCCGCACGACTGCGAGCGATCACGCTGGGCGTTCCTGGAATTCCATTCGGCGGTCGCATTCTGGACGTCCTGCGGGAAAGTGCTGGGTTGCTTTCCAGCACCTAAATCAATTAAATATCTCGCAGTGTTGGCCCTTCTCCTGCGCCTCCGTGTCTAGATCGCAGCATAGTTCTCGCCTGCACGTAGGCGAGTCACCGTGCAATACCGTCAACTGCTCACCGGCTCCGAAATAAAGGAAATATCCGGGGCCAGTGGATTTCAACGAGCACCGTCGAAATTCTACGGCACCCGGATCTTTGATAACTCGTGATTTATCGCTGGAAAATTCCCTCTTTATTGCCGTCAATCGATGCAGTCGCAATAGGATCTTCAGCTAGGATAATTGTTCCAGTAGTCAACTTTCCTGAAAATAAGTAATTGAACGATTAGTATGCACTAACAAATCATTATACATTTGAATGAGCATAACATCTGTAGATTAAAAAGGGGGAAGTATTGTTTAAAAAATTTTTTCCGTTTACTGGTTACGAAAATAATTTCGTGGATAACTTAAAATAAGACACCCTGTGTATATGTCCGATCGAATTAATTATCGAACGCGGTTTTTAATGAAATGCGACACACCCCAAGTATTGGCTGAAGGAAATGAATTATTTCAATTCAACGGCGTGGTGTTGCACGCGACGTTATCAGAATTTATAGAGGATCCCTGATTACGCGTGAATTATTGCGACCAAACGGATCGATAATTACCGCCAAGCTGCGTGCCTTTGTTCCCGTCTTTGTCGTGATTAATATTCATTTACACTCATCGACCGAGAGACTTTTTATAATCTAGTTCACGGTCGGTCACGACGCAATGTGTGGAAAGATTACGGTTGAAAGTAACAGTTTGATTTTGCATTACGATTATATATGAATTATTGCCACAAAAATCGTATGTACCAACTTGACGTTATCGAGTCACAGTAATTTTAATTTATTAATAGAAAATTTTCAAATGAAGTGAAATAAGAGACCATTTCAATAACTTCATTGTTATGTAGGAATTAAAGTCGTAACTAGAAATAACACGTCCGTAAACACAATAGTTTAACGTTTAATTCCAATTATCTTGAATACAATTAATTAAATTGTCTCATTTAAATCTCCGTCTGAGATCAAACACGTCTTTTCTATTCAATACGTCGAACCAGAATAATGAATAACTCAAATTATAAAATATGAAGAACGCAAAATAAATTAAGAAGTAACTAATATCAAATCGTCGCGTCGTTACGGTTATTATCGACGAATTCTTACCGCTCGGAGATAACTTCTCCCTACAGTTATAAGAAATTATTTCAAATTAGAAGCACTATTTCTCCACGTTAAAAACACCTTATTCCCTAGGTGACGTGTTTATAACGTCCCATCCTGTATAATATCCATTATCAATTAAAAGAAAAGCCTCCCCATATTAGGTAACTGTCCTCTGCTTCCTGTTACTTGTATCCGCATCTCCCAAAATCGCGCCAGATGATTTTTAATCGATCCGACTGGCACGATTTATCACTTCTACCGTTTGTCCGAGTAGAATAGCGGTATCGGTGAACGGTTTCGCGGCGTCGTTCGTGTGAAAAAGGACCGGGGTTCGAGTGTAACGTCCGCGAAGTGATTCCGAAAACCGGGTCACACGGACATTTTGTGCGATACACCGTCGAAACGAACTCATATTGTTCCGTAAACCACTGTTCACACGCTTTATTCGCGCCCCCGCGACAACAGAGGCTCGCGCATTGTTATCGTTATCGCGTGCACGCACAAATGACGCCGCAGGAACTCCGGTGGAACGCCGCGCGATGGATTATTATCGGCCGGTCTCTCTCTCTCTCTCTCTAGCCTTCTTCCTGGATTCTCGCGCAATTAAAAATTACGAGCCCCGGAGATTATCGGTAGCCGTCAAGTCTCTCTCTCTCTCTCTCTCTCTCTCTCCGCGTTATTCGACGCCCGTTGTCCTCGAGTTATCGGGAGCCGTTAAATTTATATCCGCCGCCGATCCACCCAGAAGCGAGATAATGCCCCACTTTCATGGGACTCCATTGTCGCCAAGAATCAAATATATACCCCTCCCCCCAAGCTTTCGCGGGAGAACCTCCGGTATATAACTCTGGTTCGTAATTTTTTATTAGCCTGATGGAAAGGATTTGCAATGGCCGTATTAACCTCTACATCGTTAACATAGATTTTCCAGCCACATTTTAATGAGAACGTAAGAGCGAGCACGAAATTATCTTAAAAACGAGTACTCGGTTTTTAACAGGAACCTAATATAATTTTGCATGCATGCTGGAAGCGGATATCTGGTTATTGATTTAACACGTTAATTGAATTAACACGTTCTTTAATTGCTTCCGAGTCGTAATAATTCTACGAAAGGAGTTAATTACGTGTAGTTTAAACTTCCGAATGCTGGGTAGAAGTCATTTTTGAATGGGAACATCCAATTTTTAATTTAAGTACTCAATTTGTATCTACTATTATATGAAAGACAGTATCTACACGAGATATCATCAAAAAAGTAAATTTTTATAAATTATTAATTAGTACTGTGAAGCATTACCAATTATATAGCTATGAAAAACGTCCGTTGTCCGAGGGTTAAGTGGTGCAAGTAGTATAAGTAAAATTAATCGGACAACACGTTTGGGATTCTTGAAATAATTCTATAGCCTTTATCTACTTTCGAGTTTAAATATTCAGTCAATAATTCTTATAATCACACACATGTATGAATGAAATATAAAAAAATTTGTTATGGCAGTAGAAAGTTACTTCTTCAAAAATTCGATTTTAGCCAATTTTTTGCGATTCTAGCTCCCTGTGCATCGGTCTATACTTTAATATGTATTCTTAAACGTGTAATCAGTGTCTGCGGGCTTGGAACATTGAACCTCTTCTGCTATTCGGCTTCAGTCGGCCGTGTAAACAGCTCATTTAATCGTCACTGGGCCTCGACGCAACGTCTCGAGTCGTGAAACGCCCCGTGGTATTGCTCATTAAAGGGAGCACGCTGCCGGGACATCCAGGACGATATGGTCGACTGTCACTAGGCACACCTGTCAGGCCCGAATCAAGTCGTTTGTTACGTTAATTGCTCTCTCGTGTCGCGTGCATTACCGCGACGATCTTTCACGGTTTACTCCCGTTCTTCGCTTCGCTGGCCCATGAACCGCTGCGTCCTCCTCTATGGCTCCCAGTCCTTTGTACACTGACTGGATATATTCGTGATGATCGATCTATCGGTAATCAATGCTGCCCGAGCTCGACACTATCGTGGAATATCAATTCTTGGAGTCAAGGTATGCAAATTCGCTTAAGACTGCTAGATTGCCAAATCGATACATTTGTGTAGTGGATTGTTTGAAACTCGATACATGCAATACAATAGTTTCGTACGATATAATAAGATTTATACATTATATAGATTTCCAAGGAAATCTATAGAAAATATTTAATAGTGGATTGTATAGTGGATTGTTTGAACGTTGATACAATAGTTCCATACGATATAATAAGATTGATATATCAACAATATAAATAAAAATTAAATGCTATTCATTGGTCCTGAAGCAAATCACTTGAGAATGTCTGGATCGATTTGGCGAATTTAAAAAAAAAAGATGTTCGTAATAGTCTAAATAAGGTTTTTAGGGGGAAAAAATTGGGAAAATGGAAAATTCGGGAAAGGATAAAAATGCTTTCTTATGGGATTTAGCCACCAAAGAAGTAAATTAATTTTGTAACACGTTTTGCTTTCTGTGTTAAAAAATAATGATACGTTTGAAAGTAATAACCATTACTGGATATAAAACGGTGACAACCGTTGTAACGCGTTTGCACAAGGGTCTTGAATAATAATACTGTAAAGTTTCGTTACAATCACAATGAAAACTTGGAGCGAATGGTAGAATAAGGGCGCAGTGAGACAAGCAATAGCAGTAAAACCAGGTACGTCAGAATAGAGTAGTTTGCTTCCTATCGTCTTATCATGCCCAGGAAGCTGTAAAGTAGAAAACGATCGCGAACGATTGATCCCTGCGGAACGAGTTACTGAACAGAAGTGTGATATATCTCTTTGTTTCCTTGGTATACTTAACGCTTCCCGAGTTCGAGTTGGATCATTAGATTAGCTGCTTCTGTAGATGTAATTTCCCAACACTTGTATACTTGCCAATATTTGACGAATGCTTTCGAATGTTACGAATCAATCAAATAATGCGACTATGTTTGATTTATGAATTATCTGACTAGCCAATGCTATCGTTATGAACCATCTCTATCAACGTATCTAAAAAACGTTATTTTTTCTAGGTTCTTCGTTTCGAGCAGTATTCATTTTTAGCTTAAATATTAATTTTGCGTTAGTTGAACATTGGTTCGTTAAATAAACACATACACACGTGGAAAATACTTGTCATTTAAATGTTTTCAATTTATCATATATAATTTTATTCTTTCAAAGAGTACGTAAAAGATTTATTATCACACATATTCGTGATATTATTTATATTTAATTGACAAAATTTGTTATCCTAAAATTCAATGTAGTTTGAAGTAAAATAAATTTTAACCATCTACAGTGTAACAGATTTGGCAAATTTTGGTAGACTGTGTTCATCGCGTCTTCGAGATACAGTCCGTGGTGTCTTTCAAAATTTGCTGCAAGTTCTTCAGAGCCTCCATTTGAGCTTCGGCGTGGCATTTGGTAGCCTCTTTCAATTGCTGCGTGGCTGAAGCCTCGGCATTTTTAACGGCGCCGTTCAAGCCGTCGGTGATTTCCTTCCTTCGTTGAGCGGCTTCCTTTGTTCTGCTCGCGACGCACTTAACGAATTCGTTCGTGTCCATGCATTCTTTCAAGATCTGTTTCATCGCGATCCTCAGGTTCTCCGCCGTTTGTATCTCTAGTTCGTACTTTGTCTTCACCGCACGGAGACCTGATGCAGCCTTATCGTTGCAGATTTTTATTCTATTCGCGTAGGTGTCTTTGACGGCGTCGAGACGGTCCATTTGCCCCTTCGAGCATACCTGCAATAATTTACTTGAACCTCTCGTGTCGCTCGTGTCATACTGGTCGCAAGGTGGCTGAGAAAACGCCGCCATTTCTGAATTACGAATTCTGAACGGAATCCTATGGAAATGCAGTTTACCGCTCCCCGAAATGAGGCTACCGCCGCGTGGAGCGCGTTTCATGATCGTGAGCAAGGATCCCTAACGTTAGAGACAATTTCTATAGCAATGTTCCCAGTTTAACCCTCTAAATGTTCGCGTTACCAAACGGGGACAGAATTTGAATAATCTTCTATCGTCCGTATATTTTCAATTTATGCTCGCGTAGTCCCCTAACCTCTTCGAGGACGAATACTTTAGTGCGAAAAAGATTATGCGATTCTTTCGATTAAAATCTGTTCTTTCACGCGACAAATTTTTTGCTTCTATTATAGAGAGATTCTTCAGCGAGTAGTGCTCAAACGGATTTTAATTATTTTATTATTTATAAATATACGAAGCCTACGAATAGTAATTCGTATATAGTGAACCATAGCAATGTTTGGACATTTTTAAAAGGACGATAACTTTTTAAATATCAGACTTGGATTTCTTTGAGAAGTCAGAACAATCAATGACCTAAATCTTCATATATGTTGTCAAGGTCAACGATTCAAGCTAATTTATCCTACGCACGTATCTATAAATGTAAAAAAGCTTCCGTTTTTAATTCTTAGACACACTTTATCCTTCTCGATGCTGTCTCTGTTCGGTAATTAAAACAGGTAGGTCAAGTTGTCAATATTTCCATTAATTGTTCTGACTTCTCAAAAAAAGTCCAAGTCGTATGATCTGATATGAAAAAAGTTATCGTCCTTTTAAAAGTGTCCGAATGTTACTGTGGTGCACTGTACCTAATGCACTGACAATCAGCAGTGAAAGGAAGTTCTACGAATAATTTTGAACTCGGGTTTCGAATGAATAAGTTAGATTGTAACCTAGTGGAGATTGACGAACATAAAGGCTCTCATTCCTCGGAAAGGCAGCGCAATACCTCGACAGTATCCTGAACGACTCCGCGCACTTTCCTCAGCTCTTCCGCAACAAACTCCTCGTTCTTCTTCACTATCTCGCCCAGTTCGGTCCCAGTTTTCGTAAACAGTTCCTCCAGCTCTTTCATCTTCCGGTCGATATCCATTCTCGTTCTTCTTAGAATGTAATGAAACGCCTCCGTGAAACTTTTTGTTACGTCCTTGTACTTTTCGCGTGCATTCGAACACGCGCTCACCTTTCCGAGAAAATCAGTATTGTTCTCTCGCGATTTGAAACGGACAAATCGTTACGGGATCGCAGTAACAAGAGTCCCGATATACTCTGTGTGTGTGCTGCAACTTTTTATTCTCCCCGCATCACCCCGTACTCACCCATATATTCCGCGTAATATTATACGTGTAGCTCGATCGAAACAGACAATTGAACATACTCCGAGTAACATTTCTTGTGATGCGCCGTGCTGCTTTATTTCCTGGATGTTTCTTCGATCATCTAGCGACGAAATATAAATACCGTTGTATATTGGAATATCGTTGTTCCGTAAGTAATATGACTTTTACAATTTTCGGAAAGCAATCCCTTAAAGTACGAATCACGTAGAATATGATGGGACTAAAAATAGTGTTTATTATTTAATTAACTTATTAGTTTCTAAATTAAGCTATATTTAATTCATTCCTCACAATTTTAATCACAGAAACGATTTTTGTTGAAATTAGTCTATGCATGTTACTGATTTAATAAATATCACATACATCCTCTAGTTAATTACAAGTTTCAGATAATATCAATCGTTATATTATAATTTGTATTTACCCAATTTTCTCGATGCTATCGTTTTGACATATAAACCTCGATGTCATCGAAATTTATGATTAGTTTGATCTCCAACTGAACGAGACGTTAAAATATTTTCTTCGAGGAACCAGCAACGAATTAATATGACGAATAACACATTTTGTGACTGGATACCACTTGCAATTTGCATAAATCTGTCGAAAGTTGAATCAAATCAATAAAATCTATATTCTTACCAGGATTTACGAGCGGTCTCGACCTTCGAATGAAGTTATTCGACGGTCTCGTGAAATATTCAATCTGCTTTTTTTTATCGACTCGATTGAAAATATGTTCAACACGAGGGGTCAAAGTTCAGTCCGATGGCCGCAGGACTTCCGGCGGGAGAATAATTCATGGCACCGTTCGAGGGAAGCCCGATTTCTCAGAGAACTGGCAATCAAACGTGGCATCTTTCGCTCGTGATTTCTATAACCGTTGGACTATAACGATTGTTCTTCCGGAGATTTGGGCAACACAAATAGAATGTTTGCTTACCGTGACGAGGTTTACGTTTGTTCAACCGAAAGAACATTTATCCGCGGAGAATTCTTTGTTTCTCTTCTGCATGATCGCTGAACGGTGGATGCCTGGATCATAAAATTTAGAAACATTTTGTAATTTTTGTACTACAAGAAACACAAAAATATTTTTAAAATTATTATTATCAAATCGTATGCAACGTAATGTATTTTGTTAATGTTCTAAGGCAGGCGATTTTCGAAGGCTACGCCCCACAGTGGTTCGTACGGGCTAATGTTTAACAACTTAATGAAAAAATGTTTTTGTCAAGAGAGCATAGCCTTCGAAAATAAGGTAACTATTTCACAAAGCGTCACTTCATTCTTCTCGATCACGAACACTGTACAACAACTATAAACTTTGGCGAAGGTAGAACACTTGTCGTGGGGACCGTAAATAAAGAATTCAGAAGGCAATAGATTAAAGTGGCCGCGTCTCGGTCGCAAACGCGTTAAGAGAAGATTCTACGAAGGAGGATTGTATCTCTTAAAGATTTCTCTGGAGGAAGATGTAAAGCAGCCGTGAACGAAATTTAGGTCCCGTAGTGTGCATAAAAGCGTGCTGTGCCTCAAAGGCTAAGGACAACAGCTTATCTCTGGTATCGGGTTACCGTAAGGGTGCTTTGTGGCAGAGTAACTTCTCCAGTTTGTCTTCAACTTCTAATTTCGACTTTTCGTTCCCTCGTCGTCGCACGTAGGAGCATTTGAAACGGGTCACATGGGCAGTTCGTTCTTTCGTAAATGCGAGAAAGAATTACCAAGCACAAACCCTTTTTATCTTGCTTGATAATACAAGTACCTTGATTACATTTTTCAAATCGTTCAAAGGTACAAAATGATGATCATGGGGTTGGATCAGTAAATACTCTAACGGTTACTAGACTGTAAGAAAATGCTCGCATTGATCGTAAGACACAGGAACCAAATAAATTTGTTCTCTTAATTTTTTTATTAAACTGATACTAATACACTGGCATCCTTAATTTTTGCTTAATATGACCACTATTTTAAATAGTGCGTACTCGTTTTATGACTTGTTGATTTGTACGCATCCACACTAATTATTGGAACATCCAATTGACGTCGTGTTTGGTGTCTTTCTCTAATCAGATAAATGTCACAAACACACGTTAGTGAAATTATTACAAAAACTGGTGTCGATGTTCCGTTTACTAATTTCTCTCCATTCTACGTTAGCAGCACCAGACCAAGGAGTAGTGTTTGTGTACAACATCGGAACCGCAATGGTGCGCATCCACACTAATTAATGGAACATCCAATTGACGTCGTGTTCGGTGTCTTTCTAATCAGATAAATGTCACAAACACACGTTAGTGAAATTATTACAAAAACTGGTGTCGAGATGTTCCGTTTACTACATTTCTCTACATTCTACATTAGCGGCACCAGACCAAGGAGTAGTGTTTGTATACAACATCGGAACCGCAGTGTCACTTATATCGAGGCATTACAGTGCTTTGAAGAGGTGAGATTAATGCCTCGTTCTCCCTCTTTCAAGTGTAATTTCGCAACGTTAACGGAGCTCAACTCGTGAGAGCAGTTGTACGCTTCTGTCCACTCGAGACTTGACTCCTTCGTGCGTTACTATGAAAGCAGAAGCGACTATCACGGGACTCTAAGCTGGTGAGAAGTTGCTCTTAAGACTGCGCCTGCTAGAGTAACTCGCGTCAGTAAAACTCTGAAGTCGCAGCATCAACCTGGCCTGGCAGCGTTCACGTGAGCCTCTAGCGGAGACATCGTTATAGTGGATAACGGTAATATTACAGGATAGCGCGGAAAGTGTCCATTAAACAGATCCTCAAATACTTTTAGATCCTGAAATACTTTACAAAAATAACAAGAAAGTTGTGTAACGGTGTCTTGTTAGTGCTGAACTGCGATTAGCGGTTTTTCTAGGAAACACGTCTCATATATAGTCGAATTTTCGGATAACAATAATTTTAATAAAAGGATGTGTTAAAATTGACTTGATTGACTGACACTCCAAGTTGCGAGTGATCTTCCTGCGAAGCCCCGTTAATTTATACAGGTTGTTCTAATAATTTGATCACCTGCTCTATAAGGTTTGGCAGTGGCTGAGATAGACGTGAGTTGATGTACAAAGTTTGCGTCCAATATCGACATCAAAGTTTCGAATATCGGTGTCAGGTTAGTTAGATCAAGCAATTAAGAAGAAACCGTCGCAAAGGAGCAGCGTGTCCAGTAATTAGCGACTGGGGTGAAAACATCTCGACTGACGTGGCTGTTCAACTGGTGGCAAAGCAGATGCTAACCCGAGCGAATGCATTCGGTTATCTGGTTATTGGTTCCCCGGGGACAAGAAACAGGTGATCATTACGGGATATACTGTCTGTTCCTACTGATAGAACCGAGCAACAGAGAACTGATATTATTCACGATCTACAGCACCAGCTAGGTAATTGAAAACGTGAAATAGAGCCTAATTATTTTCAGCTTGGCTGGATTCGAAACAATTCGCCATGGAGATGAGTCTCTCGAGTGGTCTTTAAATAATGTGTTGTCTACAATTTGTCGCTATTAGACTGCGGGCCTTCATGAAGAAAAATTCTTTCTTCAATCGTTTCAATAATTTAAAAATAATATACAGTAGGACCTCGATTATCCGGGCCTCTGATGTTCGAATTCATTATCGTTTCAATACTTTCCACAAAGAATTAGTTTGCGTTAAACCAACCCAGAAGCACACTTCAATAAGGATTAAGGATAGCCTTACTGATGAGTCCTCTAGCGGGTCTAGGACGAAACACCTCCTTTCTTTTCTTCGTATTAAAACATTTTTGATACCTGAAGATTCAAATACGAATCCAGCGTTTAGTATTCAGAAATATAGCTAATTGTTGTTGTAAATGATCGAACCTTTGCGCCGAGATTAAGAATTTGTAATATCCTGAAGATAAATTACGATCGATAACCAATTAATTAATTAATAAGGATTAAGTTCAAGACTAAAACTATGTAATTGTATTATCCGAACAATCACGTTTCACCAATTAGAACGGATAGTCGAAGTTCTACTGTACTCATATCAGTATAGTAGCCAATAAAAATGATTTAGAAAATTATTCACGACAGACGTTTCACTTATTGCAACCACGAAGAAAGTCATACGGCAAGAGGTTAACTAGTGCACGATTTATCCAGAGTAGTTTGTTTGATGTAAAAACTCGCTCGCGTTACGATACGTTTTTGGAAAAATTCGAACAGCTAATTGTTAAACAATTTTCTCTTATTTCCAAGGAACTATAGTTCATTGAACTCGTGTCATTATGCCAGACATTGGGCGGGGCGCATAATTTCGATTAGTTTCGCCGGTGGAACTGTCTTGTTCAGCCGGGCTCGCAGCCGGCGGAGCTTGAAATCATGAAATGAAAAATAAGTAAAAGGGAAGAGGTTCGTTCAGCGCATTTCAAACCTGTTTAATCCCTTCGATTAAAAGATTTTCAATTTTTGCGGAAGCGTGTGCGGAATAATCGACGTCCTGTCGTGTCCAGGCCTTATTCCTTTACGAGTTCCGTACTTCTCTCTGGCTTTGGCCGTGATAGAGTCGTCAGGGATAAACCGGAAATTACCGTAGGTTCCCGGCGAATGGATTTAAAGCATATTTTCTGCAACGCTGCCACTCTTAATACAGTTATCCAGACTGTGTGTTCTATGCCAATCTCTCCGCGGCTCGCCAATAACTTTTACACGCTGCACAGTGGCACTCCGAAGCGCGGAAACTTGGCGAACACACCGGCGTTGCACGGCAGTTTCCATTTGTTTCCGAAGTTCGACGTCGATCGACGGAAGCGATATCTCCAAATACTGTTGTACGCGAACATCCTTCGAAGAAATTTATGCGACCGTGCAAAGAATGTCTGTCACGATACTTACAACTCCCCTATGCGCCACGGTACGTACAATGTTCTCGAGTCTTCCTCTAATTTAACTCTCTGCGCCCCGAACTTTACCATTCTTATTCTTCGCTACTACTTTCGCGTCCTATTGACAAGGTCGATCAAAAAGTACTTCCAACTTTTCCTAGAATCATTTCAACCAAACAGTTCTAATTACAATTCAACATCACCAAAGGCACTATTTATTTCTTTATTTACCATTTGTGTAAGCTGATCAACGAATCTTCATACAAATTGGAAACAAATACGTTTCGTGTGGTGCAACGAAATCGTCTCGACTCTTTGACTATTTTGTGGAAGGTTCACTTTGACTACGAGTCCTGTATCTTTAAAATAATCTTTTATTTAAGCAACACCAGGTGCAGAATTCACATCCCTACTTTCGCGTTTGATCGACACAGTCGATCAAAAAGTACTTCCAACTTTTCCTAGAATCATTTCAACCAAACAGTTCTAATTACAATTCAACATCACCAAAGGCACTATTTATTTCTTTATTTACCATTTGTGTAAGCGCACCAACGAATCTTCATAGAAATTGGAAACAAATACGTTTCGTGTGGTGCAACGAAATCGTCTCGACTCTTTGACTATATTGTGCAAGGTTCGCTTTGACTACGAGAGTCCTGTATCTTTAAAATAATCTTTTATTTAAGCAACACCAGGTGCAGAATTCACATCCCTACTTTCGCGTTTGATCGACACAGTCGATCAAAAAGTACTTGCAACTTTTCCTCGAATCATTTCAACCAAACATTTCTAATTACAATTAATTAATTGGTTATCGATCGTAATTTATCTTCAGGATATTACAAATTTTTATTCAACATCACCAAAGGCACTATTTATTTCTTTATTTACCATTCGTGTAAGCTCATCAACGAATCTTCATACAAATTGGAAACAAATACGTTTCGTGTGGTGCATCGAAATCGTCTCGACTCTCTTTGACTATATTGTGCAAGGTTCGCTTTGACTACAAGTCCTGTATCTTCAAAATAATATCTTATTTAAACAACGCCAGGTGCAGAATTCGCATCCTCGAAACCGAAAATTTACGCGCTTCGTCGAACGCTCTGCAGAGGTCCTTTGTTTTCAATAATTGAGGAACATATTGGTTTCACGTTCCGATGGTTGCCCACGTGTACGGAGAATTTAACATCCGGCATTGCAGTCAACCATCATAGCCCATTCTACCGCAATGGAAATAACAGTTAAAAACATTGTTCGAAACTTTCTTTCTTCCGTGGCAGAATGAATGTTTTATACTCGGTTCAACAATTATTTAATTTCTATGGTATCTTGCACTTATCCATTTGTTTGTCGATTTGAGAAAGTCAGCTGTACAGTTTCTATTCAGAAAATTGTTTGAAATTTGAAGTAAACGCGAAGAAACATGAAGTACGAACGACGGAGGAATACAATTCGGCCCTACACCGATCCTTCTGTGCCCTAAATTTTCGATTAGGCTAGGACAAAGCAGTTTCGTAGGACCATCACGAAAATTGTTCGATTTCGCTCGGTATTGAAATCCGGCGTGTTCGTTCCAATCGAAATGGTGGATGAGAGAATGAAATGGAGCGCTCCGCTGCGCCGTGATCTGGAAAACGAAATGTCTTCCTGTCGCTTCTCTCTCAAAACGGGGTTTAATAGCGCGTCGAACGGAAAAAAATTAAATCATTCCCAAGATCGCGGTAGGGAGACCCGGAAATCGTGCCTGACGACGGAAGAATTTACGAATGACCAAACAGAAACAACCTCCCACGATTTATTATTTTGTTACGCGAAAATTCTTCTATCTATGCACGAATAATATCGTTCCCTACACAAGACTTGTTTACTATATCTGAAAAGTTTGTTATACGTTTCCAAACAATAACACACAGTTTTACCTGTTATTTTCAGATTTTTGCTAAATATTTCCATTCGAAACAACGCTTCCACCTATAACATTCTTGCACAAAAAATATTAAAATATTAAAGAAACTATGTTATAATGTCTCTTTTGATAAGAATCATAATCAATTGTGTTGAAGGAATATTTATTATAATATTATGACACCACAATTTGCAATACGATATGTCAATATCTCAATATCTATTCAACTGAACTGTGCTGATATTATTTCATATGACGACGGTGTGTCGTCAATGCCGTCAGGTGTTCTCTCGCTGTAAAGGTATTACTCACACCATTATTCTCCACAGCTCACTATGAACTCTTAAAAATTGTCTACATCGATTATAAAAAGGGGAGTTACATATATGTAAACATTGATTTCTTAATATTTCAACCATTAGCACTCGAGTGGCGCCTCTGAGGCGTCACTACAAATTTGTCCTATTATTTAAAATATTGTTTACATTATTAGATATGTCGGTATCTAACCAATTACTAAACATTTAAGTATTGTATGAGGTATTATACCAATGTTATATCTACCAAATTTAAAAACTCATAGAGAGTGTAAATATTCTAGATCAGAAGAAACGTTTGATTTTTGAGTTAAAATAGCTCCGAGTGCGACAGGTTAATAATCTTAGTAATAATGTATTACTAATATTTCTTACGTTTTATGTTTCACCTATGCATTATCGTTTTCAATAATTCAAATGGAAGAGTCGAAAAGAAAATTTCGAAGGCTTCAGAGGAATTTGAGGAGGTCATCACTTCAATTTTCATCGAACTACGATTCGATACGATTGATTTGGAAAATTTTTATTTTGCTTAAAAATCAGCAGAATAAAAAGTTCTACCAGATTGAATCGGTATCGAGGAATTTTCGAGGAACGGTTGGCGGAGATTCGTGCGCGGTAAGCTGAACCCGTTGATTCCGGGTCGGTCTGGGGGTCACGTAAACAAATTTGGTCCGGGTATCTCACAATAACGACAACTTCGAGACTTTTCCGCGGCCATTGATCCCTGTCGCCGTCTGGTGCTCCTCATTTTTCCTATCTTTTATATTTGTCCCTGTTCGTTCGGTCCCCGGCGACGGGGATGAAAACCAAGGAGAGAACCACCGATTTCTAGTTTCGTCTGCCTCCACAGTATTGCGGCTCCGCGATATCCGATGAACTTGTAAAACTTACGCAATCAGCCGTGAGATTGCATGTGACCGCCCCCGTTTCACCGACTGTGTTCAACCTCCGATACCACCCTCCCGTCTCTCGTACTCACGGTCCGGCGTTTTCTCTGACCGCGTCGGATCGCCGGTGAACCGCAAACGATACAACCTTTGACCGTGTTCCTGAGAACCTCTAACCGCCCGCCAGCATTATACTTAGATGATGGTAATCGTTACCGTAATCCCCCTGGCAAAGATTGCGCCGATTGCCGAAAATTTCGTCCCTGTCGCCGCGCTGAAAAACAAATCGGCATTCCAGCTGAAAGTGGAGATCTCGACCATTTCATCTCGCTCGCGTCAAATTTCACCCTTTGCATGCGAAATGCGAATACGGAGCGAGTTATTTGACACTTAAATTCACCAAGAGCATTGCAAAATTTAGTTTCATAACTAGATCCACCACATGTTTAAAAAAATTTACAACGACCCCTAAAAAAGCTATTTAATTTGTAAAATTTACTGCAAACTTACTTATTCGTACTTTTCAATCAATGCATTGCAGATGCAATGCGTTGCTGCAATTTTTCAAAGGGAAACGCTTAAAATATCAACAACGTGAACGAAATTGAAACGTACGATCCAATGGTACACGGCTGAAACTCTTCGTGAAATATGATAGGAAAAAGTAGACAAAAAGTTCTCGGACAAGTGGGTTCGCGTGCTGTCTGGAGCTAGCAGAACTCGCGTAAACTAATGTCATCCATAGTGAACTCGCTCATCGAGGATAATTTCAAACAAATAAGAACGAGAATGTTGCAAGAGAAAATTCCACCCGAGAAGAAATGGATGCATTAGTGCGCGATTACGCTGGCAAAAATATCACGGGTAAAGACAGAAAATAAAATGAAACGCGTTGCGCGAACAGTGGGAGGAGGATGGAATGATCTGTGTGCAGATCCAGAAGATATTCCCTTATCCTTTCGTCGTTCGCATTTTATCCTTTTCTCCCAGGGGCAAAAGATTTCAATTGGAAGTCGCCGCGAGGAAGAACGCGGAGGAAAAAAGAACCAGATAAAACGTCGAGATAAGGTGTGTCATGTTTCACGGGAACGTCGAAAAGATATCGCGACGACGGAATCTGAAAGAAATTTGAAAAATGTTGCGGTTGTATCTCTACCGTGCTAAACATACGGATGTGGACAAATTTTGATGTTGATCGTAGCTCGCACGATAGTGTGGCTTCTGACACATTAAACATGATTACACACTGTATTTTTAATACTTTGACTGCCTATCCAGCAACCTAAACAATTCCATAAACTGAAAGTAATTTGTTTAAAACACTGAGTACTCTTTCGACTAGGGATGGGATCAAGTTCAATATGTACTCACGAATCCGAGTCAATCTCAATAACCAAGTTTCATTTTATGGGTTTCGATTCCTACTTAAAAGCAATAATGATTATTCAATATGATATAATAATAATATATATAATAATGATTATTATATAATTATTATATAACGACGTCATTGTAATATCATTATTATGTAATGAATATAATGATATAATGATATTATATCATTATTATATAATGAATTTATATAATTATTATATAATGATGATTATATTATTATTATTATATAATGATGATTATATTATTATTATATAATGATGATTATATTATTATTATATAATGATGATTATATTATTATATAATGATATAATAATGATATGATATATGTAATAATGATTATTCAAAATATTATTCAATGATTATATTTGAAAAGTATTTATTTTGTACAAACTGATATCGAACCTCGGAATGAATACTTACAAGTTTCGAAAAGATACTTATAAGTACTTCGATGTTGAAAGGAATCGAATCTTTTTCAAGTAGTACTCGAATCTTGGAAATCAGAACTGTATAGTAGGTTTTAAGCGATACTCATAAAAGTTTCGAATCTCTTCGACCAAGATTCGAATGTACTTGCAAGTATTATTTCCGTTTATCAAAGTACTCGTAAAAGTAAGAGTTTAGTAGTCTTTGAAGTATTCTCAGCGAGAAGCAAAATGCTTAATAATTTTATCAATATTAGGTAATAGTAACGCTGACACTTGAAGAAAATGAAATAAAATTGATTTTCGGAACGTTGGAAACGAAAACACCCCCTTAAAAAATACCGAGACTCACCGTAGTTCGATTCTGTTGGATGTTATATTTCGACAGCAGAAAGGCAAAACTGAATTTAATTAAATATGAGGATCACTGTAAACAGGGGGGATATACAAGAGGTCAATGAACTCACAGATCTGCTCGATTTTATATGAAGTGAACAACGTATGGTTCTATTCTGTTTTTCTCTTGTGCGTCTCCTCACTTCGAGTCTAGCTGTCAGTGTAATACAACGTCCTTTTTGCTCGCGTTTCTAATAAATTTGAGTTTAAATTAATTTAGTGTGTTTCCGTTTATTTGTTATCCCATTCCAATAGATTCTTTTTCATAAAATGATAACGCGGGTAAATTGGATATCAACGACTTCCTGAAAATCGAAAATTTAATGTAGAAGCAATTTGTGGCATGTTTGCCTATCGCGAGTAACAGCTGACGTGTTCTCCATATGCAGGGGAGTGCTTGATAGTCGACTTTGGCGTGGCTAACGGAGCGTGAAGGGATCGGGCGTGAAAAACGAGAAAACAGTGCTAAACGACATAAACGGGAACGAATAAAAATTGATGTACACCGCTAATCCGAAGACACCATAAGAGGCTTGCATATTTCTTCATGAATTTCGAGTTGCGGCGAAGTGGTTGCTACGGAGGGAGGGATCGTGTGTGGGGGTTGCTTTATCTCGGTGTTACCGCACCGTCTCTCCCTCATTTCGCGCTAGCAAGCGACGTGGGTTTCCGTGCTTAAAACGAACGCCACGTCCCATTTAACGAGATTCGCCTTTCTGGTCGCTTTCTTCTCTCTTCGTATTTCGCCGATCTCGTTTCAGCAGGCAACCGCCGACGCCGACGTCGGCGACGTCAGTTTTTGCCGGAACCGTGTATCGACAAACAGTTGCGACGAATGCAAATATCGCGCCCGTGGTTTTTGACCGGCACCGATAACAAAAATGTAGGAACCCAGGAATATTCGACGATGCCCGGCGATCCAACCGCACGGAATTAAAAAAGTCGAACGCGACGCTGACGAGTGCCTGTTGCCGTGGCTAAGAAAAACTGTTGCGAAATATACCGGGGAACGGTTGCCGATATTTTAGCATTGAGACGATGGAACATTCACGCCAGAAAATACATACGCTTGGGCTTTATTAAACGCGAAGATAATTTATTTAAAGCTTTATTGTAAAAGAATTCTCTCAAAGACCTGAATTTTTCCTCGTAGTGTTGTGTACCTCAAAAATGACGTAGAGAAAAGTAGACGAGCTAACCTAACCACGTCGTGTAGTATGTAAAAACAATTGTAACGTATTCGAAGCTGTTCTATATACTTCAACAAAGCTGCATAAATAATTACAATTTAATTATATGATATTTTTTTATATTAAGGTTTAACGTCGCATCAAAATCTAGGTCATTAGCGATGAACTGCTATTGTGTTTTTTATGTTATATATTGTGATTATATATGTTATATTTATGTTATTTATTGTGCTATTGTATTCAATAGTGTTTTTTATATGCTTTTCGGATAATTATATGATATTGTAGCAAGGCCTAACGTAAAAATGAATAAAAATGAACCGCAATGTGTTAACGCCAAATTTTGTCAGTTTTCGCCGTCATTTTAGATTAAAAAATGTACTACCTCCGTCGTATTGATTTTCTCAAATCCCATCGCGTTTCTATCACGCTCACACACGGCCACGCACGAAGAAAAAAAGCGGAGGGAAGAAAAGCAAGGGAAAAAGGCAGCGCCTCGGTTCCAAGGTTTCGCAAAGTTTTTCCCAGGACTTCGTCATTCTTCTCGGTTCGCGTCGTCAACCTTCCTCTCCGGATTCCTTCCTAAAAGTCTTCGTTCCCGTTCGCCGTTCCTCGGCGTATCCTCCGCCTTTTCTTCCATGTTCCGTGGTGCAGTCGCCAAAGACGCATGGTCTGCATTACAAGGAGCAATATTTTATAGTTTGCCGTCCCTGGCGCGGCCTAAAACATGCCTCCCCCTCCCTCTTCCCCCTCTATAAAATACGCTTTACGACTCGCAATTTCTAACTCGCGCGGAATGGCCGGGTCTGGTTACGTTCTCCGCCGTTTTCGTCTGAACGTCCGGCGACGTCCGTTCGTTTATCGTTCCTTTTCGCCGATCAAATCGGTGATCGGTAATGGCCACTGCTGCTCGATGGACGAACACTCCAACGAATTCCAGACACGCGAATGATGAGGTCAGCCGTCCACGCGATACGGTCGTTCCCCAAGTTTTTGACCGAGAGCATTTACAGATTTTTCTTTCTGCAACGCCGCGACGTTGCCCGTAAACTGCCGTTTTATTATCCGAATCGCGGCCCCCTGCCAATTTGCCGAGATTTAGGTGCTGCTGCCTCTGCTGCTTCTGATTCCCTCTCTCATCCTGTAGCCTCTTTGTTCACTTGCCAACGTAACCTATGGCTCGCGATGTATTTTTACATAACGAACCGCTCTAGATATGTCCGGTCGTTTCTGACGGCGCACAGTGGGCCGGATCGAAAAATTTAGGGACATTCGACCAAAAAGTCGACTTTTCGAAATTGCAAACTAATGAATTTGTATTGCTTTGTAAGGATCTATGGACCTCGAAAATGAAGAAATTAATAAAGTTGAATAAATATTTTAGTTAGAATGATCATTTAAAGTTGAGCGTTTTGAAAGTAGCATATTTCACCAGGCAGAATTGCTCAAGTTCTTTGCGATGTCCTCATCGTTTCGTCCCATATTTTCTCTCAGTTTTTTTTATATGATATAAAGCATCTCTTCCCAATTAGAAATCATATATTTTTTTAGTAATAACTAATAATAATATATTTAAAAAATAATGCTGAACGATACATGACAGATTAAAAAAATGTTGTATATTTGTCAAAGGATATCTTTTTTCCCTAAAACTTCCTAGGCTCTAACAAAGAGGAATATTTGCGGTAAAACTTCCTTTAAATAACCGTGCAAGAATCATTTCCGACATCGTCCGACTAACAACAATATAGTTGTTTAAAGCGGACAATGTCCGCTAATATAAGAACTCTTAAGATTGTAAAAAATTGTTTCTTTTCTTAAGGAAAGCAACTGATTCAACAACTACATAAAAATCTATAAAAATAACTAACTAACAAATTAAACAAAAAATATATTCTAACACGTATTATTCGAAAGAGATCATTTTACAATATTTTTTAGTTCGAGCCTCATTTCAATATCTCAAACTATTCAAAAGTTATGGACCAATATCCCTAAATTTTCCTGAACCGGTTAACATTCTTGTTATAAATATTTAGAATTTAAGTTATGTACAGTACATACATTTCATGTATGAGTCTGCAATAAATCAACAAAGACAATGTTACGAAAATGCGCATCTGTGTATTTGTTTATTTATTGAACCACCAATTCTTCCCGAACGTCTGAATTATGTATTATATATTATTTAACTTGTCCCTGAGAAGTAGAATTTTTGAAAAATTTTCGACCGTCTGTCTTGTCGTTGAGTTGTACTACTTTTTCCTGCTTTCTCTCGATATCATATTCGCCTAATACAAAATTCAATTTTCGAAAAGTTTCGTCCTTCTACTAAGAGGATATAACAGAGAAAGAGGTGACACCAAATTTTCCTTCCTCCTCTTTTACCATGATATTCTTGTATTATGAAACTTAATTTGTCTATAAGTTTTCTCTATTCAAAATTTTTGAATATGCTAATCTAATTCTACAGCGTGGAGAAAAAGAGGACACTTTAACTGTTGTCATAAATATTCTCTACTTTAAACCAAACCTCTTTTTTTTTAATCCATCGATTTATATAAACTATTATAAATTCACCTTCGTATCAAACACTTTTGATTGTAAATTATGTGGTTACTAATGACTTAACTGTTAATGCGACCACATTAAAATAAACAATAAATATATTTTAAAAAAAGAATACATAAAGGATGAAATTATAAACGTTATTAACCCTTTGTACTCGGAGCTATTTTAACTGGAAAATCAAACGTTTCTTTTAAAATAGAATATCTCCATTCTCTATGATTTTTTCAGTTTGGTAGATATGAAATTGATATAATACCTCACACAATACTTAAATGTTTAGTGATTAGTTAGATACTGGCATATCTAATAATGTAAACAATATTTCAAGTAATGGTACAGCAATTTTTAGTGACACTCCAGAAGCGCCACTCGAGTGCTAAGGGTTAAGTTGCTGAACGTGTGTGCATCTGCAGCAAAATTTTTACAAGTCAGCGTTGTCGTCGATGAATATTGTTGACTGTTCACAACCTGGTTTCGCCGGATTGTCTATCAATAGTGATTTTAACGAAGTCTCTGCGGAAGTTTGATGCGAGCTGGCTGCAAAAGAGCACGGAGTAAAGTCTGGTCAGCGAGTAAACTGAATTTTGTGTCACCCCCTTCGTTGTCATATTCGACTAATACAAAATTCAATTTTCGAGACGCGTAAAATTTTCGACCTTCTACTAGAAGTGATAGAGAAAGAGGTGCCACCAAATTTGCGTGTCATCTCTTTAACTATGATGTTCTCCTAATGCAAAGCATAATTTTTGTCTAATTTGAAATCGAACTGTATAATAGATCTTTTCTGGACAGGTCTTTTTAAATTGGCAACGAGCCACACACACGAGTGATATATTATGTCGGAAGAACACAAAAAAGATCGAAGTGTAGGTACTTATCGCCAAACGTTTCCGGTAACTTCGTTATTTATGTGAATTCGTCTGTAGAAGTTTGGGAACATATTTTTGAAATGTTGTACCCTCGATATGTGCAGTAAATTTTATATTTTACATTTGTTACTCGAGAATTCCTTGTCTAAAGTTTGGCGATAGTTCCTTGCTCTCTCTTGTCGGAAATTAAATAAAATAAAATTCATCCATGTATGTTGACGTTTACAGAGAAAATAGAATTAAAAGTTGCTTTTAAGCATCACCTTTATCAATCATGTGCAGTAATGAAGTACAATATACTGAAAAATGTAGATAAAACATTCGCGAAAAATAAATCCGTAAAAAAAAGATTTTCTACCTCAATTGCGACAAACTGGAGTGAAACAGAAATTTATTGTACCTGCTTCAATAGGTGTAAAAAGTTGAGGGAAAGTATTAAAAAACATTTTTAATTACCCATTGCTGTCATAAGTTTATAAAATCCACTTTATAGGTCTCATAAACTTAACAAAGTTTATAAGTAAGGTCTAAACTTCAGTCTAAAATGTATGATAAAATCTAAACTCCTCCCCCCTGCTGCAATGCCTGGCTTACAGTTCACCACATCTTGTATGAATGCCAAAAATTCTCCACCCAGCGACTCAAATTTGGAATCAACCACAACACTGCCCTCACATCCGAAAAGCATATAAAAACACTATTGAATACCTTCAAGATATCAACCACCTCAACAAAATCTAAGAAACACAATAGCAGTTCGTCGCTAATGATCTAGATGTTGATGCGACGTTAAACCTTAATATAAAAAAATCTAAACTTGATGAAGTCGACTGAGAATTCAGAGAAAAAATTCCCAATGATCATTATAATTTCGCGTTACACGAAGTCCCCAATGTGATTGTTTTATTTATCAGATCACACAGAATGAAGAAAATTTTCATCTTCGGAAACGGTTCCGTTTTATTCGTCGGATCAGAACTAAGAGAATTTTCCTGATCATCCACAGCCAGGTTATTCGATTTCTCGACGGTTTACTGATTGTTAGTGTCGAAGACTGAACGAAGTATGCTGCACTTTCGACAGGAACACTGAGTTTCTGGAAAGTGTGCTCGTTCCTGCAGGCATATGCAAGCGAAACTTTCGGAGCCGTTCTTGTAAGTCGAAGTTTTGCTGCAGCATGTCGTTTTCCGATCGATTTTGTCCAACGTCCCTGGTCAGCACGGCCAATATTTCGTGGATTAAGTTCAGTTCAACTCCGTCGGTGTCCCAGAATCGTCCAAACCTCGCCGACAGGAGTCTTCTTCGTGATATTTTTAATCACACGACGCAGAAAAGTTTAGCGTTCGCGCACGGTCGCGTTGTCATCGGATAAGTCAGCGGCAAACTTGCTTGCGAAACGCGAACCTAAGAACGTTAACGAGAATTTATTTGTCAGTGAAATAATCCAGCAACGGATTAAACTGTTAACGTTGCCGAGGCTCCGCTGTGTCGCACTTTGTAGATGCAAATTTAACAGATCTTTAGCGGCTCCCGTTAGTTCAATTGTCGTTAAAGTTATTCTACATTATTCCGTAATCTCGTTTAATTTTTAAACAGCTTTTAGCGAACAAACTAAAAACAGGATCGTGTGTTTTTAGTGGATTAACTTTTCTGGAAAACGCGAAGGGAAAACATTTTTTTAAAATATTGCTTTTTCATTGACGGACAATGAAATTGTAGAGTACAGCTTAATTACGCATTTGTTTTTTGCATTGAAATCTGGTTAAACGATGCGTGCACACGCGCGAATACGCCATCACGTAATTAATAAAGTAAACAGCGTAGATGTTGTATCGGTCCAATTACGGTATGAATTTCACTGTCCCGAAATCGGGACGGAAAAATACAAATCCCGTTTCATCTGGCCCGAACCTGATCCGATTCCCATAAAAACGAAATTGTCCGTGAAAAACTGAACCGCAACGACCGGCCATTTTCGATGACTGGATTTCAATGCTTTTCTGGGCAATTACCAGACTACGGATTTTACGTATTCGTGACAGAAAGAAGTTCATGAAATATAAAATGGCGAAAAGAATAACTTCTTAAAATGATTGACTTCTGTGTCTTGTAACCAATATTTACAATTTTTATTTTGACACAACATTGCTCGAAATCTAGTATGTATAATAGTTATAAATACTTGATGAATAACTGCACTATGGTTCTCCCATGAAATACGTAGCGCCGATTAAATATTCAAGGCAGAACTGCAGACAGCCATGCATTTTGGCATGGAAATAAAGAATTACGAAACGTAGGATGTTTTGTTTCCGTTAATGAATTAGCAAACCGCAATTTTGTCTGCGAACATCGGTGTTTGTTGATTTTAGACTTGATAAATGGTATGTTCCCATACATAGCCACAAAGAATGGCGTGTCACACTTCTTCACAACAAAACGTAACACATTTTGGTATTCTGTGGTGGACAATAACTCCATTTACCTCGGTTGCAAAAAATGTCACGTTTTATAGATTTCTGGCGACTCTGCCGCAAAATTCACAGAGACAAACAATTTTTCCGCTGAAATAAACGCCAGGAATGAAATGAATACAAAGACAATACCCTGATAAACTTCGTTTGGAATATTTTTTACGATCGTCAATAGTTCTCTCGAAAAAAATTCGCATATATCATAACAGCAATCACACAAAAGAGAAATTGCATCCATTAATTTTTTTGCCTATTGTTCTGCTCACGTGCTTGACCGCGATCTGCATGGTTCAGCGGGGAGCGCGCATAATCGTGTTCCTTCCGATTGCTTTCGTCATCGCGGATGCAAACGTTCGCCGACGACGCTCCGATTCTTAATACGTGATCTATCGTGGAATCTTACGGGCCGTGGAACGCGAGCAGCGACTCGAGCTAAGTTTGTGTATGCAGTTTTCGTTCGCGGGTAAAGTAGGTCGTCGGAATGCGCCGTCACGAAATTACTCTTGATCTTAATCCCTTCGATTCTGGTCGCCAATTATGGGACATCCGATTCGTGGCGAGGGAAATCTATTCACGCCGTGGACGAATTAGGGGTTTTTAGGTATGCGCAAAATTCGGACCGCTGCTGTAGCGTCCGATAAATTCGCTTAGAATTTTGCAACTGCTGGTGGCCACTTCGGGCATTCGATTAAGTCATTTGAATTCATCGGTGCGTTCGATTCGGTCCATTCTACCCAGTCATAGTTTGCCACAATTAGTAATTCAGGCTTGATAAATTGTTTTCATCATTTTGGTTTATCTCTGGAGAAAAAAGATCGAAACTTACCGATAACAATTTACATGCACTGACTGTATCGATAAATATTTTTCTGTTTCAGGTGAGTAACTTAACAATAGCTGCTATTCATCTCGAATGTAAGTAAATACGCTGCAGTATAAAAAATCATTTCTCTATTCTCAAATAAAATCGGGCTATGTCCTCCATTTATCTTTAAGACAAGAATTTTATTAAAATATGTACGTTGATAATGAATTTCATTCAAAAATTATCATTGGAGACATTTTATAATTTCAACAATTACTATGAAAGAAAATATTCAGCACAAATACATTATACAAATAGTTCTCAATTTGTTGTCTGTTTTGCAGAAGCTCTTTGGCCTAGAGACTTGAAAAAGAGTTAGCGAGTACAGTATATATGCAATAAGCGCTCCTTTGTTCCGAGGAGAAAAAATTAATTAGACCGTTCACCTTTAAGTAAACGGAAAAATTAGCAGTGAAAGGTTCTTAAACTTTCGCTTGTGCGGCAGCTTGTGAACATAGCCGATGAAAATGGAGGAAAGAACGGCTTTAGATCGCTCCGAGCACAGTTACTTGCTGAAGTAGGTAAAATAATTTTGAACGGTGTTTATCAGGGTACTGTGTCTCGTTGTAATCTTTATTGTGGGAGGATTAATTTATTTCATCATCGAAAAAAGTAATTAAATGACCAATAATAGAGGCCTATGAGCTTCTTCTTTGGTACGGCGCTGTTAATATTAAAATTTAGGACAAAGGCTACGTTTAATCGAACACGATTCTTCTTTAGATATTTTGCTACGACGGCTGATTTTAAGGGATGTTGGCCTCAGATCCTGGTGGTCAAACTATAGAACCTCGTTACCGCTTAATTGTCATTCTTTCCACAAGCTTCAGACTTGGGGGAAATTCTCTGGCTGCTTTGGCCACCTTTGACCACTCTCTTCCTGGCCTCTTAGGTCACCTTCACCGCCTTGGTAACTACCCAAACCTTGCTGACCAACGCTAACCATGGATACCTTTGTGGTAGCAGCTCCTATACTCGCCTCTAAAAGGCCGCTGAACCGGTATACACCTTAACCCGACACAACATCGATTTCTGACTACGCTACCCTGCTGAGAAATATGATGTGCTTTTCTAATCAAAAATACATGAAAGGTTGTTCGAACTATCTTGCAATTAAAGCTGGCACTCGAGTTTAAATGAAAATAGTAAGAGAAAGTATAATAATAATAATAATAATAATTTGCTTTATTTCAGCCTTACAGCTAAGAAATTTGACTTGGTTTATTTTCTGTCCATATCTTCTCTCATTCATTCCTATGTCTCATGCATTCCTACCCTGTCCTACTCTTTTAGTATCCTAATTATCACTAACCTACATAATTCCTCACTTATTGCAATTATGTAATTCAATAAAAAAAGGTATAAAAAATACTTTGTCCAAATGTATAAATATCACAAAATATTTTTAGCTCTTTGTATTAATTTCTATGTTTTCTGAAGGGCAGTACTGTAATATTTTGTTGAGCAATTCGTTGGTGATTGTTAGACGTAAAACTCAGCGGATTTTATGCGTTTGTGATAACAACAATATCCTATTTAAGCCAGTAGCTAAATTCAAAGAATTTGAGAACGTCGATGTATTAGTTTTAGGTTATTAAAATTATTAAAGAAATATAGATCCCTCTTCATTCCCTAACTTTGCATTTTTTTAGATTGGTATTCTAAGAGAAAATAATAATTCTATTTTACTTTTAGAGATTCGTTCGACACGTCTGTCCATGACTTACCGGTTCTACTTCCTCCAAATGCTGAAAATACGAACTTGGCGAATTTCCAAAATTCTTATTCTCGAAAATAGAGCTACGAATAAGAAAAAATTGATTGCGTATTTTCGACTTATTTTTTTCACGTAGAATCATCCCCTACAAGGATTGTACCATCAATACTGAGACGCCATTATATTTTATCCGCAAAGTGTACGGTTCGGTATGAATATCGACGAGTTGACACGCGCGCCGCTCGTCATAAAAATCCGATGAACGTGGAAGCGAAGGGTGCCCGATAGAGAAAAGCGGTCGCTTGGTGGAATCGGGGGCGAAAAGGGTTTTAAATCATTTCGCAGGGCCATCTTGCGCCGTCGTATTTTCTTTCCACTCAGTCCTCCTCCGCGAACAGTTTCTCGTTCTGAGCCAGTAGAGTGAATTGTTGAGAGGGGTTTAAGGTCGTTCATATATCTATCCCAGGCTATCGATAGCGTTCCCACCAGGAAAATCTTACATTAATAATGCTGCTCGATTTCAGAAAATTCATTTTCCCTATCGCGCCTTGTCGTGTCTCTGTGTCATATCGAGCGACCGGGAGAGGTGTTTTCCTATCTCGTCGTCAGAGCGACCGCGTTTTAATCACAATCATCGCCGCACAAAGAGAAATCATCCGGAATTATTTCCATTGGTGTTTGACAACAATCGTCCTGTGAAATCGATGTTTAATTTGAACGCGACGACAACGCGCCGCACTTTGCCAGCCAAGTTTTTACGCGCGCGAATTCACTAATTTCCATATATTTGATCGGTCACACGGAGCAGAAGGTAATCGCCGCTACATTTAAAATGCTTCCCGTAAGTTACGCACGAACGGAGCGTGAAAAAATATGCTACGGATGCAACTCGTCGTTCGATTCGTCAATTCGAGTGGTACAGTGTTTTCTCGAATTAGGAATATTATGCTAGAACCCGTCGAAAGTTCTGTAGGAATTAAGTCGTAACTAGAAAAGGTTGTTAGATCTTCAATTTATTTAAATTTTGGCGATCGTGAATAAAAAAAACAGTTATACAGACATTTTGTTCGGATTCTAATGCTTTTGTGTCTTCTCCGGTTGTTTTAATTATTGATAAAGGCTACAGAACATAAACAAACATTTAATCACGTTAGACGCTTGTGTGTATCCACAAATGCTATTCTTCTAAATGCTATCTCCAAAAGCAAGCGAGCTATTCAAATGACTTGTTTATAACGTCCCACCTTGTATATTATTATAATTTTGAACATTGTAAAAACAGCTCCGATATTCCTTCGAAAATTTCTATGATCGCAGTGTCGATGGAGAATGTTGACGCGAGCTCAAAATTCGATCGATGATGTCTATTTGACGGGTGAAATTCAGCTCATTCCCAGTGTTTAAACTGGCTTCATCGTTCAAAACATGTACACGTCCACCTATCGCTGTATTTATAATTAGCGCACACTGTCAGGCAACTCCGAAACCGCGCAGAAGTTTAACTCACCTGGCGGACGTGTGGGAAACGTAACAGCAATTAGTCATTAACGGGAGCAATTTCTAAGGGTGACTTTACAGGCCACAAAATTTTCAATTGAATCGCGAGTTAGTTCTACTGAAAGCTGCAACTATTCTGCGGCGGTTGTTTTTCTTGTTATTTCAGCGTCCGCGTGGCGAAAACTGCGATATGTAACACGAGGCGGGAAGCCTCTGTAAATAAGGACCGACGTAACTGGTTCGTATCGTACAAGTGCGAATAACTGTTCGCCTGGAGTTTTGCAAGAACATACTGCTAACGTTCATGATAATAGTGCACTAGAAATTCTCGTGACATATTAACGTTACCATATTGGCGAAATATTCAATGGAACAGCTTCGTCCTGACAAACTTTCCAGATCGCGTTTCCGAATCTATTGACATTATGTAATATAAAAATTTGAATAAGATAATTCTATTTAAATAATAGTTCGAATTATCTAGTAATAATACGTAGTTATGAATTTTATTCTCGGCACCAGGTTCGATCATTTTTCTACACAACAAATAGCTATTTTGTAGGAATACTAAACGCTGGATTCGAATATGAACCGG
>CM052333.1:11602968-11650313 GCA_028455615.1 Lasioglossum zephyrum
AAACCGAGCTAATAAAAACGTGGTAAAAATAATAGGAGAATTGTAAAATTACGATCGCCAACGAAGTGAAAAAAGAAGGCAAAAAAAAAACAAGTCTGTCACCAACGATTGGTTATACGTGCATTATGAATACGGCATATCCTTACAGAATTGACGTAAACTTTCACTTACCATTTGCATTATTGTGAGGAATGGTTTCAGAGTCTTCAGCATTTTCGGAATTTTATCGCCAAAACAACTGAAGTAGTAGTAAGTGTACATGATGACGTGAACGATGCAGTTCACCAGAACTGGAATTTTGTTAGGTACCATCCTACCGTCAGGACTGATGAATGATGGTACACATGCAAGAAGGAGATCTGTCTTTGCTTGTTCCTGAGCACAAATATCACTATCTTAATCAGGTCGATGAGCCTTGATATCCATTCCATCCAGATTGTGTACACTATCTGTTGGAATGAATGTTTTCCGTCGCACAGGAACCGTACACGTGGTTTTTTCTTGCGAACAATATTTATGATATCTACGTGTCCATCGTTACGGTGAAATCGGAGACTTATTTCACTTTCGCGAATTACTTGAAACAGTCGTTTCAGAAACACAAAGTAACTTTATTTAAAGATTGAATCGGCGTGACGTGCCGTAGCAGAGGTAACACTCGACTAACTCGATACAGGGATTTTGGGGTCTTACATGCTAACGGACAATCTTCTTTTGGGGTACAAAGGTTTTGGGACTATTTGATGATTCAGGGTATTGTACGTTCAGTCAGTCGTGGACTTGAGCCTTTTTTTTGTTTAATGGCGGTGGGGGAATCTTCTTATGGACACCCTCTTCTCTGATGTTGGTCGGAGAGGGTGGTGTCGAACTTGGTTCCCCCCTCTGATAGAATTGGGGGATTATTATTGGCTGAAACTCATTCTAACACCGTAACGACTAAACCCCCACCGCCCAGGTCCCCAAGAACTTTTTCCACCTCCCAAATTAACCACCAACCACGCCTGTTCTTGGCTTTTTCGTGGACCATACACGTGGTTTTTTCTGGCGGACAATATTTACGATATGTACGTGTTTGGAAAGCTTTTTTGGAGGATTAACCAAACGATTACCTCATTCTGCGATCGCCCAAATGAGTTTATTTCCGCTGTTGAATTTAAAACGTGTCATAAATCAGGTCCCGGCAAAAGGTCCTGTTTCGCCCGATAAGTGCGGTTTCAAATGTATCACTATGCGAAGAATATGTACTTCGGACCGGGAATGTCACTTATAGTGTTTAAGATCATTATTTCTTGATATTTTACTAGTTTTAATATTATATCAGAGAAATTATACCAATTGAATGACAAAAGGTTTCTGTGTTTAGTTTTTTTTATGAAACATTTACCAATACGACGTAATTTAGTGCATATTTGCCTATATAAATCTGCGTTTTAGAAAACTTGTTACCGTCAATTAAACAAGTAATCTTCATAAAAACATATAATAGTTAAAAACAAAAGAGTTGTCGCAAATATTGTGCACATCTCTTTCACATCTATCGAGGCATTACTGTAATGGTTTTCACATACTTTGTATACTAAGATGGGCTCGAACGAATAATCTGGGACATAGTAGCATTTTGTTGGATCCCTGAACGTTCCCAGTATAAATAATCGTATGACTATGTATGCGTTTATGAAACTTTGGATGACGTTCAAGACATTGATGAAAGTCTTCAAGTTGTACGATTGTTTGTCCTTCATTTAATTCGGTAACTATTTCAGAGCAATTTATAGATATGAGAATAGGATTGATGGTAAGAGATAGCTCAATGATATCAGTGGCAGATCTTGGGTCTTTGGGTCTGGAATAACGAGCGATTACGTTTACCAATCAAATACGATCGGAGAACTACGAAACAGAAGATAAACGGACTTTCCGCGCCGTATCGCAAACTTTCCTCATCGTTATTCAGTTTCTTAGAACACTGTTTCCCATTTAAGCTAACATTTGAACTGTAAATTAGCTTTCTCGTGGAAAATTATCTCGTTATAAGCTGGTTAACAGTCATTGACATTCCTACTGAAACTACAGTTTCTCGATTTCATTTTCTCTTGACAATTCTCTGCAATTACATGTTGGAGAAGAAAATTGCCAAGCCACCAAAAATTCATCTTTAACACTCGAATGGCAATTCTGAAGCACCACTAACAATTGTTTTACCATAATTCAAAATATTGTGTTCACATGTTGGTATATAACCAATTACTGAACATTTAAGTATTCTATGAGGTGTTATATCAATTTCATATCCATAAAATGAAAAAATTGTATACAAAGGAATTATTCGAGGTTGGAAGAAATGTTTAATTTTCAAGTTAAAATATCTGCGACTGCAAATGGTTAAATACATAAATTTAAGGTATTCTTAAATTAGCTTCTAGGAACAATTAAATGGACAGCTGGAAAACTACGAATTTTAAGGTGAAATAAAACCGAGTTTCTTTATTTACGCGATGAACTTTGATCAAATAAAATATTTTCCTATTTATTCATTTTAGCAAAAAATCATCGAACAAACGGGAGAATATCTTAATCATTAAAATTCATTTCTTGAATAAAAAAAAATTGTGCTCCATTTCACCTTAAAAGACCCAATAATTCATTCATTCACAATCATCTAATGCAAAGTGAGTAAACAATATTGCCAAGTTCGGATTTAAAAACTAATAATTAAGTTAATATCATTCTCGGTTACAGATGTCTGCGATGTGCTCTACGTAACTTTTGTAGGTGGCTTATAGTTCTTCCTGTAGAAATTGTAGAAGAGTGCGAAGTTGATGGAAAGATTGACAATTGCAGCGATGCCCGGAAACCTCGGTAGTGGACAGGATGGGAGCAGTGACATAGTGGATTGCGATATTAGGATTATAAACTGTACCTGTTGAAACCAAAATAGGAACATATTAGTGAAATTAACATCTGATTTGAAGGGGACTGAAGGATCTAAGTCCCTTTAAGGTGTCCCAAAAATGTTATACTTCCTCGAAATGGCCGATTCCTGACGTCATTTCAAGTAACTTTTTCCTGTGTGAAAATGTACTGCGCAGCTTTGATAAGGTGTTATCAGCGAAACCCGCGGGCCAATCAGACGGATCATCCTGTAACCGTGCTCTGATTGGTCCGCGTGTTTTGCTAATAACTTCTTAACAAAGCCGCGAAGAACGTTTCCACAAAGGAAAAGGATATTTGAAATGACATCAGGAATCATCCCTTTGAAGAAAGTACAACATTTTTTGGGACACCCTACATAGAATATTTTGCTGATCAATCATAATTTTAGTAGAACCCACCAGATATGAAACAGTAGAAAGATACAAGCGTATTAAAATAATCGAAGGAAGAAGGTTGAAAGTAATACATCCATATTTTTTATTTCTTTTAATCTTTCTACTGTTCGCAGTCTGATCACGAGTACAGCAGTAAACTTAACAGAGAGAGATAGAGAGAAATGTACTAGAAAAATTCTACTTACCATTTGCATTATTGTTATAAAAGGTTTCACAGTTTTCAATATTTTTGGTGCTTTGTCTCCCATCGCGCTGAAGTAGTAATAGGTATACATAACCACGTGTACGGTGCTGTTCACCACTACCGTGAACCCTGCCATCCCTACGGGTATGTATTTCGTGATGAGCCATGCAAAAAGCACCGTTGATACATGGTGGTACAGATGTAAAAAGGAAATCTGTCTGTCCTTTTTCCTTAGCACGAATATTGCAGTTTCAACTAAGTCGATAAGCTTTAGTTGCAGAGTTAGCCAAAATAGGAAGGCGATCTGTAACATAGGATAGAACGCTATAAGAAATTTGCTGTACTTAATCATTGATATTATCCTAGTTTAAACTATAATATAATAGCTTTCCATAAAAACAATAGATGTATGAAAAAGATTATTACATTAACCCTTTGCACTCGAAGCTATTTTAACTCGAAAATTAAACATTTCTTCCTAGCTAGAATAACTTCATCGTAGTATATGATTTTTTATTGAATAATTTAAACATATTTTGAATAATGGTATAGCAATTTTTAGTGGTAATTCTCTATGTGTGTGAGAGAGTGGTAACACTCGAATGCTAAGGGTTAATAATTTGATCGTCCACTTTACATTGTGTGGTTTTACTAATTTTAGAGTATCTTTCACAGTATTCAAACGGAATAATTGAAAATGAAAACTGTACAATACAAAACGTTAACGTCTACGTGCCTGCATTGGAATGGGGTCATATGAGAAGTCCAACGGAGAACAGATCACCGATATTTTTGTTATTAAACCCAGCGCAAGAAATCGTGATACTATATAGGCATTGGTGATAACTTGGAAAATGTTGTAAAATTTCACGAAAGTTTTCAGATCGTACGGTTTCCTGTCCTTCATGTACTGCGGCCCACATTTCACAACGAAGTATAAATACGACAACAGTATAGTCGGGATGAGAACCGGCGATCTTACGAACGGCAAATCGTTGGTCCTCGGATCTGAAATTACAAATGATTCAAGTTAACGCGGCATCGATCAAATAATACCCGTAGAACTATGGAACGGAAGACAAATGGTCTTTGTTCGCCGCGGCGCAAACTTTTCTAGTCAATATTCAGTTTCGTTAGCGCATTGTTCCAAAGTTAACATTTTAGTTAGCGAAAATCCATTAATAGACTTCTCGAACACTGTACTGAAAGCGAAGCTTCAAACATTTTGATTCGATAAAAATCACACTTCACGATTGGGATTACTGTTAGTGTGTTGAACAGTTTACAAAAATAAATCTCCAACTGTGAATTGTAAATTGATCAGTAGGTGATGTGTCAATCTTTTAGCAAGAATCTCACTTTTCCAAAGTAAAATGAGGAAGGTGTCGGAAAGTCTACAAAATAAATTCTTAGGTTTTTGTATTATAGATTTATAAATACGTAATGTGTTATAATAATGAACTGGAATTTCTCTTTTTTTAATTAAAATGAAAAAATGAAGAACGCGTAGAAAATGTTCAAACTTTTTATTTGGCAACGTTGACATGTCACAACTGATTCCAAATAATGAAGTAAGCTAGAAAAGCTTCACGCACTTTTTCATACGGGTAATGTTTGTTATTTGTTAGGTTGTCTCATAAATAATCCGAATTTTTCCTACTTTTACACTAACGTTTGCAATGTATTTCACGTGTTTAAGTGATGATCGAATATTTACTTATTGTACTAGAACTCTTATTAGAATTACTCACCGGCCATTTGGTTCCAATAATAATCGTAAGTCTCCACGAGTCCCATTTTGAACACTGTTTTTCTTTGCTTTTGGCAAGTACACAAACTTAAAAACCGTAATTCTACGTTGCCGGTGTCACTTATATCTTGTTTTTACGTTTTAAACAGTACTACTTGGTGTCTTCTACACGTATACGTAGAAGCCTAACGAACCGATCGTGTTTAAGACATTTTCCAATATGTTCCGTCATAGACCAGAACACAACGTATTTATAATAGCGATCACGGCTCGTACGTATGATGCTCGTCGTCATAGCATCAGTCTCATAATATATATGTACATTAATTGAAGGTGCTGAAGGTCTGCTGGAAGTCGTTCAAGATCCCATGCCTATTGTTCGAAGTAGAATTTGATTTCCATGGGCAATAGTTCACTGGTGAAGTCAGTGCTCGTTCTACGTAATTTTCATTCAAATCGCTACACGTGCAGGAAGTTGTACGTGTAACATTTCGTGTACATTGTCTGGAAAATATCTTTGGCTATTGAAAATTGAAATGTAGTTTTGTACTTTTCTAGTAGCAAAACCAAAGAAAAACACAAGTCAACCAATTAATCGAATAGAATATTTTGTCGTTAATATGTTGTCTCATGCATTCTACATAAAATTTTATGTTACGTTTTAGAGAATAAAAAGCGTTAATTCTGTTTTTCTAAGGAAGAACGTCGCGTGTCTCATCCTTTCACTTTCGAGATATTGCATTATTAAAGTGTATTATTTTTTTTGCTCCTTTCGAATTTGTTTCAATGACTTTCCTTCTGGTAAACACGTAAATCCTATATTCTAAAACTCAATTGATTCATAAAATTGTGACACGCGACGTGTTTCTTGAAAATCACAGAATTAAGAGAATCATTATTTTGTCCATAATGCTGCACTTATCATGCCATACATTTCCATACGTAACTACTTTCCGATCACTGTATTTCCATTGCGTGATTTTTATGGCTTCATACATTTTAATACATTTTGCAAGAGTTCTTGAGGGAGCAATTAATTATGCTGGTTGTGAAATAGACTTGTTGACTTTGACGTAGATTGACAATTATTACTGTTACGTATAAGGAATCGTTTTGAATATAATCGATTTCAATGATCTTGAACAAGCTTTCTCAGAAGAAAGCAATAACCGAATACGTTCTTAAGAGCAGGGAAAGGACTCTACCCCTTTCCTTACAGGATAAGTCCCTTGGCCAACGGCAACGCTGCGCTCTGATTGGTCCGTGTTTTTCGTTTATAACTTCTTAACCTAAGGCGGAAAGTTTACGTCAGGACCTACGGAAAAAGTTACGTCGAATGACCTCGGGAACTAACTTTTCAAGCTTGCCCGACATTCTTCGGACATGCTGTTAACCCTCCGAAATCAGCGGACGAGTCTCGGTACGCTTCCTGACCAGCGCAGCGCATTGTTAAGATATCGTGCGTCCGCATTTTTCCTCGTAGTTAATTTCAATGTTGTTTTACGTTCGCCGATATCGCAGTACAGTTCCAAGAAATGTGCATAATAAGAAGTGAAATCACTGATTATGCAGAAATAAGTGAATTCTCACCATTCGTCAATCGTGACGTTCGAGTAAGTGTATTAAAATTAAAATGTTCTGCTTTCCACGAATCAACGTAGTTTGGAAAGATTTCCGGTTCCTACAAGAAACGAACGCCGGTGTTTATGTTAACTCTTGTATTAACCCTATCAACCGCCACGTGCAAACAAACGAGTCGCCAAAGTTTTCGACTGCACTCGACCTGCTGCTCATCTTTGCTTAATTATGCATTTTGTACCAGTTGTCTGCATCGTCGGCGCACGTCGCTAAACCGCACTCGTTGCACCTATTCGCACCCGAGCAAATTAAACTACCACTGCTACAGGTATCGGAATATCAAACGAGATAAAATATAAGGTCTTTGGCATTAATTATTGGTGTTTTTGGAATCCGTGGAATTTTATATTAATCTTAATTTTACTCACGACGTACATAATGCTGAATTGTTTGGGTTGTTTATCGATCACCCAACGACGTGTACACTTTTACGAGAAACAAGATTGTCTTACAAAACATCTCTCTCCATTAAAAGAAACTCTGTTGTCTACAGCTCCGTGTTAGACCGACCAGTCCGTCAAATTAATGGAATTCAGCAGAGTGCTTTCTTTAACGAGGAGACATTCTTTGAACCGCCTTGGTAGAAAATGTCCGCTCCCCACTCTTCATTCAGCATCCAGAAGAGAGGAAACATTTGATAATTCCTGGAAATCCACTTCCACTGGACCCAGAGCATGCAACAGTCGCAACATCTCTCGGGAATTCCGAAGAACGTCCAAGACCGTTGATCTTGTTTCGGTCTTGTAACCGTACAATATTAATCAGACGCACCAGCAACATGTTCATCGCGTCAAATATTCAAGAACCATACACCAATATCGAACCGCGATCTCAGACAAGAAGAAGCCAGGGCTGATCTTTTGATCCACAAGCTTTTCAGGCTGCTCCTAGATTGAAATCGTAATGTTTATTTATTATGCCATGTTATAAATGGTCTGACATGTTACATATTTGTCGAAGAGAAAATGCTGTTTTGTCTTGTCAGTGCTCAAATGCGATTAGCGAGTACGTCTTAATACATTACCGACCGATTGTTGTACAATTTTAAAAAATCTATGGTATATGGCAACAGCAATTTTCATTGTAAAGTAACAAGTCACCCGCAACAATAGGGTTTATACAAGCTTAGTCGTGTCCTTATTTTAGACACAAAATTACCAGAAATAGAAAAAACTCGCTCACTTGCTAATGAACTGGTCTTAATTGTCTTTAGAGCATTAAATATTAAATTCAAGTTTTTTGTTCTTTTATTTGTAGGCTCCAAGACCAAAAACCAAAAACCCCTTCTTTAATGTTTGAGGACTAGAGGAAGTCACTTCTTCAGATTCTCGCAGATATTTATTAATTGCTATTTCCATAGTATTCTTCATCATAGATATGTCTTGATTTTTTTCTTCGTCCCTTTTTTTTAACATCGCAGTTATCTTCTGTAGAATAATCTTCATATAATCCTTCATTTCGAATTGCATAATTTTCTGCAAACTGTACTCAACAACGTCATCTTGATAGTTCCATTTAAGATTGCAATGTAAAAGAAAATTTGCATGTTCTCTTTTGGTACAGCACAATTACTGAAGATCCTAATAATAGGCTTCCGGTAGGTAAAGCGTTAACAAATGCGTTTGCTACTCTACAAAAAGTAGCGTTTGCTACTCTACCGTAATTCGCGAAATCTGGGCTATCCTGTTGTCGCGGTCTGTATCTGAAACAAAACGACATGATGCCTCGAAGGGTTGTAGGTCTGGCGGAGTAAGGATCGAGGAGCGAAGACGGTCGAGCGTTTTCGAACCCACGAAGTTGTCTGAGGGATGTATTAAGCATCGCTAATCGACGTAGTTTAGTCGACGTAAGCTGCCAGGAGTAAAGTGGTAACTCCGCTGGCACCGGGTCTCGATGTTGAAGGCGCAAGGGGTTTTCGGGGGGCTTGAAACCCCCCTCAGAGCTTCTCGCTAAGTGCTGCAATTTATTTTATTACCCTCCGCGCGTCTGCGTTTCGCAAAGCCTCAGCCGGTGGCTCGGTTCGCGGCAAAAACATCGAGTCTGAACGTAATTTACACCGGGCCAGGGGAAACGGACACGATGTATCGACACCAACGAAAACAGAGGGTCGTTTCGTTCGCTGTTGTTGACACTTCATTTCTGTCGACGGTCCTGGCCGATCGTTTTATCCCCGCACACCTCCTGTTTCTCTCTTACTCTTGATCTCTCGTTTTCCCTCTTGTTCCGTGCTCCGCATTCCTCGCCGGCAAGTCTGATCGGATTTTCCTTTCGATTGTCTTTTGATTTACGGTCCCGAGACAGCCCGAATTGCGCACACGGCGACACGACGCATGGAAAGTCATCGGGGAAAAATGAGAACGAAAATGGAATGGATCGAGCGCGGTGAGCTTGAATAGGGAAAAGAGGTCGCGCTTCGGGATCGAGGCCTCGTCTGTCTACGTAATCATTACAGCAGTTGGCGGCACGGTTCGGTAGTTCGGAAATTCAGTTCGTTGTCTGCGGGCAGTACCGTGTTACGAGAGGGAACGTTGACTCTAATGATTTCGACCGCTTCTTCGCAAAGAGCATTTGTAGGTTACAGCCGGAGATCATGAATATAGTGTAAGTTAAATTTACAAACAAATTGACCTGTTTTCTTGCTATGTACTGGGTTTATGTTAGGTAATATGTACGATTTAATGCTAAGAAGATGAGTGGCCGCACTCGAGAATACGGCGTTGGTGAATGAATCGAAGAAAGGGCCCCCACTACCTCGAAGCTCCTGTTCTTCTTGTTAATAAAAAAAGAAGGTAATATGTACGACTCAATTTTAAGCCAAGGACAGGTGTGGGAGAGGAGCTGAAGGAGCTTCAGGCTCCTCAGAGTCCTTCAGAGTCCTCCGGGCTCCTGGACAGCGAGTTTAGTGGGTGTCCTATCCTTAGTTTTATTTCGGATGGATGAGCCCTACACTACCCCCTCGACCTTCATCGAATAGGGGGTGTACGTGATACGCATTTCCCCGCTGTCCTGAAAGAAAAAAAATGTAATGCGATACAATAAAAGACAAGAACAGGCCCGGTGCTGGGCCCGAGGAACAAAGAGTTAAGGCGCAATGCTAAAAGCAGGGGCCCTTAACCCTCCATTAGCTCGGGCATCAAGCTAGAGGGGCAGCAGCGGGTAAAAAAATAGATAATACCATACAATAAAAATTTTTACCTTGAAAAAAGAATCCCGCTTTGTATATGTACATTCTTTAGCCAGCCCGTACAATTATCTGCACAACTGTACGTTACCGTGAAAAATGTTTCAACCAGAACTTACGCCGTCTCGAGAAGAACATTTTATGGGCACTATAAATCTTATCTATGTGAAGATACTTCCGAGATTTCGAGATGACCTTCCTTTCTCGTTGCTTTAATGGGACTCTACATTACGGTTTAGCTGGAAATCTAAATCATTCTGTGACGAATTAATTAACTTGCTTACGTTCGACTTCGATAATAGTTCAAGGTAGCGTAGAGTTGTTAACATTGTTTTGGACGGAATATGGAAGTTTCCATCGACACGATCATAATATATTCGACCTATGGTCAGGCAGATGGTGTATGGGTTCATGGATATACATACAATATTGAACTGAAGCAGGATATGATCAAATCGATAGAATAGGAATAGTATCGAAGTAGGAGAGTCGCGAATAGCAACGTTTTGCTAGCGAAAGAATCGAACGAGAACTGTATTTGTAAGATAGAGGTAAAAGTCTCTGTAAAAGTAAAAATAGAAGCGAACGATGATCAAAAAAGCAGCATAAGAATAGTTGTATTTGTAGACAAGTGGAACGAGATTGTCCTATGGCGAGATCGAATTCCGAATGACCCATGGCGAGACAAGTAGAATAGGATTCTCTTGCGGCGAGCTAGTCGAATGGGCAAAACATATAATCAGACAAGTGAAACAGATGATACATGTTCAAACAACGGAGTAAGGACAATTTATGTCAAGACGAGTTACATGGAAACATAATTCAACAATCCATTGTCGGACAAGTAGAACAGGTCGGTCCGTAGTCAGACAAATGAAATACTACATCGGTTGCATAATAATAAGTAGACTGCGGATTTCATGCATGTATGACAAAAATGAAGTCAAACAAAACAGCTGAAAAGACATTACAAGAATTTAAGGACAAGTGTAAGATGTTCGACAGAAAAAACATGAAGAAGACGAATACTATTTAATCCATTGTATGAATTAGTGAGAATTTATTCTAGAGCTGCAACCAACAACTGTCCTATTTTCCGAACATCTGTATCCTCTTCATTCGTTAGGATAATGAAAGATCTATCGTGTACATTACACTAATCGAAAAATGAACTTGACAATGTACTGAGAAAGAAGAGTGAATCTCTTAAATGGCAATAGAGGATTTCTGGCAAACCCGTCGCGTCTCAATACCGTTTTCAATCGTTTTCGAATTCGGAACGAACCGGAAGTCATCGGCGCAGTTCGAAGGCCCATCGAGAGACGCAATTCCAAAGTTTCCGGCGCCCAATTAAAATTCAGTGTTCCGATAAGCACGGGTGGGAGGCGAACTATCAAACTAAACGTACACACGCGCCGGTAATCCGAAAAATGGCGAGGAAGTCACGTTCCCATCGTAAACCGACGGCAGGAGAGGCGGATGGGTATGGGGGTCGAGCCGTGCACATTGGATGTCCGTAACATCCTGCCGGAGGAGGTAATCGCGTTAAAAATTTCGCCGAGCGAAATCGGCTGGCTCCCGTTTTCGCACGCGGCGTAGCCGGTGAATTGCAACCGGCAAATTATCGGCTGAAAATACGCGGCGCTGCGGCTCCGCGCAGCCATCCGGCATTATTCTCGAAAACTTCTCAACCCGTTTAACTATCGAACTAACTCCCCGGCCTTGTTTAACCCGTATCCGAACTGCGTTTTAGTTGTGCTTTAAGCCCGTCGCGTCGTCGGCGAGCGGAAAACCGGCCCGGGGATTTATTTCATATTAGCTGTACGAAATTATTTCACGTGTCGCCGAGCAATGCAGTAATCCGACAACGGATTGCAGTCGAATTGCTGGCCGGCCGGAATTCCGCCATTTCTTCCGCGCGTCGTTCTTCTGTCAAGCGCAACCGACCCCATTTTCTACTATTTTGCCTCCGTTGCCACTCTAAATGGCGCGTATCACGATACGGTTACACTCGCATGCTCGCGAACATGTATGACCTGTCCCAGCACTTGGAAATTGTTATAATATTGGTTTCGATTCTTAAAACAGTGTAACGCGAATTTTTGACGATCACCCAGTATATAGTCTTATTATTTTGTCCAGTACGGTACATATATTTTTCTCCCATACCATTTCCCCTTCTGGTCAGAGGATTTTAAACGGTGGCCGGTAGCCGAAATAACATTCCGCAATATCACGATTTCGCCGAGCCGTCGCATTTTACATTCCCGGTGGCGCACACGCTCGTAATTCTCGCGCAACGATCAACGTTCAATATTTCTCGATTCGTCGCCGTGTGTTTGCGGTTTCTGTTAAAAACCGTGGATCGTCGCGTTTCTTTTTCACGGAACAAGTACGCGGAATTGCTGCCCGGTGTATCTTTCCAGTTTTTGATTTCAATTATTCCGAGAGCAGCCACGTTTATCCGCGAAACGGAGAATTCGCGTTTGAATCGCTCCGCCCTGGTGAACATGCAAGCACGAATTCGTTCGTGTTTTCGGTCGCCGATGTTGCGTTTGCCGTCATCAAAGTAGTTGCACAACGATTTTGCTGCTTTGCTGGCGGAACTTCGAGTTTCGTTCTATCGCGCAAAGACTTCTATCGATCGACGGTACTATCGGACTCGCTGTGTGGCAAAAATCATCGTTCTTCATATGTTCGATGTGGAAGATATTTTCATTTACGATACAGATAATGATGAAACTCTTCGTATACATAGTGTCGTTGTACAATCGAGCAGAGGATGATTACAAATGTAAAATTAAGTCGCGAAAAGGAATATCATTTTTTTGTTTTGTTTCTATGTGCTCCACTATAAACAGTCGCTTTAATTAGAATGGTTCGATCTTGCCGCGATGTTTACCTCGCCGCTATCCTTAATTTTCACTGCTCTACTATATCAGTACGGGTTCCATGGAAATCACCGACACAGATTTCCCCGACACAGTTTTCACCGACTCCAGATTTGACCGACAACGAATTTAACCGACAACGATTTTGACCGACACGAGTTTGACCGAAAACAATTTCAGATTTGTTGGCGGTCAAATTTGTTGTCGATCAAATTCGTTGTCGGTTAAATTTGTTGTCGGTCAATCTGGAGTCGGTGAAAACTGTGTCGGGGAAATCTGTGTCGGTGATTTCCATGGGACTCATCTGTACCCTTAGTACGGGAATATAGGGGAGCGGCGAGGTGTAACATTGAGGAAAGCAGTGCGGTGATTTTTGTTTCGATGTATGTGTACCGCGCTATTATCTCATCACCGATCCACTATGTATGTAGGTCGCATTTAATTACATTGGTTTGATTTTTTTTATTATAGAAAATCTCATACGAGATTTATTTCAACATGATGAAGAATGCAAATCGAAAATTACAATAGTAGGATTTTGAAAGTACAAGAACATTATAATGAAAATATGATAACAAATTCTCAAAATCAAATTCTCAGTTAACATTTTTTCAAAAACTTACAGATTAGAAGACAGGCCCCAATATTTGGTCGGGCAACCAACATTTCCAAACTTAAGGGCAACTGAAGTTTAATATTATGCAACTGCTGAATTAATTCATTCCGCTGTGAACCGAAGAGGCTACATTGCCAAACAATATTGGTTTGATTTGACGCACTAATGTGGTGCAGTAATCTAGAAATTATGTGATAGAGGATTGAATTTGTCAACAGGATTTTTACAGGAAAATTTTTATTACGGACGTTTCTCAAGAGAAAAGATCTGTGGCAGTGTGATGGTCATAATAGTTCGCCACACCATCGCAATCGCTCCAGTCTCATAACATGCGGGTAACAGGAGTAGGGTGGACAGCTATTGTGACCGCCGGTGTACCTCGACCCGTTTCTTTCGAAAAACAGCTCGTAGTAAAAAGACGCGTGACATAACATGGTATAACACGTGAATCTACTCAGTCCCTTTTTCGCTTGTTTGTCCTTTCATAGCGTGTTATCTCTTCATTGTTCACCTGAAATTTCGTACATACGTAAAGCACAAACTATTTGATTGTAACCGAAATTCTTACACATTTCTTATTCGAACAATATTTGAAACACAATGTGTTCCATTTCGAATAGACTGTGAGTTATTTCGATTAAAAGTATATCAATAATATATTAAAAGAAAACTGATTCATACGAATTACAACAGCACGATAACATGCACAGATAAAAATGATTTAAAATATTGAACTTGAAATAGTAAAATTTTTACATGTACCATATTCCTCGCTGCAAAAAAAAAATAAAAGCGCGGGCTCTCATCTAGTCAATTATACAATCTCTGCGATATAACCACCAAATGGTAGAACGTTCGAATATTAGTTAATTGCTTCGGTCACGATGGCCTCTATTGGGTTATAAATACTTTTTACCGGATTTCGTTTCAGCTGGTAGAAAGTATCAGAGTGTGTAGAATTCCTAGCGGTGCTTTTGAAATTTGCATGCGGACGCTGACAAACACACTGGTTTTACGTTTCAACCATAGCAATTGGGGTATCCTAAAACCCACCTGAACGACAGAGTTGGATTAGAGCATTGCGGGTTGGTTTCCCAAATTAAGGACGTGTGCCAACGTTCCCACATTGTGTTATCGAACCAAATGGCGAGCTGCGAAAGTTGGCAAATTTGCAAGAAAAAAAGAAAATTAGCAGACCTTCACACTAAAAACGAAAGTCTAGACTCATAGAATACAATCTTTTTTAAATAAAGAAATGTGATAGTTTGTAATATTAAAAAATGCTAGTACTAATGAATCTTCTTAGGTTACCAATAATGATATTTCAAATAAGAACGGAAATGGTGGAAATTTTAAAAATCGGCGAAGGGCACCGTGTTATTTTTGCCAGTGTTTGGATACCATTAATTATTAAAGGTTATGGCGTAAAATCAGGGCTTCGAGCTCGTACGCCGCATGAAAGTTCGACTTTACTTGGCCCGACAGAAGATTTTTTCTTCCGGCTCTCTGCGCGCCCGGAAAAAAATGTAATAGCGACCACAAACGGCACCAAACTGTAACTGCAAATTAGACTCCGTGAATTCTGAGCTTTTACTATATTTTTTCTCCTATTTTTTTCACGATGGCGGAATAGTTTCACTGGTTTCGCACAACGGTTCAAACGAGTGAAATTAGAGGTTGCTTTTCCCTGGCGTTTAATGTTTGAACGATAGCTCGATGCTATAATCGTCCATCAGCAGTATCGAAGCGATTGTAAAAACAACTGACGCGGAAGATGGTGTTGATTTGGAAATGTTACGCGACCAGAAAACCAATAAAATGAGCAGGCCGTGGGCGAACGGAAATAAATTCGCGGTACACACCTTTTCAAACTTCCTGAACGGTAGTCGCCGTTGAAATAAATTCCAAAGGTCGTTTCAATTATTCGTAATACTCGATGCGGCAACTAATCAATGCCAACTGACAAATCAGCGAGGAATCAACAATCTAAAATTAACTATTTGAAAGTTACTTTCGCCTTACTAAATAACTCTTTTATTTCGTGCTGCAATTTTAAGGAACAATGGAAAATGGGAACACAATACTGAAAGATATTCGAAACAAAGCCTTACATGAAAACATTTTATAGTCTACATTGTTTGACGTATCCGCGTTTGACGATTTTATCGATCACTCTGAATAATGGTTATGAAATATTTTGTAAGTTTCATTTCCCGTTATAATGCCTTTCCACAAACGGCACGGATAAACAAGAGAAAGCTCGTGGTCAAAATAAAACATTAATGATCGTGTTTTTCGTATGTGCTCGTGTTAACTAACAATATTAAACGTTCACATAAAAGTGAACTTTTGGGACATGCTAATATTTCCTGGTAATAGTTGCTGGCAGTTAACGTAAAGCAAGAGTCGATCGAATTGAAGTCAAAGAGAATCAGTCAGAAGGCGGAGATGAAACCATTGCAAAGCCCAATTGATTTCGAAAACCAGTCCCGAAAACCGATTTCGATCGCCGGTGGTAATCCCATGGCTCCGGTTGTCGAAGATAACGAACAAGTGGAACAAACGATTCACGTAGAAAGCCGACAGCACACCGGAGAAAATCGGCTATCTGTTTTTTAATTCACCGCCGCTTTTTCGACCGTGGTTCTTCGTGTTCTGGCGAGCCGAATTCCACGATTTAACTATTTGCGGACGAGACACGTCCAGAGCGTCGAAGTCGACGCGCAGGGAAATTTCTGTTCATCGAAATACAGAGACTTTTGTTGAACGTTACCGTCCCGAATGTCGGGTCGCTTCTGACCCAAAATTTTATTCTGTAACGTCTTCGTTTCGTATACATACCACGTGTTCACGCTGGCAGTAGCCAATGTTTTTTGCAAACAATGTAATGGTGTCTGCAATTTTCTTAGAAACACGATTGTGCAACTAATGATCATCAAAAATGATAATAATCATTATCAAAAATATATTCACCGAATTTAGATGGTAAACCATAGATTGTTTAAACCATCTCCAAGGTGATCTTCGCGGATACATCTCCTACTAACTCTGAAAGATTTTTCGCAGAGAAACACCAACTATTATTTTTTTTGCTATAACAATTGTTATTAGCAATAATAACAAATTATATAAATTTTTGCACGTGGGAGCATCGAGGCAGTATCTCCTACTAAATTAAATCGCGATCGGTACAATCTTTCCAGAGAAACACCAACTAATATTTTTTTTGCTATAACAATAGTTATTAACAATAACAAATTCTATAAATATTTGCAAGTGGGAGCATCGCGGCAGTATCTCCTACTAAATGTGAAAGGTTTCATCGCGATCGGTACATTCTTTGCTGGGCAAACGCCGAAGAAGTCGGTTAATAATAAATGAAGCATTACGTTTTTTTGCAATAAAAGTCGTTTGAATGAAAAAAATGAAAAAAAAATTATAACGGGCCACCACGGGGCATACTCTACAAGATGCAAAAGGTTTCGTACCAATTGGTCCATCCATCTCGGCATAATCGATGAACATACATAAAAAAGCGAAGAAAAAAAGGCACATACAGGTCGAATTGAGTGACCTCCTTCTTTTTCAAAGTCGGTTAATGAAATCAAAAGTCAAAGAAATACTTTGAATGCAAACTATTTTATACATTTTCACAAAAATAATGTTTTATTATCAATAGGACAGTATTCCTAGCAATCGTCGGAGTTTGACGTGCAGTGTTTTTTAGTGAAATATTAAGGCGGCACAGTAATGCTGACCGTGTAAGCCTATGAATTATATGGCCGATTGATTCGAGAGGTTCGTGTGAGACTGTCAGTTTTTCTGTCCCAGATATAAACAACGAAAAAGAGAACGAAGATGAGTGGGCTTCGAATATAAAACGCGAGGGAATGGGAATAGAGAGACGAATGTAGGCAGCTGGAGAACAGTGAACAGTGTAAACAAGGGACGAACGAATAAAAATGTAAATAAAGGGAGACCGAGGGGACCAAGAAAAAAGTGAAAAGATTCCGACGAAAGGGAAACGAGAAAGCTATAGGGCGCAATATATGCGAAAACGCGAAAGATAGGAGGGTGAAAGATACTCAAGAATGAAAAACATTTTGTTCGAATAACCAGGTAATGTAACTGTTGAGATGATAATTCGTTTCCAACACGCATGTATAACTTTCCCCGGGGTCATAATGATATTTCAAGTAATTTCATGTTTTTATAATGTTTTTATGAATAATTGTAATTTATCCGGACGAGTAATGGGATTTCGGTGGAGTATGGAATTATATTTGAGATTAAAGAAACGAGGTTATTCTCCCAACTAATTTCAACGATAATGACATGAAGTTGTATAATGTATTTTACATCGGGCTCGATCAAATGTTACTTCTCTTTACCAAAACCATATACTTGTTTATATTCCAGCTGGAATTTGAGAGATTCAGTTTCGGTCACAAGAGCGATTCTGCAATTTGATGGAAATGTGTTCATTTAAAATTTATTCAATTATCGACGTGTTACCATCTCGTGAAAAAATGATTGAAATTACTTAATGCTATAATACTTTGAAAAGTGTGTGATTGTCATGTTGTTCTGTTAATGAAAAAAAAAATCAACGATTTCGACCAAAAAGGGAGTTTTCCTCTTAAATAAATACAAACCAGATTTTACATCGATTCTACGTTTCACATCAATCAATCGAATGTTACCCCATGTTGTGACAACTGTAAACCTCTAAACTGCAAAACCCAGCCACAAATCAACCAACGTCGGTTTACATGAATTCGAAAACAAACATAAAACGCATGCTGAACCTGTATTCCATTCTTCTATATAGTGTACAGTGGTGAACCAAACAGTGAAACTAGTTATTAAAAAAAATATTAAGCCCTTGGGCATCTTTTGCAATTTTTGCTAACATTGTAAACAGGGTATTTCGACCCCTAAACCCACAATGTTTTGAAATGATTTGAACTATAAATAATATTCATGAGAGTAAGGATCTTAGAGAAAATTCAACTTAAGGACGTTCATAGTCATAGAAATACAACTTTGGAGTATTTAAATTCACAGAAACTATGAAATTTGGATACGACGTATTTCACTAAAATTTTAATATTTTTGGATCTACACAAATACATCATCTGTGGCAGTAATATTTACTGTATTTCAAGCATACCCAAATCGTTGCAGAATCTAATCCACCATCGTTTCCTAAGAAAATTCAATGTATTAGATTTCATTATCCATTGTTAACCGTGGCGTGGATGAAATGCAAGTCGCCGGGCGCGTAAGGAAATTGGTAAAAATAATACAGTTCGGAATTCCGGTAAACGATGCAAAGAATGAAATAACACGGCGAACATTATGAAAGCGAGAAAAGAGAAAGGGGTTGGAGTGGACTGGGAGAAGGGAGAAGGGAGAGAAGGAAGAAGGGACGGAGAGAGAGAGAGAACGAAATAGAGAAGAAGAGGGAGAGGAATGGAGAGCGAGAGAGAGAGAGAGGATAGGGGATAGGGGATTGGAGAAGGGGAGATCGTCGTGGCGTTTGCGCCTGGGGTTGTCGAGGACAGCGCGAAGAGGGTGTGCAAGGGTGATCGGCGTAGGTGGCGGTGCACGGAGTATGGGGGTGGAGAGGGAAAGGCGTGGAATTGGTGGAGGCAGTCAGTGGCTTGCCGCGCGCCACAACGACGGTCGGATCTAGCCGTCGAGTTTTTCCACTTGTTACCTTATCGTGTCCAATCGTGACCTCCAATAGCTGTTATCCCCCTTTTTTCCGTTTCGACGTGTTCCCCTACCCCGAGAGCACCTGACACGGTGAGATCCCATTGCGGCTCTTCTGCTAGTGAATCCTCTGTCCCTCGTCCCCGCAAACGAGTACGCGAAGAGTGCTAGGTCGGGTACGCAAAGGAATCCCCCGGATTGGTGATCCTCGATCGATACACAGTGCACCCTGGGAAAATGAATGTAATGGTTACAGTGTGAAATCGGACCTACCCGTTGCGACGAGTAGCTGCGTTCTCTTCGTGGCACCTGGAAAAGTGAGACGACCGTCGAAAGGGCCACCTAGGTTCTCCTTATCTGTAGTGATCACCGGTGGGCATACATGGTCCTTGCAGAGGAAGCGATTGCTGGAATGCAGCTTTTCCTATTCACCATTTTCTCCATTTCCTTTTGTTTCGATTCTTCCAAGCGCTGCGCTCTCGGCCCCGTCCACTTCCTTCCTCTGTCCGATTCTTTCGAGCGCTGCGCTTGGCGCCCAAAGCATAGCGTCGGCTTATTCCAAAGAATTATAATTGCAGATCCCAACCAGCCAGGCTCTCGCGTCCCCGTATTTTGAATACATTATACAAATTGAACGTTGCATAAGTTCTCCTTACTTCCGCGGCATTTCATAACCTTCGCGTGGCCGCTCCGCACCCTTTCATGACTTTCCATTATTAAAGAGCGTCGACCGACCGGCTCAACGATTCACCCGGCGACATCGTGGTCGAGGTCTCTCTCTCTCTCCTTAATCTTTGCTTTTGCGGGTATCAGAGGGTGAAAGCTCGCTGGCGAATTTCTCGTGAACTTTTAGCTGCGGAAGAACGAGAGCTCGTGATGTTTGCACGTTGACTGCTACGTGCGGATTGCACTGCTGTTTGTACCGACGTAAAAATTCATTCTTCTTACGATACTCTGCTGTTCCTGAGCACTTGGATACCTCTTCTGTCGGGAATACTAAATAGTTGGGGATTCTGACATACCGTCAGGTCGGTAGATAAATATTTCCTTCGATTACTGAAATTGGAGGAACGCCAATACTCTACTGTCCATACATGCTTGAATACGTTTTCGAGGATACGAAATAGTTGAACACTCTGTCGGCAACACAATGTTAGATCAGTAGATAAATGTCGTCCGTGATGATCAAAAACATGAGGCAAATGTTTCAAACGTGAACGGTTGTTTTTATATTCGGTGTGAAGTGTTTTAAACATCGATCTACTAAACACTATCATTGTAGTCTATGGAGTGACGAGTGAGAAGTCAGAAGAGATAAAGATAATGTAGATTTTGTCTTGAAGACTACGTTCGTGCCTCGAGATTCGTGAAGGCGACGTGTGACAACGTGTCCTCGATATACAACTATCCCTCTGAAGCAAACAGTAGCGTTTTTATCGATAATTAGTGCCAATACCAGGTACTATTAGTGCTAGCTAGCTACTTTTCTCTATTAGACAAATTTTATCAAATAGTATCAAGACTATCCAAATATCCTTAAACCTACCCACTTATGCAACGAAAGAAAATGTAACGTGACTAAAGATGAAAACAGTTCCGAACTCTTATAACTCGATTATGATCCGAGTTAGAAGTAGAATAGACTTTGCCTAACGCTCCTTTAAAGAAATAGATTTTATACCCTGATATGCAATCAGATTTTCTCAAGCAATCAAAACTTTCTTCGTTAGACAAATAAACTTCGCTAGATACCATCGAGCTACCCAAATATGTTTAAACCTGTCCACTCGTGGAAGAAAATGGACTGAAGGAACAACCGCTTCCCAAAACCTTCTATTATCATAATCTCCTAAAATCCATTGCAAGGATCATCTATGCCACCGCCAGGTCTCGTGGCAAGTGCAGATCTTGTTATCGGTATGCAGCTGGAGTGAAGGAGGGTGATCTGGAGTGAATGATCAAAGTGTACGATTTTTGTGCATCTCCGTCGATCGTCGCCCGGATTTTTCATCTGGATCAACGTGACCGGTTGTGAGATCGTGTCCGAGACTCGTGTGGTTGCTCGATGTCGGGCTTGTTCTCGGCTGGTTCGTCGTGAAAGCGGCGTGCTGATCATCCGGGAATCGGACCGACGGATTAACTCGTCGCCGTGCGCATCATCCCCTGGCGACGATAATCGCTGGGCGTCGAACTGTTGAACTGGGACCATCGCTGCTCCATTCAGCCGTCCTCGATTTCGGATAATGCTTCCGGAGGAGCGCGGTCGCTTTGTTGCGCGCGATGATTCGCCTGTTTCCCGCGTGATGAATCTCCTCGGCCTTCAAAGGAGGTAACGTACCGCACTCCGCGCAAAACGCGGCGGGGCTGGCCGAGGAACGTTTTTCTCGCCAGCCCAACTTCTTCTCTTATTCCTCTCGTTTTTCAGCCCTCGTTTCTTTCGTTCGTCCTTCGCAACCGCGCGCACCTGCACAAAGGAATTGTTACAGGTTGCCGATCTCCTCGGGTACTGACACTGCTGGCACTTTCGCGGAAGCGAGAAAAAAATGGGTTAGAAGCCCATTAACGCGACACAAGCGGAACACAAAAATTGGACGTTCCTCGAGAACTTCCGGGAACGGGCTCCGTACTAGCTATCTCTCTTTTCACGATGAAGAGACTCGTTTTGCTCGCGCACAGATTATTTGGAGCGAACCGCATGACAGACTCAGCGGGAGATGAATTACAGTTATACATCGAGCTCCGTAGGAAAAGGAATGTTTAATCTATGCGCATGTTATGCAAATTTCACGTGCATCCCATTAAAAGAACCCGAGCTCTCCGCGACTTTATTTCTTTAAAGTCGTGGGACGGCGTGTTCTACGTTGCTTCATCAAGTAATCTGTAGAAACGTAGAAAAATAATCACTCCGCGAGTGTTCATAGAATTCTCAATCGCTGAAAACAAATTTCGAAATGTGCGCATTCGTATGAATTCGTGCTTCTTAGAAAAGGATGGAACGATTCATCTTTCCTATATTCTCTTCTTTCGGCCGAAGTGTGTTCGTCATCAAAATTTTCTTTACTTTCATTTGAATAATTTTAGTCGGGAGCTTTTTCTCATTATAGTCAGCACCAAGATGAAAGTCTTGTCTGAAGAATTTTATACTATCTTTCTGAGAAATCTCAATGTTTTACTTTTCTTTTTTTATTCCTAGGTAGAACTCTTCCTGAGAAATAGTTTCGAAAATTGCCTTCTGAAACAGGTTTGAAGCAAATGTTGTTCGTAACATGAAATAGTCATAAGGATTAACCTCGAAAGCAGTCCTTTGATTTTCATTTGACGCAAAATGAGGTCAAGACCTCCATGTCCATCAAACTTGATTATTCACTACCTTTTTTTATAACAATGTCCAACTTCGGCGAGTCAAAACAAGTCGGTGGGTGTCAGATCAGATGAACAAGTTATTCGAAATATTTCCACGAGAGTTTCGTCGAATTACAAGCAAAATTAAATCGCTGCACCTCGCGACGCAGTCGGACCAGGAAATAATAAACATCGACGAAATGAAGGTCACTGGTTCAGGCAAAAATTCGGGTGCAGCACATGGAAAAATTGTGCTTGCGATTTTGTTCTAATATCTTTGTTTAACACTAAATCTACCGAGCTAGTATGTACTGTCTTATAAAAATAACAAGACTGAATTTATCTAGATTGCATGTGAAAGAAATCTATCCAATTAATTCTCATGAAGGTATTTTTATGATGGTAGTAAGTTCAGTGTTAAATAGCTGGCGTGAAGTGCGGGATAAGGAAGGACTTTAATTTCTGTCGGTGCGGAAGCAAACTGAATTAAATAAAGGGTGGGTTGTACAATAACAGGAAGGAAGTACCGAGGTTCCGGGGGTCTCTTGCTCCGTTTCGGCAACAGTTTTATTGAACTTCGGATAAAAGGAAGGTTAAGCGAGCACATCGAAGACGCGCGAAACCCTGGTTGAACAGGAATGTGCTGAAGGTGTTTGTTTGGCCGGCAGTGCGTTTTCTTGCCGCTTTTCCTTTTCCTTTCGGGTGTTCCCGGGGTCGCTTTCATCGTTCGCGAATAATTCTCGAGACCGCACTTCAGCCGCGGCTGCCTCGAAAGCAGGCTTCGCGGAACGCGGGCTAAGCAACGGCTTTCATTTCCTGCGAGAAGAATCGTGACAACGACGTGTCGGGTAATGAAAACTCGGCTGCGGTTCAGGTGGCTCTCGTGACGAGCAACTCGGCCGGAACCTAACGAGAAGCGGGCGTGCATCATCGAAGGAAGCCGATCCCCTTTGTACCCCGAGCTGCACTCCGCAAATGCACCGCGGCTAACAATGCTGCGCCGCCGAGAATATTCATGAATGGTCGCCGACGGTTTCTTCGCAATTTATGGAATTTATTGCGTTTAACCGCGGCCACGGAACGTCGGCGAAATCTGCATTGGTCACATTAGTTGGGCGTCGTCGGTGCATAGAAATGAACACTTACTATAGAACTGGTTAGTCGTAAATTATTTCTTCGAACTTAAAAATTAATTTCTACGTCGATAGATGGAATGTCCTCAATTTCTTTACGGTCTGTGACATTTAAGAAGATCGAATGCCATTTAACTTTTTAATTTTTAGTTTATTAAATGAATTCCTTTGATTCCACTTAATTCTTGCTATTTTTCTTGCGCACAGTGAAACTGATGATTATTATTAATTTTAGTGCGTTTTCGACCGGCTCTCATGTGAACTTTCCTATATTTGTTAAACAGACTTAATATAATGTCTTCATGATTGCAAAATTAGCTTGCTCGAAACACGAATCATTTGTTGTTTTATTCTAGTTCATTATTTCGGGTGCACTACCGACATGATGTTTGCACGTCAATTATAAATAATCAATAATTAAACGGATACATACGGCACTCGGTTATTTCAACGTTTGATTCAAACAATGTAATTTTGTTTAAATATAAATCAATTTTCGTGCGCAACGAGTCTGTTAGTTTGAACGAAGTTTAATGAACACGTGAATATATAAAATTCTTTAGGTACATCAAAGTCCAACTGGATCCTATACATGTTTATGCACTTTGTAACAGGAAGGGTGAAGTTTATAGTTTAGGAAATGCAAATTATAGTTTGAGGAACGTTTTACAGATGTATTAGATGTTTTTAACCGTTTGCACTCCTTTGTCGATGTATGTATTATTTATTTAATTTTCTAATTTTTTGGTTAAAAACAAAAATAAGTTCCACAAATCTAAATTACAACAAAGTTTGAGTAATATTTAATATCATTAGTAAACAAAATTATTAAAAATAAGTAGTAGTCAAGGAACTGACCTTTTAAATATATTTCGAATGAAATACTTAAAATAGTCGAGATATGTTGGTAAGAAAATTGAAAAATAATTCGGAGAGTGCAATGGGTTAATATAAAAATATATATATAAAAAAACTTTTCAAAAACCACGCTTATATTAGAATGCACAAAAAGTAAAAAATAATGTTTTTAGATATTAGTGACTATAAATAAAAGCGTGGAGCGCCCGCGAAGATTACGTTAATATACTTTTGCGCTCCGCGCTTTTATTTATAGTCACTAATATCTAAAAACATTATTTTCTACTTTTTAGGGCATTCTAATATAAGCGTGGTTTTTAAAAAGTTTTTTTTAGTCTTTTTAGTTTCAGTACTTTTTAGTCTTTACTACCAAGCGTGTTTAGTAAGACCCGGGTTCGATTCCCGCTGAGATAGTTTGCTGAGATTTTGCTTATCTCCTAAACGCACAGGTATTTAAAATTTTTTTTTCAATATTGCATTGTCATCCAGTTCTTAACTATGTTGAAAATTTCAATTTCATCTCGACAAGCTAATATAAGCGTGGTAAAATACAGATTATGGCTCCGTAATTTGCACGAAGAACAGTTACGCTCTCCGTTGATCAAAAGCGATTACGAAAATTATGAATCACTGTGAAAGATCTCCGTGATTGGGATCGAACGAGTATTCAATTAATTTTTCAAGCAAAGTAAAACTGTAATACCGTAATAAGTTCGGAGACTACCAAAGTGCACGGGCATCCTTTAACCTGTTGATACTCATACGTGAGTGCATAATCTCCCCTATTCCGGAGCCAGCATCGCTAATTCATCACGAGTGACAGGGCACCGTTGCGACGCGTCGCATCGGGTCGCGTCGCGGCGACGAGCGCCGTCTAAAATATTTACCAAGTCCTGGCGCAACGTTCCTGTGTTTCCTGTTGCACGGCAATCGAGAAACCAGCCACCGATTCCCGTCACGATCCGTCGAACGAAACGTTTCAATGGTCAGGATTGCTCGTTACCAGACCCTTCGAAATTCGTCGTGGAAACACCGATATCGAATCCCCGCTTCCAGTCGTCGTCGTCGTGACGAAAGAAGGACACGGAACGTGTCGTTCGGTACGTCGAAGAACGAAATAAAGCGAGCGAACACGAGACAAAAGAACCTGCAGTCTCCTCTTCCCACTTCTGCGGGTCAAACCCTTTCTTCTCTTATCGCTTACCCTCCTCTTCTCCTCCCATCTTCAAATTCAATGACGACGACGCTTCTCCAACGTGTCCCGAGTGTTTCGAAAATTCTGTACCGTTTAACTCGTTCGATACCACCGGTGCAGAACTGTGACGTTCCTGGTTTTGCAATTTACTTAATTGTATATTCCTTTGTTGTTTAAACTCACAGTACATAGCATGCTATTCAGAGATTTTATTACTCGTCCCTAATAAACTCTTTTAATATTTCATGCATGAGATGCGTTGCATTTGGTAAGACATGTTAATAATATTATTATTACACTATGTATCTTTATGCAAGATAAAAATTGTCTGTGGTAATTGCAAGTTCCAATAACCATACAAAAGTTTCTTTTTTTTAATGAATTTGGTAAGTTCGAAATGTATAAAATCCCCAGCTATAATGATTGTTGGTCGCGTTGAAATGTGAACAAAATGCAATGAAATTTTAGTATGTTTTCTGAAAAGTAACGAAGTTTTGAAGCTTTCTTTTCTTATTCAACATCATCGTCAAGCAGCTGGCACTTTCCGAAAGGAGACCGAAAGAAGTATCCTGATAGCAAAGATCCGATTCGAAACTCCGCAAACGTTTTCCCTTCCGAACCGATCGTGCCTGGTCGCCATTGTTCCAGCATAGTTACGAGAGTTCTTGTTGAGAGCATAGCACACCGACTCCTTTTTTCCCGTGGCCCTCCACCGCGTCACTTTTCGCTTGTTCCGTAACAATCATCCATTTCACCGGCGGTTATTCGGGCAAAACGGTTCCGCGGCTCGTCGGCAACGACTTTTATGGGCAACTCTCGGAAGAACGATCAACGAAATAAATTGCCGGCGCGACCGATAAAAAATCGAAAGAAAGCGACGACGACGTCAACGACGACTAGGGGACGTCGCAGACCGCGCGGGTTTCCGAAACTTGAACGGAGATATTACGCGCGGCCCGTGAGAAACGAGCGACGCATTAAAAAAGTATCATCGGACCTTCGTCTGATGGTCCAGCTCGCAAAAAAAACCAGCGGAACGGTGACGATAAATGGATTAATGGCCCCCTCGGATCCCCTCGGAGTCATTTCACTGCTACACGCTGACGTAATTCGCAGTCGAACTGATCGGATAAATGATTTCATCGGAATTCCTTGGGAAAGTTTGACGTTTCAAATTTTCCTCCGCTTTTATAACGACGCCTTTTTTAAATTCAATTTATCTGTCGTACAATGTGATTTTACCTGTTTACGGTAAAGCTGATCAGTGTTTAAAGGAAATAGTTAGAATGTACATCAATATAATGATAAATTGAACAGCGGAACTTTATGCAAAATAAAAATGTTGTACCCGAATTGCAACAAGCTGGAATGAAACAGAAATTAATTAATTCTTTCTTAATTTGCTTAATATGCTGAAAATAATCTAAATGCTTTTTACTGTTTTAAATTACACCTACTCATTTTTACATATAGCACAGAACATTATTAAACAATGAGTGACTAATGCAGTGATCAGTCACAAATCAAATTACGTTAAAAAAAGGGAAAAGAAGGTGGGATATTTTTCATTTTTCAAAGAGACTAACTGCTTATCTGACCATGTCAACCTATCCAGCACGTGTTCACCTAAGTTAAGTGCTTCGTGTAACGCAATCAATTGGCCAAGATGTATCGCGCGTGTCACAGTGCGGCCGTTTCCTAACTTCTTTCTTTACAAGAGAAGTCTCAAGTTACAAAAGTGAGAGAAACTTTATTCTCATCCGAGAATTGGCGTTGTCAGTGCGAAAAGACAAGTCGCAATAGATTTAGAAATTCTTTCCGGGCATTGCGCACGCTCGTTTTCTTCCGGTATTACAACCGCGAGGCGGAAAAGCGTTAAGTGTAGTCGTGAATAAATCAATTACGTGAATGTATTCTCTGTGATTTAATCCTCGATTGTTCTGAACCTTTGATCTTAATCTTTATTACCATACATGTATGCAGAACGTGCTGTGAGGTGCAATGTCCATGCAGCGGCCGTTCTTACTGAATTCCGATGTTACAATTTTTGATAATGTTGCCTCTCTATCTGCACAATCGATTCTTCGAGGACAGAATTTTTGTGAATATTTATGGCAATTAAAGAAGCTTCATTGTTACACTGGGGATCTTTGTGTGAAATAAAAATTAGAACAAGTGAATGTAATCAAACAAGTTTGATCTAACACATATTCAATCTTGCTCCACGAATTAGTTCGGATAATTGAGATTCCATTATATCGTGGATTGAACGAATAAATATGATCTGTGTCGAGGTAGGGGTTTCATTTTAATCGGAAAAGTGTCAGGAATATGTTGGTAAAAATTTCATATGGTTTAATATTGTTTCCACGACGTATCATTTATTCGTAAAATCATCCGGTGAGCAAGTGGAAGTCTGCACGATTCCGAAGCAGGTCGGAAGTATTATTTCTTCGAGTATCGGTATCATCGATCATCTGGTAGAGCGGAGCCGTCTGTTGCATAAAATATAACACTCTGCACATTTGAAAATAGACAGAGAACTTGTGCCCGTGCAACAGCGGTGTCACTGGAAAGTAACTCTATGCCGCTGTCAAACGGATTATCGAGGCGTTGTGTTGAACGAGTATTCATTAGTCACGCGGGAGCTCCGTCATCGAAGTTCGCGAGCCCAGCCTGATAAATCATTCGAGTAATCTGGGGCATCGAAATGTCCGTTGAATTTCAACTTTCGCAGCGACAGGTCCTTCGACGTTCCTCGAAATCTCGTTGCTCGTGGGATAATTAATGTGGCTGTTGTGACAAGGGTTCCGTTTTGCATCGATTTCGATTCGGTAACACTTAACTGGCAAGACACTTTTTTACCCACCCCTCTTGCAGGATACGTCGACGTTGTTTACCGCTAAACGCAGCCCGTGAATCATGCTGATTTGTAGCTCCGCGTAATCCTGTTCAACTGTAGGATTCGCATTGTCCTACCAGAGAGCAGAATCAACAGCGCGATATGGAGGGCCACGAGCACGTAACCGGGATCACTTTGACAGACTTGTAAATATTAATCGATACGATACTTTGTTACGACGAATTTATCGGCTTGTGTTTGCCGACGCCTTGTATTCATTAAAATCGCAGATTTATCGGGCTTTCGTGTCTTCGCATGAATGTTCTGCGAAAAATTCTGCTGAAACGCTCCATTCACTTCTATTAAGTCGGAAAAAGCTGAGCTTATGCCCATTTCGATTTGTATTCTTTTCCTATTTTTATAGGTGGTCCCTCTGGTAAAATAATTATTACTAATTCACAAAGTGTAAAACTTATGATTTTGCATTTATATATTTTTATGCACAATCTTTTTAATACTGAGTTATGTGCAATGCAATTTTTAATAATGTTTTAAACCATTCTAATTCATTAATTTCAATGGTTTTGGTACATTTTAATGATGCTTACACATTAATGGTTATTATTAATGAGCACTGGCCAAAATTTCCAAATAAGAACATGTAGATACTCGACGTGTAAAAGAAAATGAACACAGAAGGTATAAATTTTTATTGAATCTACATTCAACCGTCAAAAGTCTAACACAAAGTGTCTACTTTAAAACATACGTGTATTAGTAATATAATGGGAGAATATTGTAAAAATAATAAGATTAAATTTATTCATATTTTGTGCGATTGTTACTATAATACGAGTAAAAAAATATATTATATTAAACCCAGATTGAGTTTACAAAAAGGAGCACACTCATCAGCTGAACAGAGTGATGCATCAGCTTGTTTAGAGTATTTTGTAACACGAGGATAAATACTTTCGGTTGAACGTCCTTTCCCGACTGAGTTCACATAAATAGCATCGTAAACTCGGGAAGTGTTTCAATTAGCGATGTAATGTGTGATGATGTATGCACACGTGGCACACGCGTGTTATCCAGGATCCCGGATCTATTTAGCAGGCGGCGCACGACGAGAACAGTATTTGCGTTACCGCGAAAGGCTGTTTATAAATATTTGGCTGCCTTGGCAAGCAATGATGATGCGCTGCTACGGAATTCATGAAAACCAGAGGCTCTCGATGATTTGTAATCGCGTACCACGGTAAACGAACGTTCTCACTCGGTTGTGCACGGTCGAAACTCGGGTTCCGGTCAAATCGCAGGTTCGATTGGTTTTTGCGAACTGCGCGTTCCACGTTCTGATTAGTTATTTGTTGAATAAACGTAGACCGCCGCACCCGGATTTGACTTCTCCTGGAAACCGGTGTATCAAAGCGAACGATCGGTTTTATTTCACTGTCGCGTCACGTCGGTGCCGAACTTTCAGCCAGGAACGTGCTTACACCAACGAAAATTCCCCAACGTATTTCGGACCGGGTCCGAACGACTTCGCTCTGTTATAGAAATAAATAATTCTTACGCTGACACGCGCGACGGCATTACGTCCTTCCATAAATTCTTTCTGTTTGCCGCGTGAGCACGTCGATCAACATCAACGCTTCAACCATCCCTTCAATCCTGATGGAAAGTCGAATGCGAATTTTGTCTGGAAACTATCGTGTGCGTCTGTCAACACTCGGATCGATCCATAGTGGCCCGGGCGACCGAACTAGCAGTTCATTAAGATTTTTGCATTATTTGGAAATAACAATGTAGGTTGCTAAATTCGCTTTGACATCAGTTACATTATTATGAAGTCAAAAATATATATTGATCTTGAAAAATTAAAGGTAACCTTGATTTTTAAAAATTTTTTGTACTGAAATTTGTAGACCGCTAAATATTGATTAACTTTTGTTTAAAACATGTTTTGGAACTTAATTGTTAAAAAAAGTGGATTTTCTAGGCACGTAATAACGATAGCAATTCCACTGGTAGATAATGAGATTCGAAATCTGAATTACTAAAGAAGCACTTCTGAAGTCACAGTATGCCATAATCCACTCATCTTTAATACGTTTACATTAGAATCATTAATGAGTTGCACATATGTATTCAAAGGTGTCGAAATATTTATGGACGATAACTTACATGTTTAATTAGCATCGTCAATGAAAACAGTGTTGTTATGTATATCTTGCTCGTAAAATATTTTACTAACAAATTGTGGACATAAAATTCGGTTCAGTTTCATCGTATGTTTAAGCTATTAAACCTTTCTGTTTACGTTAATTCTGACGATAGAAATTCTGCATTTAGGACAACTGTATTTCCATATCGTAAATTATGGATCAGTTATGAATTCATAAGGACAGCCAGACTTGATATATTCAATATTTTGTTCGTTAATGACAGATTACATTCTAAGCATACTAAAAAATATGTATCTCACAATTTTCATTTAGTTTTACAAGGAACATCCTGCAATTCCGTGACCAGCAACTAGGCCACGAGACAGCAATAATTATCGACTGCATATTCTCCGGTCTACAATTGGACAAACTTGACTTGCAAACTACGTCGAGCCGAAATTAATTTCCAATTGGCCTGGCCGTGACGACAGAATCCGTCAGATCAAATATCCGATTGTGATGAGAATTATTGTATCATAATAATTGCATCATAATTACATCTGGCTGGCAGCAATATTTGCTCAGCTGGTATCCCGACTGCGTGTGAAAAATCGGCTTTCAAGCTAGAACAACAGCGAGAGTCGACAGAACGTACCTCGGTCACGAAAATGTGTTTAACGTTCACTCTGCTGTCTTCGAGGCAGATTTGCATATTCGTGACCATGGAATCGGTCGGTTCGCATGAATGCGCGCTTGCGGAGAACCGTCGAATAGAATTAGACCCGAAGATGCGCGCGGTTGCGTCGTTCTGTATATCGGTCCGTGTACTATATGCTTCCACGTGATCACTATACCGTGGAAACCACCTAACTCTGCCACCTTCAATTACCTCCAAACAGAGATCGAAAGATTGTGGAACGTTTTCGTAGGACATTGTTCTAATATAACTTATTTATTAATCTGATTAAAAAAGAGAAAATACATTTCCATTTAACACGTTCACGCCGACATGTACCACCGGTTGTTCATGTAGAATTGTCCCATCAGACGGCGTGTACCACCGGTGGTTCATATATGTAGGAATTAAGTCGTAACTAGAAATACCACGTCCGTAAACACAATAGTTTAAGGTTTAATTCCAATTATCTTGAATACAACTAATTAAATTGTCTCATTTAAATCTCCGTCTGACAAGGAGAATGCAAGGACATTGTCACACCGATTTAGTTGAGACTCTGTACTACCCTTACATTACTGCTTAAATCTGCTATTGTAGAGGAGGTATACAACGAATATTTATTTTAGAGATATATAACGAATTAATTTCGGCTAATTTATTTATAATTTATTAATACGTCTGTTCTTTAAATTGTATATAAATAAATGTGCAATATCTTACGAACAAGTTAATGTTACACAGCGAATTTATTAATCCTTTTGTTCTTCAACTTGTAATAAATGTGCAATCTAATATAGACAAGTCAATGTTACAAAGCGAATAAATAATATAAATAAATATGAAAAAAAAATTTTCACCAAACGAGAATCGAACCCTAGCCCACCGGGTGGAAGTCTCGTTGTATACCACTTAAGAACTTTGTTTATGAATATCTCAAAAACTATTGAGTGTTAGCGTCTATAATGGTATATATTCGTAAATGGGAGATCGAGATCTATAAGTATACAGAGTTTCCACTGAATCGGTGTGACAACGTCCTTGCACTCTCCTTGTGAGATCAAATACGTCTTTGTTTTCAATACGTCAAACCAGAATAATGAATAACGCAAATTATAAAATATGAAGAACGAAAAATAAATCAATAAGTAACTAATATCGAATCGTCGCGTCGTTACAGTTACTATCGACGCGACATTCGACAGAATTCTCACTGCTCGGAGATAACTTCTCCCTGCATATACAGTTGTCATGGAGAGAAACACAAATTGCAGCGGCGCACAGTGGGCGAGAAAGCGAACTTTTTGGACAAAAATCTGCCTACAACTCAGTTTTTCACCGATTCAATTGAAATTTTTTTTTAAATGTTCGTGAAGGTCTATATTTTGATGACGTGCTGCACAAAAATCGCTATCAAGAATCCTTATCTACAAAACTCAATAACTCGGATACTTCATACGCTTATACCATAAATTTGCATGTACCAGCTGAGTTGCCGACGCTTCTTAACCCTAAACCGCAAAATTTTAAACTGTAAATCTAAAATATAGAACTTCACGAACATTTTTAAAAAAATTCAATTGAATCGGTGAAAAGCTGAGTTGTAGGCAGATTTTTGTCCAAAAAGATGGCTTTCTCGCCCACTGTGCGGCGGCGTGAACGTGTTAATTTGATGCCTTACAGTAGAAGATTCGCAGTTATGATGACATTTGACTTTTCTATTGGTGTGTTATTAAATAAGTTTTTTTCAATGTTGTGTGACTTCACCAATCATTCTGACAGTGAGCGATTGGCGTCGCGTTCTGGGCTTCGCGCGTAAAACGTTCGGATGCGGAACAATCTCATAATTAGCGGGGCTCGCTCATTACCAGGAAACATCTGTCGCGTGGTAGTACAACCGGCGGAACACGAGCCATTATTGATGGGTGTAGTGCCGGGCGTGCAGTGTATCGGTAAAAGCACCGCTATTGATTGCGGTTTCGCCGGGTGATGAGGATACACGTCGTGTGTCTTCGACGTGTACGTGTACTATATGCATCGTCGCGCGTCACGTCTCTGCGAGGTTCCTTTGGTGGTGCACGATCGTCGGACATCTTCGGAGGGTTTCCTGTTTAATCGGAAACCGGAAACGCAGGAAAACATCCGAACTACGCCGGACTGTTCCGACCGTCGCCCATTCACAGGGCCAAGGCATTACAGCGGGTACACACGGTGTACAACCGTCGAATTCCCGTCGTAACAAGCAAACTTCCGACGACCGCCACCGGTTCCACACCGATACTTACAATCAATAGGAGTACAGCCAACCCTCGGGATGGAGTGCTTTAATCGAGGGCCGAGGGACCACTAAGCTCCGCCGGAGCAGGGAAATTTCATTGGTCACGCGATGCCTTAATGGACGATCCGCTGTATTTAATTCACGACCATCCTCGTTACCCACACTTCAATTCCGCAGGTCACCCGACGTCGCATGTCGCGAATATATTAGCTTTCCTGCCAGATAAATTGGCCGATCGCCGCTCGAGCGTTTCGCGTGCGACTCACGTGGCGACGTCGAAGTCGCACGAAGTCGCTGGTTGCTGTTTCACTATGAACAATTTTTTCATTGGTTTCTGTCGAATCGGTTAGGGTAGGGTAGAGCTAAATGTTCCGATTCCGTATATTCAGAACAATTTGTCTAGTACACATTTTTCTTTTCTTTACTTAATCAGTTTTATATTCTAAGAAAACACGATTAGAAAATATCGACTGTGTCTACCATCTTTAGTTTCTGTTTTTTTATAGAAAATCTCATATGAGATTTATTTCAACATAATTACAAAAAAAAAAAAATACCACATACAAAACAGAATATAAATATTACAAAATAGAATGTGGTTATTAGAGATACACAATTATTTTAATACAGACATATGATTAGTTGGAACAGTATAGACAAAACTTATACTTTAAGACCACAGCTCTTAAAAAATGATAACATGTAGAGACAAGCTTTGATATTATTTATTTTACTGAGTTTATTCATTAATTTGAGCCTTTCCTCGTTGTACTTATTTTTACTAACTAAATCACTTTGATGATATGGTATTTTCACGGATATTAATTCGTCTGTCGGCACATCAAAAGTCTCCACTTACGCGGATTCGGTTTACAACAAGCAATCATTATTGCAATTATGTGTCTTTATAATATTGGTTGAATTATTGGTTGCTGTTCTACGTATCTATCCCCTATAGATTAATCACGCACAGACGTTCTACGCGCAGGTATGCACACAATGATTCTACCTGTTTGATTATATATAGAGGCATAGTATCGGTTTGAATATCTGCATAATTACACTACCAAATCCACGTTATGGTGATTAATTTGATTCTGTATATAATTGTGTACGTTATAATTTTGTAACTACCGATATGTTTAGATTCAGATATTTTGTAAGTAAAACAAGTAAGAGTTTATCTGACCCGACTACGTGCAGTTTCATTCTACTTATCAGAAGTGGTATCCCATTTATCAAGTAAACCACTAGTTTCATTACTTACTTTGTCAGTTGTATCCTTTATGTCATAAGATACGAAAGAAGTTACTGCTTCGCTGACTGTTCAATTTCATTTGTCTGACTATACACGAGCCACTACCACTTTATTGACTCCACTTATCTTACCAGCGCTACGGTATACAATCTTTTATTGTTTCAGAGATCTTGCCAATCAGTATTGCATAGTTCATCTGAACTAAATATAAATCATTGAAAATATGTATTTGTTATAAATTATGAGAACTAGTATCTTGAATGAAAAGTATGTAAGCTTTGTGTAGAGCTCGGTGAGTCATAAATGCTCGAGAGAGGGCGGGACTAGATAATTTAGAAAAGTAAACAGATAGACATACAGAGTGACAGTTAAACGCACAATTAATTGATAATTGATTTTGATAATTCGTGAGTAAACGAACAAATAAAAAAAACCTTTAATTGTAAAAATCTACGAGCACAAGTGCTATACAAACCTTGTGCTGAGATAATATAGGGAAGCACAAAATTGTTGATTCTCTATATTTTTAGGTTAGTACAACACGTGGGAAGCATATAATAATTGTTTATTATGTAATTAATAATAAAACTCTATATTTTTAGACGAATCAAACTTATGTTTTTTGCTTAAGAAAGGAACCATATTATAAGTATGAAACCAAATATATTTTATTGACTCAAAAGCGTCCACGTTTATTAGTCCGAGAGGTTAATAATTTCCAGTAGGAAGCAAGAGTCGAAAGCAAGGAAAGAAAATTGCTTTGTCAGCGCGCGGCGCAGCGGGGTGCGACTTCCAAGCGTTCTGTCACAAATTGCATAATAATGCATTCCCATCCGGTTATCTGTCGTGGCCGCTATACTGCGTCAACGGATGACAGGAGGCGTTCCAGCTTGCTCAAAGCGGAGAAAGATAGCAGGACACGTGAATTTGCGTGACCCTGCGAGGAAGAGGTACGCTAATCCCCCGGGGACAACGCGAAATTGAGAATGTCAGCGGAGTATCTCTTCCGACCACGGTTTCCCTTGAAGAAGATCGAGTTAAGCCAGTCTCTGTACGTCGAGGCTATTGTAATCAGACGCGACATTCCAGCAAGAATAATTACGGTTCCCTTGAGCGAACGGAACTCGAGAGTTCGAATTTGCAAATCTCGGTGTGGCTCTTCTGTTCTTCTTCTGTCGACCTTCACCCCTTCTACCCTTTCGCCGTTTTCGACCGATCCACCCACTACCGGCACCTTCGGGCCCTCGTCTCCTACGAAATTTGTCGAATTAACTTTGCAAATTCGTTCCCGCCCCGCGTGTAGCATTCCTCTTCCTCCTCCCTACTAACTATCCAAATTAAAGTCAACTGCCAACCTATCCCCCGGAGATGGACAGTGATTCTTCGAGTCCCCGAACTAATTTCCGTTTAAGGTCGTCGATGTAATTGAAGCAAAAAGTCCTGAGAACGCTCGTCTCGACCCGAACGGAAATTATGAAAGCATAAATCATAGCCGAGTTCAGCAAACATCGCTCCAACCGAAAGACGATTTTAATGGAACTCCGACATCCAATCATTAATATTTGTTTCACTGCAATTATCTGAATAGTTAATTTTTCTGCTCAAATACCAAGTTGATTAAATATTGCCATACGTTTCATATTTTAAAGAGAAGTTATTATTTGTCAGGGCTAGGCTATTAGTGAGAATATGATATTAATAAAAATGAGACGACTTAAATCATTTTTATGTGAGCTCGTGCAGATAAAAATTTGAACTCGAAGCTGAAAATATCCAGCGATATGGCCGTTGAGAACGAGAAAAACGCCGACACAGGAAGGAAACAAAGTACTTTATTTAAACTTACATTAGGATTCCTCGCAAATGCGCCGTTTGTTTGTAATTATATTGGGATTTAACTTCGCAGGATTTCCTCCGCACGACACGGTGTTCAGTTTATAATATTCCATCGCATAATTGGCACCGTAATGCGATTTAACCAATTAAACGGAGATAATTTCGTTGGAAATAAGACAATTCCGTTACTTCGTCGTTGTAATTTGATTCTGGGCCCGTTAGGTCGGGATCGTTTTCGCTGGATGCAATCCAGGCGGCTAACGAATTCGTTAAACTGCTTTGCATTACGAAGTTACACTGGCCCATCCGCTTCAAACGCAATATATATTTCTTTCGGAACTTTTCGAAATAGAATCACTGAACACTGATGTATAAAACGCTTATTATATTTAGACGCTATTATACAGACCTTCCTGAAAAGATTTTATTTTAAAAAAGAATTGGAAACTTGATATTTTATCTCGTCCATTAATGATGGTGCTCGAGGAAAAAATTTAACTTTCTAGAAATGTAATGAAACAGTTCAAACGTCCTTAGCAAAATTCAGCGATTTTATTCTGCACGTTTGAGGATGATTAAAGTGAAACAACGAATCTCAGAGAAAGATGATTTTAATAATTACAGAGATATATGATTGTGATTTTCAGTGATCCTTTTAATGAAGATTTCACGGTAGGGTCTTTAAAGAATTTTCTATACCACGTTACCGAACTTGTACGATCCTTTGAAGCGTGTAAGCAAACATTTGAAATGGGAATCAATATTTGATTCCTGCGAGAATTGAACGTAGCCTTCTACACAATGATAATTTTCATGTAAGTTACACAAGTGCCGTTATCGTGAGACATCTCACTGTTTGACCCGATTAAAGGTATGATTATCCAGTGATTGAATTAAGCGCATGCTAATTAATTTCAAGTGTCCCGCCAGAGTAATTAAGCACGAGCGACTGATGTAACGAATTCCGGAATATCATAATCGGTGTCTGGTAATCTGAAATCAGGAATCTCTTGTATTTGCTTGGAACCGGTGCATAAAGTTATGTTTCCAAAGTGTGGCGCAGCGAGTCCGGTCTCAAAGAGCTCGGCAAGAATTTTCTAACTAGGACAGGTAGAAAAATTCTCGCTGGGAAAATTCGAAACTCGCCGGGGAGCTCGGCGGAGCTACATAAGGAATCTCTATCTTCTCCTAACTTTGAAGTATACGAGGACGACACAGCACGAAAGGGCGGGTAGACTTAAACGCGTCCGCACTTTCTAAACAGCATCTCGGAGGTTCATTAAAGCGCGCCGACGTATGAATAACTACAATCGAGTCGGCCGGAACTTCTTTCCAAAAGTTCGCTCTCGTCGCGGATAAACATGTTCCCTAGTTTTCAACTTCGGCTGGAATGGTCGTGAAAGGATACTTCGGAGCGTCATCGTCGTGTTCCATTATTTATTTTCCGGGAAACTGCCACGGTACAAGGGAAATCCCTCGCGCATAGTTAACCTTTATTCCGGATGGTCTATTTGGAAACAACTCCTACTGTTCACTTATGGAATAAAAATATTCGAGGCGTGCTACTCCGAAGTTGCGGAATCGAACGATTTTCGTGAATTGTTTTGAATATTATGGTACGGTCTGAAGTTTTACTAAAGCTAGCGTAAAAGCTAATGCATATATGCACAGAATATCTGTTTTTATTATGACATTTTTATATATCGTTACATGAAAAATATTTTCATCTTCGTGAGTACACCATGTGCTATTTTGAACATCAGGCTGTGCAGTGAAAAAATGAACACGGCGCAATGAAAACTGCATAAGCCATTAACGTTGTGTGTGAAAAAATTAACGTAATACTGTTACAACCGCACCAGCCACGTCGCGTTTGATGAAAATTTGACGAATGAATTAGTATTGATACAAACTTCAAATTTTATCTTAACTTTCATGTTTCTCTGGTTTATAAGCGATAGACAATTACAATTTTTAATGCACCTTATAGTGTTTCCTCGCAAAGAAATTTGTTCTACTCGAGAGGCTGTCAAAAATGCTTTTAAAGATTCATCACTCCCAAAGTGCATGCCCGTGCCATAGTGAGATTGAAAAATTAAAAATTTATTGAAAAGTCTACGTAGATTCTAAGGGTACCTAGGCAAGTTAATCAATTGAGTGTTGAAAGTAGGACACTCTACATCTAACGACTTAATATTATCTTTGTTCCTAAAAAATCTTTCAAACCTTTTACTGATAGTGCTATAATTTGGTTGACAAAGTACAAAAATTATTCTTCATGCTAGAAAAACACTTATTATATTTGATTTAAGAATTATTTTATTTGTTTCGTAAGAAATTTAATTAATAACACATGGAAACGTAGAACATACATCTCAAGTGTGAGCAGTAGAATGTTGTAATTGTCCGGGCCAGTTGTGTAAGTTCTACACAATTGGACAAGTGGTGCAATACCGTGAATACCTCGAGCAAGTAATGCAAGTCGTACGTAGTCAGGCTAGCGGTACATGCCTTAAGTAGTCAGACAAGTAGAGAAGGTCCGCGCATATTTGGATGGCGTATAATTCTTGTTGGCGTTCTGAAGTTTCTGGTCGCAATCTAGCCTTGCATTCTCTTTGCAAACTAGTTAGCATCCGTAGAAAGTCATTTTCGTAATCTTCTTTAAGCGACTATGTCCCTTAAGTCTCCGTAAAAAAAATGGTAATGCTTTCTACAGAAAAAGCAGCAATGCGAAAGTACACTAAAGAGCTTTAGGAAAACACAGTCACTCGAGGAAAGTACAAATAATTGAAGCTTCAATACGAATACGTAGTAAAAAGGGGTGGAATATAAAAATGTTCAACCATTTTTATTTTTATTATTTTAAAGCCTACTCACTTTGATATGATTTAGCACTAAACCTACCACGAAAGATCAAATGACTCATTTTAGATTTTTTATTTGATAATCATTGAAATTATAATGGTATTTTTATCTATTAAATATATTTTTTCACTCCAGTATATATTATAGTAAAAATCACACAAATTTTATTATTTTTAATCTTGTTATTTTTATAATACTATACACATCATTCGGTAGGTTTAGTGTTAAAACAGTAAAAACGTTAGATGAATTTAAAAATAAAATGTAGGTAGTTAAGAAAGAAAATAAGATTCTATTTCACTATAAATTGTTGCAATTCAGTTAAATATTTTTATTTCGAATATAGATCCGCTCTCCAGTAACAACAGTATCGTATATTAAGCTTTTAATATCGACATACATATGCATCTTTACATTCAGATACACAATACAAATCCTACCCAGTCTTTCTGTCACTGTTCAAGTAGAATAAGCTGTAGGAGCACTACGTGGTCAGACAAGTAACATAAAATGCAGTCTTGTCTGCTTATCCCGTGCACCTTGTGTAATCAGTGGAGAAATAATATCTGTCACAGTCACACAAGTTGTTTAACGTTGTAGATATTCCACAAATGAAGCAAAACCGCGTGTAATTAGACTAATGATACAATCAGTAATGCAACTTTGCAATAACCCAAATCAATACAACGAACTATTGTCTGTAATCTAATCTGAACTACTGTAATCAAACAAGTAGAATGAATTACACCCCTCGTGCAAATTCGCGTTAATAGAACAGGCTAGCATGTAATCAGACACGTAGTATGAATTATGCGCTTCAATGAGAAGCTAATGTGAATGTAACACCTCTTTTGTTGGGCTTGCTGCGCAAGCAAATTATACTGCACTAATTGAACGTCTCATTTTATTGGATTTTTTAGTATTTGTAACAAAAGCGATCACGTTTTATTTACGTAACTGTATTTGCTAGGTACTCAAATATCAGAATCGCTGTGTTGAGTGACGACTTTTATGAAATTTTCATACCAGATACGTTTTAAAACAATACTTTATATGCATTGTTTCCGTCTACAATTGGCTGTATTTAGAGGATGAAAAATCCATTATTTTCGAATGTCAAATTTTACAGACAATATAATAAAAGTTTAAACCCAACAATAAAATACCGTACAAATATAAAATACACAACAACGAATTCTATTATCAATTATCATCCCAGGAACATGTTTGTTTTTTAATTTTATACTTGTTTTTTACTTTCATATCATGCACGAACGTTTGCAATCGTCCAATTAAAAAAACAGAAGATCAATGCTGTTAATATTCGATCATCGAATATCTTTTGAATTTGATTTTCGTCGAGAAAAATCAAGTTACGGAGCATTGTTGTGGAACGTGAACGTCTTATTACGATTTCCTGCTGAAAATTGAACGTCGCGTCGCGGGAGTTACCCGGGCGAAAGTTCGACTCGGTGAACCCGCAATTCCGAAGCGTTTCACTCGGTGTATTTCGTGGGGGCGAGTGGTTACATGCTCCGTGCATTTTCAGGAATATCAGTGCGCCCTTCCCGAGGGTTTCGGACGTTCCTTCGGGATGAGACGTGATCGCATGAACGAGTCGGTGGTCGCCGTGCTCGCTCAAACGGCATCTTATGCAGCCGGCTAGAATATACGCGGATGTTTGTACCAGGCTGAATCCTAGCCGAAAGTCCAGATGGAACACGCAGTTTAGGGGCTGCAGGCGGTAATCTGCAGGCTCTGGTGAACGAAAATTAAACGCTTATCTTACGCACGAAGCGGAAGCTGCGATAAAACGCTGCAAAATTGTTTTATCGTTCTATTGTGGAATTTCTTTTACAAAAATCTAATATTTTTCTAAGTTAGCCAATTTTACCACGTTTTTTTATCTCAGAAATCTTACAAGGGATGTAAAACTTTGTCATTGATTTTGATGAACATTCATATATTTAAGCCAAAAATATTTGATATCATTCGAAAACTAGCAAATATAATAATATGAAAATAAGAGTAAGAAGTAAGAATTAAACAGTAACATAGATTAATTGAAATTACTATTATTTTATTTTCTGTAGAAAGTTTATAAAATAGTGTTGAAGTTGAGATAATATTTTATTTGAGCTATACTACAAACCGTTCATCCATACTTTTGAATTATTTCCATTCTGCTTCGCTGAATTGATTTCGTGTCCACAAAGGAACATGATAAACGATGAAAATTTTTATCGATGCATTTACATGCAACATTGCGATCGATCCTAAACTAAAAAATAAACAGACTGCGAATTTTCATGTTAATATATCCAGCACAAATATGTGAAATATAGCTAAACATAAATAAAGTTCAACTACATTATCTGCTGCTTGGTATTAAAATATTGGATTCACCAGCTTCACTCATTCTCATATAAACACGTTTCCAACTTCATTAACATGATCTGCGTAACGGATCTCTCATTTCCAGTACTAATTTTGTGCTGCTTTTGAAAAAGTCTGAAAAATTCTGAAGTACTTACTCTAGTCTTTGATTCAATGTGGAAGTGATATTTTAGCTAACTGTTTTTACCTTCTTGCAATAAAGGTAAAAATTCGTGCGAAAATTACGAAGTGGAAATTTTCGTAATACTCAACGACCCAAGTTGCCGGGCGGATGATTAACTTTCGAGTTTCGGTTTGATTACCGAAATTTTCTGGGATTCTTAGGGGTTGAAATCCGACATTCAACGCATTAAATTCCACAAGTACTCGCGTTTGCGCCGAGGTTGACCGCACCGGACATTTTCCAATAGAACGGTCAGTGATACAGACACGTTCCTATTTCGACGCAGCGAATTTCCTGAGACCATTAATTCAAAATACTCGGACAGTATTTTGCCTCACGCGTTAGCTCCCAATTGCAGCATTCTGCTCGCACGATCGTCGGTCAACAATTTATTATATTTCACCGCGAAGTAGTATCGCGCTCGCGTTGCCGCGTTCCGATCATAGCCCGGCTCGCAATTCCATGAAATATTTACTTAATATTCGCGCGGATATTATCGATAAATGTGAACTGCTGCGGAGGGTGGGTCGGCTTAATTGCATGTAATCGTGCAAATTACAAAAGTTCGCGGTTCCCATCGTAGTGAATTAGTTACGGTTTGCTCGGCGTTACGTTACGTTATTACGAGTCAGCATTGAACGTTAAACGCTCTCGTTGTGATGAATTATTATAATTCCGGTGGAGCGAAACACAACGGCTAGACCGAGGGGCTTCCTTCCGCCGCATTGCGGAGCACAATTTACAGAAACTCGCGGAATTTCGAAGTCTGCCCGGGACTTCTGCCACTCCCCTAGCGGATACGAGTGACATTCTTTCTTCCTCGTTGTCTCTCGAACACAGAAGGCACCCTTTCTTCTAGTTTTTCTTTCTTTTTTTACCTCTTTCTATTCGGCCGCTTTTATCTCCATTCTACTCTTCGACGTTCCCCTTATTTCCCTGACCCCCGGCGTCGTAGTCGTCTCGCCGAACAAAATTCATCTCGTCCTCGGCTGCTCCGTCGCAGATTTGTCTTTCTTCTCGTCGAATCTGCGGACCCCGTGACTCCCACGGGTTTATCAGACGGTGCGCGAAGAATGTTATTAAACTTCTAACAGAATCCAACCGGTCTTTGTTATTCATATTTCTGCCGCGATACCTTATGTCGCCTTCCCCCTAATTATATTCCCCGAGGCCCGGAGACATTTCCTTGTCGCAATCCAGCCATTTTCAAGAATTTACAGCGGTTTAACCGCCCACGATACAATCCGGACTTCTGTTGGCGAAAATATTTACCAAACACTTGTGCAGAGGCTTGTGTTGGGCGACGTTTTATGACAGGGATATCGCTTGATAGCTTCAGGTTTGTGGGCAGAATGCTCGATTAAGAGGCAAGGGGCACCATAAACATACATATGTATCAGTTTAAAGCTTCAATTTTGCTATGATTTCACGTTTTTTCCCCTTTTTTTATTAATGTCTTTATTAAAAGACATTAATCAAGCCCCATATATTTTTGTTGTTGCAATTTCACGTTGACAGTCCTGACTAGGTGCCATCTGGTCTAACTAGCTGAACTAAAATTGGCTCTAGACTTGCTTTAGACTCTGGCATCATGAATAGAATATGGGGAAATTGAATGCAATCACGGGCTGTCGCTTTTTTACCTTATACGAGCATATTTTGAGCTGCACAAGGGTTCGTTTGATAGAGGAAGGTTCACTGCACCACGCTGCGCCCCATCATATCAGTCAAAAATGTCTATTTGTGAAAGAAAAATACATGGGAATCTGCTGGTTTTTTTCTCGATGTTTGCTCTACTTTGGGCTTATTTTTCTGTCACAAATAGACATTTTTGACTGATATGATGGGGCACAGCGTGGCGCAGTTAACCTTCCTCTATCAAATGAACCCTTGTACAGCTCAAAATATGCTCGTATAAGGTAAAAAAGCGACAGCCCGCAAACCCATGTTTCGATACAAAATCTAGTAAGATTCTAGTTACTGTCTAGTTATCACACCTGGTGCCCCTTGCCTCTTAAAGCGAAGTTTGTTTTTACACAATTAGCCGTCCTCACTTTGTTTCTGTTTCAAAACATTCTTTATTGATAAAATACGCCAGTTAGGTGCTCCTAGTGGCAACACACGATTAGTACCTCTCGCAACGGCAAAGAATTGGTTTCCGTAGCGGACGGCCACGAGCAGAACGCGCAGCGGACCGCGAGTAGTTCATCAGTCGTGGAAACAGGTTTCCCGGCGTCTTCCAGTGAAAAATCGATCGGGTTCGCTACATTTCTCGGGTTTCGGTAATTGGCGTGCCAGCGGATTCATTAGTTTCCCAGGGACAGACAGTTCGAAGGCTACCAAGACATCTCGATCCTGTGCAACCGTGGAACTGGCGGCCCTAGCGTTTCAATTACGGACCGGCCGAGCCAGGTTTGGTTCGATTCGCGCGCGGCTCGTATTGCATTGTCAAGCTTCGGGGTGCGTTCCGATCTGTACAAAGTGTCTGGCCGGATTCAGATTCGTATTCGTCGCGGGATCGGCATTCCGAATCGCCGTTGCCTCTCGACCATTAGCAACTCGTTCTATGACCGACGCCGACGGTCGATATACGACCGATATGCTTCCCCGAGCGAGACACACAGAAATCTTCGATACGGAAACTGGTTCCGAGCCAGACAGGACCCGATTCAATCGGTGAAATCGGTGCACCGTTGTCGAGGCGGCTTCAAACGCGACGAATTCTCTTTCTCGTGAAGCTTAAGCGACATCTCTATCGTCACCGTGAGAGGAATGAACAGAATTTTTATCATCTTTTTTTTTAAGAAACTATTGAACTCGCCTTTGACCTTAACCCAAAAAATCCAACAAAATCTGAGTAATTTGGTCATTGTAATAAAACCTGCAGAGTTCAAGCTTATCGCGATTACTTCTTGGACCCTTTTTGTGTCTACAAATGCTAATGAAGTTTGGTTTTAGCAATTGTATCATGAACAACATTAATGTTTAAATACGATCAAACTGTGGACTTATGAGTTATTACAAATTCGTAGAACCGTGTCAGACTCGTGTGTGATGAAGATACTTAATTTCCTTTAAACCGAGATGAAATTATATTATGATTTTGTTAGTATATAGGTATTGGAGAACATGTAGGCATGCAATAGATATAAAGTTTCTTCTGTTTTAGAAAACTTACGAACTAAAAATAAGTTCTAATCACTGAAATCGTAAAATAAGTTGTAGGGCTGGGCGTTAATAAGAAAAAAGTTTATTATTAATTAGTACGATCAATATATAATGGATATAATATATAATGGAGAACATGTAGGCATGCAATAGGTATAAAGTGTCTTCTGTTTTAGAAAATTACGAACTACAAATAAGTTCTAATCACTGAAATCGTAAAATAAGTTGTAGGGCTGGGCGTTAATAAGAAAAGTTTATTATTAATTAGTACGATCAATATATATATTTATATATTTATATTACGATTATTACGATTAATAAAAATTAAATTAATATAATAATAATTATAGAAAGATTACGATTAATAAAAAAACGATTTCGCCAGAACTTATTCGAGTTACGAGTCATTGTAACAATCCACCAGGGTACGGTGCCAGAAAGGAGACCAAGTTCGGGACAAGAATGTAACACGAGCGCGGAGCAGCCTCGAAGCGGAACGCTCGACTTGAGCACGTTGCACGGTTCATGCTGCGTTTGCCGCGCTGAAAACTGCAGCCGGAGGATATATCCGAACTGGCTCGAGTGCCGCGCGATCGAATAGTTTACGAGCCGAGTGGATATGCATATTGAGAACCACAGTGCGAGAACAAGTGGAAGGGAACGGAACAAGTCCCCGGCGAAGTGTTCCGGGATCGATCCGCCGCGACGGGAGTTACAAGCTGTTATCTAGTTAATCGTCTCGCGACGATTTACTGCTCTGGGACGCACCGCGAGCCGATCGTTTCGGAGGTGATTTTTTTCGGGCGGAATTGAAATTCCTGATTGCACGTCGGAATGCTCGCCTCCCGATAGACAGCGCCGGGAGCATAGCAGTCGAGAGGTCGTGCGAATTGATGCGATGCTCTCTTTGAATTCTAATTTGTCCGGAATTTGCCAATTGATTTTTTGTTCTGCTAGATGCTCGCCGAGATGACTCGAAGTTGTCCGAGCTGCTTTCTTGGATCTGTAGGTCTCTTTATAAAACGGTTGAAAGGAGACTTAAAAATCTTTATTTCTCTAAGGCAGCTTACTAGTTTATCATCAAAATTACCGTAAATTTTGGCCAAAATGAATGAAATCTCGGTAAAGCTGTTAACAATTCTTACGTCGTGGACCGAACATTACGAAATAATGAACTGAGGGTTCCCAGATCCTTCTTTTCGGTTTGCCATTAATATCGTGGAGAAGGAACTTCGGAATATCTCATATGTATACTATGAATACCACGAGGGAGAAGGTACGAAGGTAGGAGGGCGGGAAGTTGGCAAGAAACGTAGGAAGGAGAGTGCTTTATAGAAAATGGAATGAAGGGGAGGATCATCTTAATCCCCTCCTCCACCCGAGGGATTTCATTCTCTTAAGAAACTCGCTGCGGCGAATGGAATATGAAAATTTGTGCAATGAACCGTCCCGCTTTAAAACGTGTCCATTAATTATTACTCCTGGCACCCATAGGAAACGCCGAAAACGAGTAGACCGGCGTGTCTAAGTGCTTTAATGGATAATTCTCGATTGATTGCGAGTCTCGCGGTTGATTGCGAGAATAAACGACAGAGCCGCGGTCGTCCCCGTGTTCCATGAATATATCATCGAGTTTAACACCGCATTGAACTCGCAATAAATCTGAAATATGCTCGCGCAATGATATATGAAGCATTAAATTAAATCGAGTCGCTGATTTAATCAGCGATGGGCTTCATTGCGACCAGGTGCACGTCTGCTCGACATTTTCACTCCTGACCGTTGCGCTGTAAACAATACGGACTATTCTCGCGTTCTTATTCGCAAACAATACTGAATTCGAACAATCTTCATTCCGA
>CM052333.1:11650413-11670993 GCA_028455615.1 Lasioglossum zephyrum
ATAGAAAATGTTTGTTGGCATGACTGGCGTAGATCGAATCGAGTTCAGAGTCGACTGGAACAAAAGGGTGGCACTACAGGAATACGAGGTTGTTAAGAGGGATGTTCCATCGCGAGGCTTGGGTTCGCAGAATTCGTGGATCTGGTTGATGGGACCGCCTCGTGTCTTATCAGTCTCGAGGAACGCGAACAATGCGCGAATAGATACGCTGGTTGGAGGACTGCTCGGAGGAATGCGCGATTGAAAAATCGATAACTCGATAGGACATTAATGCCTGGGACTGGGAGCATCGTTGATGAGAAATCCCGGTCGGTGATAGTCGGTAAAGCGAGATTTTTCGAAAATTTCGGTGATCTCGACGTTCACGGCTGGATAGGCTAATCGGGGCTCGCGGATCAGACTCGCGGATCGAAATATCTTATCGTATCTAGAGGTGGAGAGGGAATAGACGGCAACGACGTGGAAGAAGCGCGAAAAACTCGAAGTCGCTGCGATGGAAGAAAAGCACGAGGAAGGAGAGAGAAAGCTCGAGACGATACTTTTCCTTTGATGCGGATAGTGTATCGCTGGCAAGGATTCAACGAAAAGCAACGACCGGCTCGGGCACGACCGTTTCTGCCAGGCCGATAATCGGCTCGTTGCGGAATTGATATACACGTGTACCGGTCGTAAATCTGGGATTTGATTCACGGCCAAGATTCCAACGGATAAAGGAGTGCTGTTCGCCTCCTCTCCCCTACCTTGCTCATGGACGAGTGCGGCTACCACCAGCCCACGGCAATAAATTCCTGCGTTACAAACGCCTCTGTCGCCGCTTACAGATGCCGTTGTTCGCCCCCAGACATTTTCCCCGATCGCCATTCCGTTTCCACTTGGTCGCGGACTCGTTCACTCGATCGACCTCGCACGCGATTGAGGCATCTTCTGAGCTCTGGGAATTGATGCTCGGCTCTTGCCGAAGATCGCTCGCTTCTGTAGCCCCTGGCCAAAGAATTCGAACCGCGATATTCAATGTTCCTCGTGGTTTCAACTACTTAAGGTACGCGTCCATCTGAGAGTAAAACAATCGCGAGTTACTTTCGAGAATCAAAATCGTCAGTGTACACCTTGTTGAGAATGCTATTGGAGAGCTGCACGAAAAACTCCCGAAAAGCGAACAATAGGTTGTAACTCGCAAATGGACACGTTCAATTTTTCCCTCGGCGAGCAACTACCAGCTATACGAACGCCATTCGTATATCTGAGAGTCTTTTAGTTAGTTCTCTGTGTCATTTTACAGGGGTGGTTCTCGACAATAATGTAGAACGAAAATGAAGAATAAAAAAAGTTGCGGTTGCGGCTTCGTTATTTAGCTGATAAAAATTAAAGATCCACCTAAAATGTGGCAACACATAAATTTATACATATACATAAATTGAACAATGGGCAGGAGAGTATGGTCTGAGGTAGAAGATTTTTCAATTTATATTGAAAGATATAAATGACTTAAAAAATATATTGTTAAAGATATAGAAATACATACAAACATGTAGACTATATAGAAATATATGTATAGAAATTAAACTCCTCATTAGTTTTATCCGACCGCAAGCACTGTCCATGGTTTAATTAAGTATTTTCTCTTTTTCATTCTGTTCACGAGTATTCTTGTAATTATTGAAATAAAAATGGTCATGTACCCGAGAGGACTTTCCGAGTACTCTCAAATGGACACACAAATCGAGAGTATCCTCGAGAGCAACTGTCGACAGAAACTCTCAGATGGACATTAAAGCTTAGAAAAGAAATTGGTTCCGCTACCGATGTCGATTACCATATTCAATACTGACCATGAAAGCAAACGTCAACGATTTCAGTAAACGTATTAACAACGAATATTAATTCGCTCGTATTATTTTTATTTTAGGTATGCATAGTTCTATTCATTGGACGGCGTAATGGGTTATCGACCGTGCGGAGCTGCATACGTTGGACTTCTTCGATCATGTTAATATGTTTATGTTGGTGAGGATACCACGTAATGATAAGGTTTGAACTAAATTCAATTTGCTAGGCTCCAGTGAAACAGCTTTACAGCAACATTAATGTTTCTGGAATTATTGATTAATCGTATTACAATTATCGTTATGAACGGAGTGGAGCATCTGAGTACGAACTGTTATACCATGGTAATACTGCGGCGAGAAATTCTCGCGGTGACAGAAACGCGGTCAATCGAAAAGCTGGATTTCGCGTAATAATGTCCAAGTCGTATGACCACGTCACAAACGTATTACCGAAGGTCTGCTTATCGTAATATTGCCCACGGGGTGTAACTGCCTACCCCTATTACCAGTTACCTGAAATTTCGTGCCGTCCGCAATATCTAATACCCGGTCCGAGATTACGTCTGCAGCACTCGGCGCGGAATTAAGAATGCCGAGACCAGGCGCACAATAACATAAACCCGTAGCCGAACAGAGATACAACACATCCGGTTTCCCGTGTACGCTGTACGATCGAATAAAATTACGATAAATCGGAAACACGAGCAGTATTGAATTGTTGGCCATTAACCGTAATCCGAATATCGATTCGTAATTGAGAAATTCATCGCCCGTCTCGTTTGTTTCACAGCTATCCTCCGTTCAAAGATTAACTTGTTTTTTCTTTCATTTTTATTCCTCTGTTGCAACACGAAATTGTATTTCATATTCGCCTTTATATTCGTTCGTTTCGTCCTGCACGTTTAATTATTCCATTTTGTATCAAAAAGTCACCGATAAATAAATTATTATGCCTAGTGGTATTATGTTTACTTTATCCTCGGTTTATTCGTAATAGAGAATACCGTAATCGAATCGTAAACAGAGTTGTAAAGCTTTCGGGTGTACGGTACGCAATAGTAGTATAGGTCCGTGCATGGACAGGCGGTATTTACAATGTAGTATTTGCTGATATTCGGTACGGGAATTTAATATTGAAATTAAATTAATTACACGAATTGAATGCCTATGATCAACTATGACATGTAAATTTATTCAACCTGGTCACTCTTGGACTTTTCAAAAATCGCACAATTCGAATTCATTTCTCACTATACATATATGCACGCTTGATATATTAACAATATTTATTCTATAACACTAAGACAATGATAATATCAAGCAGTCCAACCCGTTCAGTCCTGGTTTATTATTTTACAGTGGAATTATTATTCTCCAAGCTTGCTCCGAAGTTTGCACATTAACTACAGCAGGGTAATTGGATTCGTATCTGCGAGGAGGATTGAACCGCGCCATCGAAATAGCATTTACGCGATCGTGCCGATTACTCGGATCATAATAAGCGCGGGACTCGACGCGGAACTATTTCTGTAATGAAATTTTTAACGATCCAAGATCGCGGATAAACCGCGGTGCCTGAGAAACTATGACGAAATTCACGCAGCCGCCGCTGCCGCCTTGTTGATCGTTAACGAAGTTTCGGTGATTAAGGAAATATTGCGACTCAAGAAGTTTACACACTGTGCGTCATTAATAAACTCGGTGCGTAATTACTCACGGGGTCTAATACGCGACACCGTAACCGTCTCGGTGAAATTCTTTCCACGATCCGTCCCCGGGAATGCTTTAAAGCGGCAGCGGCACAGGCCAGCGTGTATTAAAGGAAGATGCATTAAGACAGTGAATTACGGGTAACTTGCTCGGCCGAATAGTTGTCTTATCTTCGCGAATTTTGCTCCACTTTTAAATCTTGTTGAAAGACTCCTCGCCACTTTTCTCAGCTCCCACTCGGGAAACACTCATTATTTTCTCGGCGTATTTTGCGCGCTGGAACGAACACTGGTACCGGTGTCTTGACTCGACACTATCTGTTCCCTTAATTACCGAATCTTAACTGTGACTGTATCTAGAAAAATTAGATTAATCGCAACCCTTAACAAAATTGCAACCCTTAACAGTCGAGTAGTGACTCAGAGTCACTACTAAAAATTGTTTACATTATTAAATATGTTGATATCTAATCAATTACTAAACATTTGAGTATTGTATGAGGTATTATATCAATTTCGTATCCATAAAATGAAAAAAATCATATACAATGGAATTGTTCTAGGTCGAAAGAAATGTTTAATATTCAAGTTAAAATGGCTCCTACTGTATAATTGAAGTCTAAATACACCGTTTCACGTAGCACATTCCTTTATTGTCACAAGAATATTTTAATCATCGTGAGAACACCTGTTCCGCATATTTACGTGAAAACGAGAACAGTAGAGATACAAGCAAATATATTTCAATGTTGTCCATCTTTAATGCTTCACCTCGCGGTGGTTAATCTCTTCTTTTAGAACCGTACAAGGCTATTATCATCATTACTCGAAACATTTACTATTTGTAAAAGTATTGCAATAAACAAACCTCGGAACATATACTTTTGCACCTTGTACACATAATATTAATTTATTATATTCGAGCTACAGCAAATCTGAACAAACATAATACGAAGGTACTACTAAAAAATAGAATTAATAACTTCTCATCATATAATGATACGTGACGAAATCAACGATATTATTTTTCCAGTTCATCTCGGCTTCAATAATTGTTTATGAATATAATGAATTCAATCCTTCATAGACTAAGAAAGTAAAATATTTATACATTTATCGTTCCATTGTTTCCTTTAGAAAACAATTCTTTCGCCTCGTGAAAGATTCGTAGCAACAAAATTGGAATAAAAATTTGCAAAACTATGAAGACCCAAGTAGTTGCTCCACATGAAAGAATCCAACAAGAGTGCAATCGTTTTTTCCTCGATCTCGGTCTTCGTATTCCGTGCATGCACTTTGCATTCGTGGGGATAATACGTAACATAAATTATACGGTTCTGATAGCGTTATCTTTGTACTTTCTCGTTACGGTGCTCGGCTGACACGTAGTGCGCTTATAGTAACACTTCGGTTCTACGCGGAGTAGTCGTCTAATATAATACGGTTTATTATCGGAATTTTCTACGGATACATGCGCGTTCCCGGTTATCGTCTCGACCGATCTTCGAATTACTGGCGACATACGTATAACGCGAGGAATGAAGAATGACGAGGCGCGTTTGTTCGAACGCATTACTTTGCGTTTCGTGTAATTATCAACCGGTATAATTACGGCAGCCGCGTTGAGAGTTTTAGCAGAATTAATGTATGGCGAGTAAATATTATAATGTAATACTACATATAATTTCGCGCTGGCGTTCGCAGTGCGTGGTACACCGTGGCTAGAGTTACGCGGATGATATTAACCGAGTTTATGCTACCGGACATACCAGTGTCGAATGACGAAGGCATTATGCAAAAGAAATATTTTTATTTATGAACGCGGCAGGTGCAATAGCGAATCCGTTCAAAATGATTTAATGCTGTGGTGAATGCGCCATTTTAACAGAATTCCGAGGCTTTCGTACATGCGACGGATTATTTTCGAATTAAATTCTGAAAAATAAATCGCCCTACGGTGTACGATTTATATTTACAATCTCTTCGCTGCAAATATTTTCAGGGAATTTTCGTGTTCGTTACTTCACCTGTCTTTCTTGATTAAATGTGATTAATCATATGTGTGCATTCCGCTTTAACTTCTATTTGGCAAGAGATATTAGGGCTTTAATTTCATTCATAATCGTTGTAAATAATTTCGTAGTAATTATTTACAAGGAGGCTTTTTCCTTTTTCGTATAATAAGGACTCTCTTTTGATTTTCGAAATTCTACAAGGGAAATTCAATCGAGAAGTAGCAATAGGTTTTTAGTATGTGGAAAGAAAAGAGTTGTTCAAAATGTCTAGCTTGCATAACATATTTAAATTTTATCAAAATCGGGAAGAAGTGTCTGTTTGTAAATAATTACCAATTTCTTTATGATGATTATATTTTCCTATTTGGTCAATAAAATGTATTTTAAGAATATTTTGTATTGTACAGCAGTGCAGAAAAATTCTTTTAAAATCATTTTCGCGAATGAATCACGCCATTTAAAATAACTGGAAGCACGAATCTCTGTTTGAAAAATATGACTACCGTCATCTTCGCGATAACCGTGAATAACCATGTGGGCAGTAGCGTATGTATCTCTAAATTGGAAAATTATTCCTACTTCCAGAATGCTTTCTCTGCTGGTGGTCTTAAAAAGTGGCTGCAGTGCATTACGTTAGATTAAAATAAAAATTAGAGGAATGCATCGGGTAGCATGTTGGCGCAAGTGAAAAACGTTCCTCTCGCGGCAAAAACGCGGCAGACGGTATATGCGATTGGATTTTCGAGAATGTTTAATTTCAGTAGTACTCCCTGAGAACATATTCTGGAGCCCCTTGGGCGTCGTCTTCTCTGCGCACGATTGAGAAACCTTCCTTCAAGCTCGCTGAATTATTTACGATCGAAGATGGCGTTTCCCAAACCGGCTTGCATCGGTCAAACATTCATAAAGCTACTCTTTTCGGAGTTCTAAAAGTGCAATACTTTTCATTACTGACAACGGCCGGTTAGCAAATCGAAAGTTGGCAAAAATTTTCTGCTTTGCACGAAGCCCATACGATGTAATTGACATAACTTTTCTCTACTGAGAAAACAATTCTAAAAATATACGTTACACTGAAAACATTAAATTCAAAGTTAAAAAATTGTTAGCATTTTCCTCAACCGTTTCAATTTAACAATCGAAAATACAAATTCTATGAATGTCACGTTAAACGTTATATTCGCAACGCTAAATGTAACAAACAGATAAAAATGATTTCTCTTGAGTTTTTTTATTTCCAATACGCGGCGTTTATTGGTTAGATTAATTTAGTAAACTAATAATCTACATAGTCAGACGTGATTTGAATAGTTACTACACCGCACATTTGATTATAATTGGTTTAGGATTTACATAGTTCATTTTGGAAAGGATTGTAATTATGCAATCATATTGTATTCATGGAAAACTATGAAACAAATTAATTTATTCCTACGTAAACTGCTATTAAATTACGGGGTGCCCCAAGAATGTTCGAGTTATGGAGTTATTAATAAAAAAAACACGGACCAATTTAAGAGCGGCCACAACGCGCGATGGTGAGTCGCCGTGGTGAAGCAATGAACAAGGAGCAAAAATTGATTTAATTAAAACTCACCTTTTTTCTAAGGATGTGGCTAAAACCGAGCGAACCCGTAAACACCCATACCCGGCTCTAACTACATTACTGTCCCGAATTTCATCTCCCAAGGGACCGACTTTCCACATTAACGCCTGAGGAGACTTCGCTAGAACCACGCTTGTTTTCTTCTTATAATATTAATTAAAACTCACCTATTCAACCGTAAATGCAGTTGACTTCAGAAATACAGTAGTGCCGAAAGTGAAGGGAAGTACGGCCAGGTCAATGAACTGCACAGTTGATAATAGATAATAAATGCAAGCCTCGAATTGACACGTCTTTAGATATGTTCTCTCTACCGCGGTTCGCACGACACTGACTACGCAAGTATTTTTCTGAAGAGTTTCAGGAAAGGGAGGTCCGGCAAAAAAGGACACGAGTGAGACCGTTGTAAAACATCGTCCGTCCTTCTTGTACAAACTTTCATAAGGGAGGTATAGAACAATACAGAATCATAAACGCCAGGCGTACCTGACATTTTGACCTCTTGATGGATAAAAGGACGGACCTTTTTCCCGAATAGTGTCCTGTTTACCACGTTTTTATTTGTTTGACTAACCACCCGTCGTTTGACATGTGTATACGCCCTTCCTAAATTCTTCAGAAAAATCTTTAGTGTACTAGAAATGGCAAATTAATAGACCATTAAACAATAACTATTTTGTGCCACATTTCACGTAAATTCTGGTTAACAAAACTGTCAACGGCTGAAAGAAATTTCCATTGTCGCGTACAATCGACTACATGTTTCAAATGCAGTAACCTGACTGTTTGCTGGTTCATTCTTGCAATATGAAAATGGATGCACACATTTTCCTGGGGAACGCGTAGCATCGTGGCAATACAAAGTGACAGAGGAGACACAGAAATACGAAGTAAGACAGGGAACAGACGAAAAAGGGTCTGGTGCACAATGCAACGGACACCCGGAGAAATTATGCCGAAGAGAGGAAGAAAAAAAAAGGAAGAACGAAGAAGAACGCGCCGCTGCTAATCTTAATAATGCTTTCAGCCAATCTACTTCACTGTTTCGTAACTCCGGTGGCACCGTGTCCGGATGTTTGTTTTCTTTTATGCAGAGTTATACGCCTCGTGGAACTACATTTTCATTCGTTCATGCACTTCATGCTGTTACTACGACATAGAACTTCTATGGGGACTTAGGTTTATCTTCGGTTTAAACTTAAACTAGCTTGAAGCCCTGGCGTTTTAGTGATTCTCGAACGGAATACGTCTGGGCTACTTCAATCGACTAGCTATTAAATTATTTGCATAATTCTAGGGAGAGTTTTATTAGCGGTAATACAGTTCCGCAAAGTTTCGCAGACCCCTTTAGCGAAATAAGCAGCAGTTTTCACCCAGAAGAAACTCTGGACGAAATTGCTCGCACAAAAAGGTCGATGTTCTGGCTTGTTGCACGTTGACAGGTTTCTAATACATTGCTCTATACAATTTACTGCACTTTCCGTTGACTGTGCCATTAATTAAAACTTCGACCCAAATGATATCGTATCCGGCAATGTATATCTGCATAAATGTTACAGGAGTTCGAGTAGAAAGTTCCGAATCTATGTACCGCGGCTCGCAAAACCTTCCAGGATGCACCTGTGTACTTTTATAAACTATATCTAGTTTATGCTAATGTTCTCGTTTCCCTTTTTACAATCCTGTGCATCAATACCTTATGCATTATGCGAAAAATTCAGCATTACAGTAGGACATCGATTAGCCGGCTTAATCAGGAGATAATCGAGACCCGAGGGACACAATTAAAATGTACATTATATTAAAAAAAATTTTATTTTTGAAAATTGTTTTCCCTTCATAATATAATGATATTTTATAAACACATATTTGTTTATAATCGGGATCCGGTTAATCGAGGTCGTACTGTATTACGTCACCTTAAAATTTTTCCATAATACTTCGTTGAAATGACGTCTAAAAATGGATAAATATTCGTGGTCTAGTTCTAAAGCCTCAAGCGTTCAATCAAGTACCGATACATACTAATTAATCGATCGACCACGAAGTTCCACTTCTCAGCACATGTTGTAGACCTATTCTACTTATCAGTGTGTCGTACATAATATGTGTCGTAAAGAGAAGTTTAGCTCGTCCGATCAAGTGCTGACATATACTACTTGTCCGATTTATTACGAGCGTGTTCTACTTGTCAGCGCACGTATAGGTCCATTCTACTTCCCGCGTCAGTGATAGATTATTGTACTTCTTCGGTACTATTCTATCGCCTGACCGTGTACTTTTTCATGCTACTTGCCTGACCTGATTCTGTCTAACACTACCCGTTTGACGCTCGTGGGAACATTTTTCAGTGAACGGTGCAGAATTTAACAATTTTCATGAACTTTTTTAGCGTAATACGTTTCACGCAGTCAGCTTTCGCGGTACAAAGCATTTTTTAGTACAGTTTTGATTAATCGATTCCTGATTTCATCTCGTCCCCAATAAAGTTTAAATAAATATCTCCGTGAGCACCACAACTTGGAAGACTTTTGTGAGAATTATTCTTTGCAATGTTCATTAGAATCTCAATTAGAATTGTTGGGATCCAGAGGTCTCTATAAATCTAAAGCACAGTGTTGCTCGATTTTCATTAACTATAGACCTTTTTCATTACCTCGAGTTACTGTTACAGCTACGTCCATATAGGTCTAAGCACCGGGCGCATTTAATCCGATCACCATGAAAGCTAGCCGTCGAATTAATCCCTCCAATAAAAGAGAAGGAAATCCGCAGCCAGTCTTAAAAGAGATTTCCATTCCAAGCACCCTCGGTAAACTGCGGTAATCGTTATCTAATCGCGTATCAGCAAAGGAGAATCTTTCACGCCCGCTACTAATTGCCCCCGTAATTAGAGGTTCTTTTGACGGGGAGCGTTCGGTCGGAAAGTTTCTCCTAATAGGCGCGTTCTTGCCTTGCCCGAAGATCATCTTGTCCCACATTCGTTGTTCTTCGTATCATTCAACGAACATTTCGAACGTACAGTGGGCGTCCAAAGTATTCGTGCACCTTTTAAAAACAAATCACTGTTTCAAAATTGGACCAAACAGCTTGTATTTTTTAAGACGAGGGAAGATTAGTTTACTAGCTAATGCGTAAATAATTTTTTTGAAACTTGTTACTGGTAATCGCGAAGGAAAAAGTAAAGATCACGATTTTTTAATTTTTTTATCTGTGTTTGTAATAAAAAAAGTTTTATCGAAATCGATCAAGGTTGTTATGAAATATAATTGATTGAAAATAGCAAAAATTGTAACAATCTACGATTTAAATGAATCGCAAACCTTTTTTAAATTTACATTCGATTTCAATGAAACAATTTGCAAACTACATGTTTTACATTTCCATTACTTGCACGTTAAGTCTTTCGTTTTTAAAAGGTTTACAAATACTTCGTACACCTACTGTAGTATCTCTTTCGTCTACCGTATTGTTTGACATTCGGTCAATTCACGCTATCGGGCGTTCTCCATTAGCCTTGTTCGCGACAAAGACCGAAATGGAAACCGCTGAAAGAAATTGGAACGTATGCAGAGGGCCACCGACAAGCTTTAATCCAATTTCCATCATATATTCGAGCGGCATTCGAACGTCTCTACGGGTCCCCAAGGGTGAAACGGTAATTCGTGATTGGAAAAGTGATAAAGTAACGACTTATCGATTTACCGGCTAACGGTCACTATGAATATTCAGAACTGTGATAGTGGCCGAATGTAAAAAGGAGTCGACGACGACGGGGGGCGGGATATCCGCGGTGAAAGGACTTACTTTCGTCCACAATTTTCGAACGACTGTTACCGGATATTCCAAGAATTTTCTCATTTCCATCCTGGGTCTGTCTGTCCGACCGTGGGAGTCGTTCCCGTTGAAAAATGAACGGGAAAAAATCTTGTTGGAAATTTTCGAAATCGCGCGTATCGATCGGCCGCGGGGAACCGTGCGCGCGTGGAAGAATTCACGAGGAATTCCGCGATAAAAAGTTTATCGACGATAAAAAAGTAGTTTCCGTTTCCGAAAAATGATGATAACGTGACGCGCGACTCGCATGATTGTCCTTTTATTTCGTATAGAGAAATGGTTACAATTTTTCAAGGGGATACCGGAAGGAGGCAGATGAAGCGACAATATGTTCCGCCTCGAATAATCTAATTCGTGGAGATGACATAAGTTAGAACAACTTCTTCCATTCGACTCGCTGAAACAACAATTCACAGTATTTCCATGCGTTCGAAAGAAGGACTGGGACAAATATTGCCGGCTATCGATTCTCCTTTCTCCGTCCTCTTTCATCGGATGCCCGCGGACGCACCGCTTGCATGCAGATGTCTGGCGCGGGGTCTCGAATATTTAACAATATGGATATACCGGTTATTTCCTCGTTATGCTCTGCAACCATGCGCGCATGCATAGTGTCCGCCTAGGTCGCATTGTTTCGCTGGAAACAATAAATTTCGCAAACGGTAATGAACACCGTGTACCAAACAATTCTGCCAATTTCTGCCGCACTGGGTCTCATCGAATATGCGCTGGTCGTGCTCCGTTAAGGCGACTATTCACGAATCGCATGAAACCTTACCGGAAACTTTATTTCAACCTCATCTTCCTCAAGGTGTTTGTCCACAATTTCTCTTAAAAACCTTTGTATGCTCTCTTCGTATAAATTGAGCAAGGCATGAATATATGTGATGAATAGACAGCGGATTTTAAAACAATAGAAACATTAGAAGAATTGAAAAATACTATTATATTATTTTTAATCTATCGAAGCTGGCGGAATAACCTTTTCTGTCGATCCAGTTTTCTATATTAACCTAGAAAAATTTGGTAACCAAATAAACAGCAGCAACCTCTCGCTACGTTAACCTTTTTTATTAAACAAATAAAATCCACGATTCGAATGGATGGTTCAGGCGCTGCTTCGTTAGAAAAATTGTTTTAACGCGGAATTTTTATTAATCCTAGTTTCGCTATCAGCGTGTTAAAACCTCGGGGACACGCACGCGCCTATCGAGTTCACCGATTTTCAATTACGTTCTATCGGGTGCGATTAATGGTAATAGCGTCAAACGTCCGCAGCGGCATTTAACGCACATGTCAATTATGAAGTTAACCTTCCCTTCAATTCTGTATATACGATTATCGGTGCGTGACTATGCTCGTAATGTTGCGTAATAACGGTCGATGTGGACCGATCCGAAACAGTGGATTTTCATAATGTAACTGCGCAAACGTGCCCTTCGAACCGGAAACGTTCCTACAACCATTCCGTCGGGTTCGTTGCACTTTTACTACGAGCATTGTTACGATCAATATTTGCGATGGCTTCTTCGGCGTTGTTGGTGCCCCTTCGGCACCGGCCGTTCACCTAATTATTCCACCAATGGCTTTGCATTTACTATGCGAGAAGAGATCGGACAAACGCGCGTCATTAACGCCGAACCGACGAAGTAATCGAAATTACTGGTTCACGCACAACCTGGAAATGTTACTTTGCCATTTAAATGCATATTCTGAAACCACTTGCGAATTTCAGTATAATAAGTTTCGTTTTATTCAAGATATTATTATTTTTCTCTCAATGTTCTATTATTCGAGAGAAATTCAGCATTCAATCATTTTACAATCACGGCTGCAATTGTAAGCATAAATTACTTTCTAAAGAACTGCAATTTCATTTGGGATCGTTGCAATTCACTTACAGAATTTAATACAGATTTTTTGAAAAGAGAATTGTGGAAACGGTAGGGAAATATTCCAATATAATATAATTTCATTAAAACGATATTCGAGTTTTCAATATTAATTTATTCCTTGGCAGTCGAGGGGTGGCTCAAAGTAACCACTAAAAATTACGGTACCTCTTTTCACAATATTGTTTACATTATTAAATATGTTCGTATCTAATCAATTGCTACACATTCGAGTATCGTATGAGGAATTATATCAATTTCATATCCATAAAATGAAAAAAAAATCGTGTAGAATGAAATTATTATCGGTCGGTAGAAATGTTTAATTTTCAAGTTAAAATAATTCAATGCAAAGGATTAAGAAATATCTGAATTGTAACGGGAAAATGTGAATGCTTTGTTTAAGAAGATCATAGATGTCCTTATAAAGTCTGACAGATTAATCGATAGCTGGTACTTTTATTTTACCCTTTCAATGTTTATATCGAGTATAGTCGTTATGAAAAGAACCTCGTGTATTTAAAGTGCGCTTTGCAGTATAGAAGAAGAACAAACATAATTCCAACTTAAAGGTAATTATACAGAGAAGTGCACATTCTTGAAATAAAACAGTTAAGAAGGTTAATGGTTAATCTGATTGTTTTTTCTCTGTGCACTCGGAGTGATATTTTTTTTCAGTAACGGTGCAGCAATCGAATTTCATAGGAGAGTCACGAGACAGGGGCGCCTGCAAATTGCAAACCGCTCGATAATGGAGACCGTTAGCCTGTTATCCTGTAGGAATAATTTCGTAGCCCGTAATGAACGGCGTAATCGTGCGGCTTTGAATTATTACGCGCCGCAGAATTCGCTAGTTAGTCGAAACTGTTGAACGACGTCTCCGAGATCAAGAGGCAGACGATAGTATCGTTGCCTGGATCGAGGAATCCGACGTATGAGAATCCCGATGGGGTGGAGAACGCGGACCGCAATTCCTGCGGACAATTAAATGAATTTCGATGAGGCATTATTAAGTATCTTCAATTATTTGCCTCGCGTTTCCCTCTGTTGTCGCGGATTTATCTCTGTCGGTGCTCTTGCTTTGATCCTGACAAACGGATATTGGCACGCGCGTACAGAACTGAAAAACAGCAAAAAAAAATCATTTTGCATCATTAAACGTTGTTTCAAAAACCATCCACGTTCTTCGTACCGAAGCATTCGCCATTTAGTTACTCGTACAACCGGCTCGGGAAAGAAAAACGAATTCGTAGTCTGGAAAAATGAATTTAATCTGTAAACCGTGAATTCTATGCGCGTACAGATTTCGCGAACATATACAACGCAATAAAATGAGCGCGTTTAATATTCCTTTTACGTCTACATCGAATAATGAATCTCGTGATATAAAAAGAAGCGCACCCAGTTTTCGGTTAGCAGAAATGACTTTGATATGGGTACGGAGAAATTTGATAAAAATTCAATTAATCTGTGAACTGTGGATTTTACGCATGGTTTTACCAATCGCAATGAACCAAGCGATTTCACTTTAAAACACCTTTTACGTCTTCGCGTTAATGAAATCCACTGTTATAAAAAAAATAGAAAATCCGCATTCAGCCTCGGCGAACAGATTCATAACAATTTCCATGAAAATCCGTGATACGTTAGCAACGCGTAATGAATGCTATGACGAAACACCTCCTTTCTTTTCCTCCTATTAAAAACATTTTAATAGCGAACGTGGTTCTTGAATCGGGAGATTCAAATCCGAATCCAGCGTGTAGTATTTTTACGAAAGAACTATTTGTTATGTAGAAAAATGATCGAACCGTGACGCCGAGAATAAAATTCATAATATCCTAAAGATAAATTACGATCGATAAACTAATTAATTAAGTATGTAATGAATAATGTTTCGCCGTGAGTCTTGTTAATTAATAGCATTGGCCAATGTTGAACTCAAATGACACAGATCTTTCAATATCGTTATTTTTTTACTGATTCTACAAAAGCATATTATTAACTAAAATTTACTGACCGGCGATCATGAATTCTCGAATTTTCATATTTCCAGCTTCTGCCAGGTTTTCGGGTCCGCGACCCCTCTGTGCAGCTTGCGTAAATTTCGCGCGCGTGGCCGAAGCCGTGGCGCATAAAGTTTGAGATCCAATAAATAGAAGTTTCCATTCGTACATTGTTCGAACGGAAATACATTGTCGCCCGCGCGAGGGAGCAAATAAATACGATTCGAGTAAAACCGTGTCCCGCGTGGAAAGCCGAGCCGATAAGAAAATAGAGGAAGCACGGTATCGCGCAGCGTCCCATTTAAATTCACAGAATTCTCGTTTAATAGATTTTAAATCTCCTCGGATCTCTCTCTCTCTTTCTCTCCCCATCTCTCTTTCTTTTGCATCAACGCGCAAATCTGCTCGGCTCACGTTCAGCGTTAGATGCAAACTTGGCGATCACATTCGCGGCACGTGGTCGAAAAAGAAGAGTGGAGGGAAATAAAAGTTGTGAAGAAGTCGAGAGGGGGAAAAAAGAAGATGATGACCTAGTAATTACGAGATTCGTGTTGCTCTTCGAGAGGCGCACGTTTCGAGAAAATTCGTTTCACCTTTCGCTTTTAACGCGCCCTGGTTTTCAACCGTACTTGAAGGCTCCTCGTTTTTTTAAATTATTCATAACATCGGGAATCAGATGAATGCTGAGAACTATCGTTCGCTGCGATTCCATCCAATGATCTCCCGTTGAGAATTCGCAATGTTTCTGGGTGTACGTTGAAATTGTTGGAAATCTGGAAGATGAAAATATTTTAATGCGTTTCTGTAGTATACGTTTTTATTAATTAGATGATTATAGGATAGATCGTATAGTGATTTGTTCTACTTTTAATAATTGACTTAAAATATTGAGAAAATACATGAAGAGTAATGTTTACTAGAACCCCTCATGTAATAATCGAGGAAACCATTTGTAAACTTAAGGGGTTTCTGCCATCACTATGAAACGAACTAGAGATATGAATTCCCCGAAATGGTACTCTACGCAAAGAGGTATGGTTTTATAAATATTCATACTAGGCAGATACACATAAAAGTGCTTTTACCACTTACAACCACTACGAACATTCTAAAAGCTCAAACATTATATAATAGTACACTTCTGAATTATTAAAATGTCTGCACCATCAAACTTCAAACTTTTCAGACCAGGTTATTCCAAAAAGACACACGTAAGTTGTATAGTTTAACATGAGATAAAAGGTGTGTGTATTGGATCAGGAAAAACACAACAGAGAACCATAAAATAACTCAAAAAGAAAAATTGATACACAAAGTGGTACACCTAACATTGTTCCTCGAAGTTACTTCTAGACTAATATTATATGTGGGAAAACGTGTCAAACACAAAAGCTGCACCAATAGAATCGTATATCAAGTTTTAAGTAAAGAGGAAGCTTTAATCTTTAAATCCATGGTAGATTGAGTCACGAAAAAAATTTTCCAATATTTTCGTAAAAGGTTGTCAAAAACAATACTCACTACATCGAAAAAATCGAAGGTATCTTATCATAATAAAGCGTTAAACTGGTAAAACTGTACTTCCATTCTTCGTTAATTCCAAACAATTGGATCTCACCCGGCTTTCCAATGTAACAAGCATTTGGCAGGTAAGTTAAAGTGGCAGAGTTTCGCGACTGGCCCCTGAAAATTCGAAACGGGTGTAGCGAAAAGTGGCAAGCGCGTTCGGCGAGTAATCAAAGAATTGCGTAACATCGCGCATATCGAGTGAACGCGATGCACTTGCTCGGGCTAGCCGATACTCATTACCGTGCCAATTTCGTTACATGAGACGATGCTGCACGGTATCGCGAAACACGAAACGTAAACCAGCCTCCATTTATTATTACGCGTTCCTAAAAGCAGGGAATTTCATCCGGGCGTTCCCGCGCTGCGAAACAAAATGGAAGAACACGTTTGATGGGATCGCGAAGGCGTCGAAGAGGCTGGCAACACCTTTTCCTCTTCATCCCCTTAGCTCGTAGGGCAAAGGGTTCAAATGGATCAGACTCGAGGGTTAGAGGTCTTCGTAGCACGGTTACTTTTCCTACACGTCGTTTGCATACCATTCGCCCAAGCAGCAATGCATATGCATGCGGTGCATCCGACGCGATCCGATTATTCCATGGAGAAAGCGGTGCAAGGTGAAAAAGGCTGGCACAGGGATGGATAGCGGGACACGGATAAAGCGGTCGGCACGGCGAGAGCCTGGTAATATTCCCTAATTACCGTTGGCAAGCTGCGTGATGGAGCTCGTACTCGATTCTACGTCGATTTCGCTCGCGCCGCGAATAATAATGCACCCTCCCGATTAGAAGCGCGGGACGGTCATTCCCGAGGGACGTGGTCGATTAAAGGAATTAAGAATTTTCATTCCCCGTTCCGGAAGCTTTCTTCCGACCGTTTCTTCATTAAACAACTTCCTTAATGAAGCGTTGAGGAGAACGAATCGGTATTGGCCGCGATCAGTGCCAAACCAGTGTGGACGGCTGTAGAATAATAATAATAAATACTGATCGCCTCGAATGACCGTCGACTAGACTGCGAATTTTATGCATTTACGGGGAAAATATAAAATGCCATCGAACGGTAAAGACGTCAGAAGAATTTAAGTATATTTGCCACGCTATTTTCCATTTATTAAAGCTGTGTAACTCTTGCTTTCTAAAATCGATTCAGATAATTTTTACTGAAATTGGGAAAATGTTTCCATGAAAAATTGTCGAACGAACTGACGCTGGTACAAGAAAAATTGTAGGAGATCTGTATAGGTATTACAGTTTTCTCGTTATTGCAAAGCAATATGCATCAGTAGCGTGATACTCGGCAGTTCCAGAATCCAACAACGAGAGTAAAATAATTTCAAGTTTTGAAAAAGTTATTCTGGCGCGTCGACTGGTTCCCGGCGGAATAGTTCGCTCGAAAAACATTTCTTAATTACTCGCGGACGAGGTAAAAGTTTCCCGGGGACCGGATAATTTCGCCGGGAATTAAGCTCGGTCAAGTAAACTCTTTTGAAGGTGGCCGGGTCTGGTACTGCTCTCAAAGAACCATCCTCTCGCGACGACTCGGCCATTGTGAATGCACTTTGCAATGTTATTTCCATATCTCGCCGCGCAGTGTTACTTTGACGTCTTGCGCCCGCGTTTGAAAGGACTCCGCGGCGGCCGTCGACGTCGACGACGCCGCCGCCCGACGACCGGCGTCGTCACAAAGGAGAATTCCGTCACGAGCGAAGACCACCTGTCTCGACGGGCTCCCGTAGTTTTCTATGTAAGCGCGGCCAACGGGAAGATTTCTCCTGGGGAATGGTTGCGTCTGAGAATGTGCATTATTCATTCGAGGCTCGCGGCTACGCTCCCCGGAGGAAGCTTTTTGACGGCCGGATTCACCATTCAAATGTTGGACCGATTGATCGGCTCGCTATATAATTGGAGATACCATTACCGATTGATAATTACATGTTAGCCACGCATCAACCCCACCGCCGTTTGTCGAATGTATCGTTCTGTGAAATATGCCGCTGTCCCACTAGATAACAATATTGTCATCGACACGACATGTTCCATCAGAAAACTGCTTCCATATCATAATGAATTAGAGATCAGTTACACGTCAACAAAGGGACAACGCTTTGTGTTGTTTCTGGTCGATAATTATTATTATAGGTTTTTCAGCCCTTGGATTGCCACGATGCATATATATGGATATCTTTTGTCTATAATTTTGATAATGAGATCCTCTTTGTCATGGAAATGGTAGTACAAACGAGGATAGATGTCAATGACAGAAAGCTCTTTGTACTGTTCGTCGTTCACGATGAATGCTACGGGTTTTTGAACCTTTGGATTATTATAATGACACTTTACAAATTTGTTTCCTGAATAAGATTTATTCTATCATTTTCAACGAACTCATTTTTACTGTTCGAGTAATTGCAGAATAAAAGATCAGTATTCGACTGCAGCAAGTTAAATGTAAAAGAAATATTGGTTCTGACTGTTGTATCATGGTTCATGGAGTACCAGAATTTCCGCAATGATAATAAATATCAATAGCAGTGGCAAGGAGCTAGGTCCCGAAAACAATAGATCCCATCGATCATTGAGAGCCATCAGGCCTGACGCAAGACACAGCAAACTGTGGAAAGTAATCATTTTCATTTTTCCTTCGGCCGCAAACATTACGCAGACATCGATCACGAGTTTCTGACACGTAGCGCATGGGAGCGAAATAGTCGTCCATGCGGAGAAAATGGAATGAATTTCGCGTCGAAGAGAAGAGAGGACACGGCGATCTGTCACAATAAAATTGCGAGCACTTAAGGCCGCAGCCAGCCAGAAATATTTCTAAAAAGAGCGATGGGAAGAGGATTAACCGTAATTCTCGACGGTTCTTTACAAAACTGGTTTCAACGCAAAATGGATGCGTGAATAAATGAATTGTTCTGGTTAGTAATGCATCCGGCAGAGATGGACTTGCGGAAATAATTTTTCCGTGAAAACAAACCGCTGAATAGATAAGCGAGCAACTTGCAAACGAGTTAATAGTTCTGCAAACGTACACACGCTCACCAGGAGATTCGTGCACACATTTATGTGTGTTTTTCATTCATAATGCAATCGTCTCTTGGCTTGCGCGACGAATATTTCGTTTATACGGTACGTTTATCCGCGCGACTAGAAAATACATATTTCTTGAACATTTATCGAACATGCATTCCTATCGACCTTTTCCGCGAAACGAGAATTCGAACTCTGAAGCAATTAAAAAAGCAAAATTGAGATTGGTTCTACCAGAATTGGGTTTTTTCATGTTATTGTTTTTGTACAAATACGTGATGGAAAAATTGTTATGCTGTGCGCGCGATTTTCTTTTACGTAGCTTGGTTTGGCAGATTCCAACCACGAGATATTCACCGTGAAAGGAAACCTTGTGAAACGAACGTACTGTGAAAAAGCTGGAACAAGTCTATCCGTATCTGCGAAAAATTTGATAATTTTTTAAAAAACTGCGCGTGTTATCGATACCCGTAGAATCATCGGGAGTATCGAATACCGATAACCCAAAATTCAATTCTCTCCACAACCGGTGCCTATGTATTTACAAAAGTTTATGGATGAATCGTTCATCTATCGTCTCTAAGCCATACAAACTGTAATACGTTGATGATATATTCAGAGAGAAACAGAAATAAACTATTAGCTTGCTCTTTCGAATTTAGAGACTAAAAAAAAACAATTGCCTTCACTTTTAAAAACATACACACATGAAACTCGACTGCCGCATGAGGCACAGTGGAGTCAGAGTTAGGCAAAAATTTTATCTAAATAAAAAAAGTCGAATAAAGTAGGTTTTTTCCAAGAGGATTGTAAACCCACTTTATTAAAAATTTATATTTAAATAAAATTTTTGCACAACCCTGACTGGAGTATTTGCCCGGATAAGTTGACCAAAATTATTTCAGCATTACTTGACGGCAGCTACAATAGTATTTCCCTAGTAGCACAAAATATTATATACACATTCATATAATATTAAAAAGAGATTCAATTTCTTCTTAATATTTAAATATACATACAATATTTATTTTATATTAAGTAACAAATATTTCTTTTTAAATATGTAGGAAATATCTATTTCATATTAC
>CM052333.1:11671093-11716690 GCA_028455615.1 Lasioglossum zephyrum
TTTTTTCTAAATATTAAATGAAGCTTTATTTAATATTAAAAAACAAAATATTTTTCCTACTGTACAGATAATATTTATTTCATATTATAAAAAAAATATTTTTTTCTTATTATAAAATAAATCTTTATATAATATCAGAAATTATATAATATAATATAAAAATTTCTTAATTGTGATAGGTCCTTTGAAAGATAAAATGGAATATTCCCTCAAGCAGTGCACAGAAAGTAATAGATATTCATAGTTTCTAATTTTTGTCATAACTTTTTCCTACATTTGAAAATTTTATTGAATGTTACTTAAATATTGAATTTATATTTTTCAAATATTGGATTCACATTTACTTTATATTTTTTAAATATCCAGTTTATATTCTCTGAATATTTAGCTTATATTTTTTAAACATTCAATTTATATTTCTTGCACATGTATACAATATTCAGATCCAATATTTTTCTCATATGAAAAAATGTGGCATAAAAAATATGTTTCTAATGTTTGAAAAAAATATTTATCCAATATTTTTGTGCTACTAGGGTTAATAAAAAAATACATAACGTGTGAAAACAATGGCATCATTTTCCAGGATCATTAACGGAGGTTCATGGCACAGGCAACCTCAAGCTATCGATAAATCAATAAGGCGCATCGACTACGCGAAGTTGATTAAACTAGTCCGCGGTCTCGCAGGAAGCGAGTCGTGATCGGTGACATTCCGGATCTAGCGCGATGACAGATAGTTATCGGAGTAACGAAGCGTGGTTTCCACCTTAAACCCGGCGCCAACGTTCGCGAGACTCGGTCCAATATGCACGAAGAGGACACCGGCTCGGACTAAGCTTCGAAATTCGAGCCCACGTCTCATCCCTTGATTAATGACGCCGATCCCATGATCGATCGGCAGCCGCTCGATCGCCCGGCGAAATCGCGGAAACACGAGCGCTACACTTGACGCATTTTCGCTCCTGTAATCTTATAATCCGTCGCCGTGGTAAACTGCGAATAAAGATTAAAATAGCTCCCGATTAAAGCGGCCGCGTTCCCCGGTTTTAATTAAGGCCCGCCGATCGGAACAATTTTCGATGAGTCTCATTAAAATGGCTGATCGTTAAGAGGCACGTCTGAGGCACTTTTTGATAATTCATTTCTATTCTACAACGCTGAAGTTAATCAACGTATTTTTGTTCAATGAAACAGTGTGATGGATCCGATATAACTCGTTGTTGAAAAACTTATTTAGTGTAATTCATTTAAGCACCCCATGTAGTGTGAAACGAAAACACGATAGTATTGAACAATTTGTAAAGTTGTTCTACTGCGATGGAAGTTTACTCTGCAGCACTGTGTCTGACGTTACATTTTCCGAACTCTTTACTTTTTTCATTACACCGTTCGATGAAATCGCGAAGTAGACATAGAGTGCAGCAGACAGATGATATGATCAAAGAGAAGACGATTCTTTATCCGTAAATTGAAAATTTGATTTTCTTTTCCAGTTAGTTACTCTATATTGTTGTATCAAAAGTTGAAGAAGTTCTATCAGAAGTTGGCAGACCTTCGGTTAGCTCGCACCGTTCCGATTAGCAGTTCCAGCACGTTATACTTGCGAACTATCGTTAGAATCAGTGCCGGATTAAGCCAGCGCGGGGCCCATAGAAAATGTTACAAGGGGCCCTAGGTTTTACACGATAGTATAATAAAACACGATAAATGACCTTTTTTTAGCAAAAATAACTTGGAACGGTATCGACCAAATTTTAGGTCAATTTTTTGCTGCAAGCGCGGGGCCCGTAGCATTTGCTACTCCTGCTACGGGCCTTAATCCGGCACTGGTTAGAATGTTAATGAACAAGGCAAAATGCGATTGAGAACAAAGTTGATGTTTTTGGCGCACAGTTTTTGTTTAGACCCTTTTCAAGAACATAATGATTGCGTCTGTGAATTATTAAAACAACATAAAAGTAATATTTTGTTGATGAGAACATGTTAAACACTTTTTGAAATATGTCAACTTACTTGTTGATGGAAATAACTTTAGGAATTATAGAAGAACAATGCCACGTGCTGTGTTCATGTCTTACTTGTAAGATATTGAGACAAACAGTGAAACTCTCTGAAGTCATGAATCAGATACTCGATCGATGCGTAGATCAATCGATATTCGGCGGTTATTTCAAACCTTAAAAAGTCAAATTCTAACCACATTTAACTGTCTGTATACCACGTTGCCATGGTAACTTAGATTAACAGTCGAAATTCGATTAATAAAAGATAGCAAACATTTGCATTTTAAAGAGACTGGATTTAGACCTTATGGTATAATCACGGTTAATGTAATTGTTTGGAAATTTTCATCATAGAAACCATTGATTGAGAACATTGCAGATCTTCCCGCAATTGTCTGTTTCATTTACCTGCAGCTACCACACCTCCGACAATGGTAACAATTGATTCATGCTGCATTGAACGAGAACAATTTTTCAAAATGCTCCACAATGGAGAAAATAATATTAGCTATTCTCGTATGGGATTTATGTAACGCAGCAGGAGGAAGTCTCGGGATCGTTTCAGCGTGTTAACGGAGATATGTGCAACGATGAAATTCGTGCAGGAGGGAGCGGAATGTCGGAGGAAATCGAATTATACGCGTATTGTCTTTCCATCGAACAATTTGTAAAAACTGAATTGCCTCGCGGGAATAATCTTGCCAAGTTTGTAGTTTCAACAATTTATGTCCAGTGTGAACATTGCAATTTACGCGCATATTGTAGTGACAATACGAAATTTGTTTTTGACATTGAATACTTTATTTCGTTAATTGTTAGTTGCCCGTTGCATTCGCACTGATTCTCCATAAGAAGAAGAAAATTAATGTTCTTCGTATTTCTAAATTTTCTCTAATCAAGATATTGATTACAACAAAGTAGAATTTTATTTCGGTTTATAAGTAATTGATACTGCAGAGAGATTATGGAGTACGGATTCTCAATTTATGTTTATTTCGAGGTGTAAACTAAAACTTATATAATAAGTTATAAATAAGTAGACTGCGGATGTTCATGCAATTTTCAATTTTTGTAGGCAAATTTTGAGAAAGCGGAAACAAATAAAATCTGATTTTAAGTGGTACTAATCTTTGTAGATGTGGAATAAATAAAAATCGTACTAAATTCCGTAGTATTTTATATTACAGCACTTTTGAAAATTTTCGAAAGTCATAAATGAAGAATTAAAATGTTCGATGTCTGCCTTCGAGGTGCTCATGGACAACAACACTCTCCGCGTTGATCGAACAGCGATCAGTTCGCTGGAAGAGATTCGATGGGCCGATAGCGAAATATGAAAAGTCGCCAGGCCGCGAGGCGTTTAATTTCACCAGAATCATTTCTCAAACAGCGTTTCAATTAATTCTTCCGCGTCGGCGGTGAATCTCGAGTGGCAAGAAACTTCGGTTCGAAGTCTTGTTTGTCGTCGTTAATTAACACGGGGAGCCTCGTTTTAAGCTGGTAACGCAACGAGCAGTATTTACGCCGACGCGTCGGTAAAACGGGAACGAAGAGAAAAGAAGAAGTAAAAATAGGGTTCAACATCTCGAATCGTTCGTTTTGTACGAGTGTACGGCGCCGTTTCCGGCTCCGAGAGCTTTCTTTCATGCTCCCGCCTCTCCCCTGTCCCTCAGCCAGGGATCCGTTTGCATGTTGTTGCATTCAGTTTGATGGATTTTGCAGTAATATCTCCGAGCACCGGCGAAGGGTACTCCTCGCAACAGTGATTACCCAACATCGAGTACCGGCAGCACACTCCCACTCCCCCTCGTTTCGCTATCTCTTACGAGAACGAATAATTTATGCGCTGCCAGAACCATGATAGATTACGGTGATCCATAAAAATGCTGCGTCAGACGTATGCTACTGAAACGGATACACACAGCTTACTCATCCGAATCACTGGGCACAAGTTGTGCTACTACTTCTCCTCCTTCTGCGATGCTCGGTCTCGTACCATTCAAAAGGCACGTACTCGACTATGTATTTCAGAGAGGAATTGGAATTAAAGAGATGAGCTTGAGTTTCATACCTTAAAGCAGTATGTGAACCACGCCAACGCACACTGGTCCGGTCGGTCAATCTAGCAGTTGATTTGGATGAGAATAATTAAAATAACTTTTTAATAGCTAACGTGGTTCTCGAACCTGAAGATTCAAATCCGAATCCAGCGTTTAGTATCTCACAAATATGGCTAATTGTAAATTGTAAAAAATTTGTAATATCCTGAAGATAAATTACGATCGATAACCAATTAACTAATTATTAAAATTACTTGTCTCGTATCAGTACTTAATGCATTTACATTACTTTCGAAATGTTTAAAAAATTTTACAATTAGTTTGATATCATCGTAACATTGCTTTCCAGGCATTCCGCATCAAGTTTCTACCGTCTCGAACCATTCATCTTGGTTCTGTTCACGTCTCTTCATTCACGTCTACGTGTTTCGCATCGAGAGGTCGGGATTCGACCCGGTTGCTAATAAAGATCGCCTTCTCCGCAGAAACCTACAGACCCAGTGGTCCGCTAATTCATGCAGTGCACACTGATTCTGCCATAATTATGCGATCCTTGATAATTCCTGGGCGCAATAGTTGTACGTGCCGACGCAATCGTGTTGTGCATACTTCACGCACCAGTAAAGACAGCTGCCTTCGATCACTGCCACTCTTGCGGAAACCGTGTAAAATTAATTTTCTATATAAAATACAGAGATCGAAGAGCAATCAGTTATCTTTTGTCTCTGAACTTTAATTCGAATTTTATGCTTGCTCTACTAATTTCCAATTTTCGGAAATTGTTGATGTTCAAACTAATAGAAGGATGACACAAGCTGTCCATGTGGTTGTCTGGTACAGGATTCTAATCATGTGTTATGGCAATGTCCCCTGTTTTTTATACATGCATTTCTTAAATCTCACAGTTTATTTCTTTAATGTTAATATTGTATTCGAAAATGTTCAACATATTCCTTCGTTATAGTTCATAAGTTATCCTTGTAATGTTAGCATGCACAGCCATGTGTTACCATGTGTTAGCACAACCATTCATTTTGAAGCTTGAAGCCTCTACTTGCGCGCAATTCATTTTTAATTTGCATCTAAAGAGTGTTTATATCATGCAATGAAAAACATTTTTCTTATGATTGAATTCAGCTTAGACTTAAAGATTGTGTTTACAACAATACAAAGCTCGTAGTATCAACATAAATTGTTCATTATGATTGTTCCGAAATGCTTCGTAGGAGACTCGTTTAAAAATTCTCTGATTAGTATGTATGATTGTCGAGGAATCAGCATAATGAGAATCGTAACGGAGCGAGGGTTCTGTAATTTGAAGAAATTAGTGCCGAAGCATTCGACCCGGCCATCCGCGCTTTGAATATTATATTTGCCTAAATTTTCTTGACGTTGTTGCGCAATTCACGATCCCGCGCGGATGAATTATTTATGCGTGACAAAGGAGCGCGTGCGCGTTGAAGGTATCGCCGGAGATATTTTAATTAGCGAATCAGCGTGTCGTTAAGATGAAATTCAATTACAATAATTAAGCCGCGCGGCATGAGTTTACGAAATTTTCGGATTAATCAATCCCGAGGTTTGTCGTTCGCGAAGATCTAGAAAGAGCCGCGTTAATTAAATTTCGTTTGCCGTCGAAACGACCGGCTAAGAACTAAGAAGACGGATACGACGGGATGAAACGCGGAACAACTAAGAACGACGGATATTATAAACGGTCGTTAAACGACGCACTGCGTCGTTTGAATTTTGTACGTGACGCGGCCCCTTTCCGTTGTAAAACTTCCGGCGAACGTAATTAAAATCCTCGTGGTGCGAGGATGGTGTCTGATTTCCAACGAGATGTTTGGAGAAACCTAACGAGAGCACGCGGCCGTATTCTTATGAAATTTTCAGGACTCTTTTCCTCGTCTGCGGCGAGATTTTCATTTATCATGGCACTCTCAACAAGCTCGATACTTATTCAACCCCTTGCACCACGATTTATTTCACGCTTACAGTGATAATAACTTTTTTATCTATCGCAGTTTATTTAGAAGAAGAAGGAAGTTTTGAATTTTCAAAATTCACACAACCGGCATAAATCTTTAAAATGTATTTCTTAAATTATCATTAAAAAATGTTTTTTTCAGGACTCTTTTCCTCGTCTGCGGTGAAATTTTCATTTATCACGACACTGCCAACATGTTCGATACTTATTCAACCCCTTGCACCACGATTTATTTCAAGGTTACAGTGATTATAACTTTTTTATCTATCGCAATTTATTTAGAAGAAGAAGGTAGTTGAATTTTCAAAATTCACACAACCGACATAAATCTTTAAAATGTATTTCTTAAATTATCATTAAAAAAAATTGTTTTTTTCGTACATTAGCAAGTCAACTATGCTTTTAAAACCTCAAAAAAAAGCTCAAGTTGTCTGAACTTCTTTTTGAAATGCCTTCGGAGATTTTCTTGACTGACTATATACTTTGTACACGTTATCCAACGACTTATCCCCAAGACAAGACGAACAACATCGTCAGGCAAATTCGGTGACCGTATTAAAGAATTTATGAGGATTTTTCGCGAGAAATTTCGGGAACGGGGGTGTTGGAGACACTCGGGACAAATTTGAAAGAAAATTTGCTTCGGTGGAGTTGAAACGGTATAACGAACGGGAAGTTCGCACGGCAGCAGGCCGTCGTTCGAATAATTCTGAATGGGCGCCGAGCCCTTTAGAAAGATTATACGTCGCGGCCTGCACTTTCCAAGGGACTTTTAAATCGGCGTAATCCCTTCGCCGACGAGCGATCCTCCGAAATCCACGAGCGCGTCACCGGCTGACAGGTTGACACACATACAGGCTTTCCTGTAACGCCGACAACCTTTCATTTGCTCTCGCCGGGTGACGCGCGTGGCGTTTTCAAAATGTCTGCGCTCACGGCACTGACACCGTCGACTTCTCGAGTGGATTATGTTGACAGGCCCGATGAAAGGCGATCAGGAAATTAACTGGACTCACGTCGTTCAACCACCTAGCAAATCTTGCCGCGGTTGCAGCGCAGCTTTCACGCTCTCGTGCTCATTCCTGCTGGCGCGACCGTTCCCTCGTGATTTCCATTTAATTGCACTCACCGGTTCTCTTTTTTTTACAACCTGCCCGAACATCCACGACGCTCGCCGTTGACATTATTGAAGTCGCCACGACAGCGAACTGAAAGTTTTTATTTCGCGAATCCGTCCGCCGCCGTTTCGCGGCCCGCCCGATTTTTAAAGGCTATCGACACTCGTTCACTCCACCCGTACATTCGGTGAAATAAAACACTTTTTTCCAAAACGGTGTACTCCATTTCCACGTATTTAACGCATTCCACTAAATACTTACAATTTTGGTGATTTAAACAATTTTGAACTGTTTCATTTGATAATTAATTAATTGGTTCTCGATCGTAATTTATCTTAATGATAGTATAAGTATATGTTTCATTTGACTTTTGAAATTTTCGCTTATACTTTGCAACAACAGAGAAATCCAGGTGTATTGTTTCTCGTAATTCACCCTGTATAAAAAAGCTTGTCGAATTCTTCTTATTCCTCAGCCGTTTGAAGATACGTGACTCCTTCAGTGGCTAGATTAAGACGCATAACTTCATCAATGTTTTCTCAGCAAGATTGTCTGTCGGAAATGTTCAAAGAACAGAAGACTAATTGCACTGCGTGCAAGAAGCAATGGCGCATCGATACGCGCTGGGGAAAATTATATGGCACGCTTTCAATTACGGCCCATCTATTATGCGAAGACGGAACTCGCTATGTTATTCGAGGAATCGCGAGGAGACGTATTAAACCGGATCCGAGCTCGTAAGAAACTTTGGCCGATTGTCACTCCGCCCTTCATTTTCCTATGTAAGCTGTACCCAGCCGAGCTTGTAATAATATATACGATTCGATGGAGAATCTCTGTGCATACGGGGCTAACCCGACATGCTCGCTAAGCCGTGCACGATGAATGAAAAATAGCAGCCAACGAAATCGAAGAACTGCCGCACCGTTACGTTGCGCCGACGAATTTTTCCTGCGGCAACGGAAGTCAAACAAATTCCTAGGTAATTCCTTGTTCACGGGAATTAATAAAATTTCTCGTGCGTAATAACGTGTGGAAGCAAATAACAATGGCCGGGGTTGTGAACCGAGAGCTTTCAGTTTTTGATAGAACAGCGCGGTCCGTTGAACAATATTTCCTTGTTCAACGAAATTCGTAACAGGAAAACGCGGAGCCTGTAGATTTTAATAATGAATTTTTGGTATCTCTAAATTTTTTGAGACGAGTAGCTGTTTTTCCACAGGGAGATACGGTGAAACTGAATTTATTCAGTTTCCTTTACTATTTATGATTTCTTCTTAACGTATAATGTAAAAAGTGCACGAAATAATGTTAGTTTGTACTTTATGCAAAATACGAATTTTCTCGAGAATTAGAAATTTTATGTTCAATTTCTCTTTGGATCCACTGTGCATATCTCAGTGCTATATACACGGTGAACCACGAAGTGTAATCACTTATGTTAAGAAATTACAATTTTGATCTTTTTATGTTCGGAAAAAAATGTTTGTTATGATGTCTGCTGAATTCGTGTCAGTACTTTCTAAAAGCTGGATGTAGGAAAATTGTAGGTTGATCTATAAAAAAATGAAGGTGACTTTGATAACTTTAGAAAAAAGTCGACAACAAATTTGATACAATCAGTTTAAATAAACAATCTTGCAATCATCAAAATCCCAACGTTTCGATTCTGATATCGATCATTTTCAAGAGAAGAATTTTTTTATTCGTCTGAAAAATTATTATCAATGTAATATGTGTAATATTGATCTGTTTAACACATATTACATTGACGTTAATTTTTCAGGCGAATAAAAAAATTCTTCTCTTGAAACTGATCCATATCAGGATCGAAACTTTGATTGTGCGCTGATACCACCACACATTGTTTATTTAACATTTACGATCGATAAAACATCATTTAAATAAGTTTAAAGCTTAAACCATGTTATTTTAGCTAAAACATCTTCCGATCGATACACTAACAGCAGAATAATCTAAGTCGATCACGTTTCATGGTCCACCCTGTGTGTAGATCAGGTTTCATTTTGTTGCACGGGTTTTGAGGAACGTATCTATCGTGTAAAAAAAGAGTTGGGCGTATTTTATCGAAGTAATCAGATTTCCACCACAAATCACGAGTCATGTCATCGATATTATTACTTCGAGCGAAATGCAACGCGCGCCGATCAAAGACGGATCTGCGGTTCACGAAGTCTTTTCGTGTTTTCCGAACGCGGTGGCATACAGAAAGAACGACAACGACAAGCGTATCTCCGAAGTAGCTTTAAATCACGTCAGCAAGACTCTTATGGAAATTGCCACGGTAAATCTTCTCCGAAGCGGAAGATAACAGCGGCATAATATATTAATGAATTCCGCTTCTTAGTAGCAACGGATTCTGCGCCTAGGTTGCTTTCGATTTAAACTTTGACTGACAAATAAACGAAATCGAAAAACATATTCTCATAAATTTTCAGCCGAGAGAGCTGCTTCGTAAAATCAATATCAAATCGCTTTGTGTCAACAAGTTCGACAAATTTGATTTTATTTCTACGCCAAAACGTTCTCCGCGTTCGATATCCTATTTTTATTGCGCGAAAGTAAACAACTATTCCCTTTGAAAGAACACCAATTTTCAATATGGTGTTTCATGTTTCGAGGAAACAGTTTTACTATAAGTGAGGTTGTTATGACAACAATATATTGGAGAAAGGGAAGATACTTGAAAATAACGAGAAATACAATGTTCAGCAAACGTGTTTGACTATCGTTTACTGTTTTTACTGAAAATTTATTCGGGTGTATATGTACAACTTTTAACATCAATTTGAAGAGGAAACATTCTATATTTCAGTCATGTTAACATGAAGTCAATCATCTCTTTTTTTGTTGTTTCTATATTGTATTTGTTACGTTATTAAAAACGTAGAATAGGTTGAAATTTTCTACTGTTTCGAGATGTTAGATGGAGTAATCTGGTGTGAAAGGAAAGTACAATACATCGACGGTATGAAAGGGGGACAAGGGGAAACAATACAATGAAATCGACACTTCGGATAGACCGTCTGGTCGTAACGATGCCATTATGATAATTGGGCTTTCCTGTAAGTTTTATCTGTGCTCCATACCTCGGCTAGAGACATACTGGGAACCCTCCTCAAACGAAGCCGATTGTCGTTATCTCCTTTTCCATTTTTCCTCGGAGTACGTTCATCCCCATCATTATTGCTCTATTCTAAATGCAAAACCTTTCGATGAAGTACGTATTTTCGCCGAAGCGATCGATCGATAGCGACGTTCGAATTCATCGGATTCGACGGCTGAGGCAACAAACCCTCGCGATAATCTGTCAGGTAAATATTGGGAGAGAAAAATGCATGCTGGATTTTCTAAAATTGAACGCGGCCGAACTTCATCAATATGTTATATCCGCAAAATTGTAAAAAATGTAATATAAACGCTGGGAAACTCAGAACCAGAAAATATTTTCGTACTATTATTCTTGTTTGCCTGTAATGAAAAACTGCTGCTCGAATGTAATATTGTGTAGAAATCGTAAAATGTTGCGAATTCGGCAAAAATATTAGCGGAGCTCGAAATAAAACTTCGTCGCGATCGTCCACTTGGCGGAAAGTTCGATAAAGAGAACGCACTTCCATTTTAATTCCCGTTCTCGAAAATTGTTTAATAGTAACGCAAATTTTTAGAGTTCCGCGCCACTCGAATCGTAAGTATTGATTAAAGAAAACTTGCGCCATCTTTCAGTACAATTCTCCCTCGTTTCTACTTGGGAAACTTTCTGCTGGATCGCTTTCTGTATTAACGGTTTATACTCGAAGTACCTATTAGCGCGAACTTTCACTGAAACATCGATATTTCTGCATCAAGTATGCTCACAATTATGTATTATACAAGCGGAGGAAAATTTTATTACCAGTCGGAATAAAATTCGATTGCTCCGGGGCAAAGCGAAGATCGTTCATCACGAGAAATCATGTTGGATTAAACAGGCTAAGCAAGTTTCCAGGCGGAGAACAGTCCAACACAATTTATAATCCGTGTAAAAACGATGCGGTTCAGTTGCGAATGGATTTACGGCTTTGCCCAGATGGCGAGGCAGGGAGTTAGCAGCCGACAAGGCTAGATCTTCGTTAATTTACTATTCATTCGCTGTATCCAAGCACACGCTCAAAATCTAATCCACAGTTTCGCTGTTATTAGATTCCTTTATGCAAAATAAACATAATTTGCAACAACTCACAGTGGTCCGAGAGGCCGATCTAGTAGTTGATTGGGAAAAAAAGTTACTTGTCCCATATCGGTATTTAATGCATTTATATGTATACATTACTTTCTAAATGTTTTACAAGACCGAAATTATCGATGTTAGAACAAGAATTTAAAAATGTTAACTTTGTGAACATGATCTTCTTTGTTTGAGCGCAATAATTTGACGAATTCGTGCAAATCCTTATGCATATTTTTACACTATAAATTTAAATAAATAAGCCAATTACGCATTATTTTTTTATTGAAAAATACATTACACTTTGCATTTTTTTGTCAATCTAGTTCGCTGTTCTATACACGGTTTGCATATTTTGCGAGTACTTGCATTTCTCATATCAGGAACTGCAGTTCAGTGCAAGTCGTGTATCCGTGAGATACGCGCGAGCATCGGAACGTTAAGGAAAATGCAAAGAGCAAAAGATCGATTTTTTTGAAAATGAAAAACCACAATACCTGCCTAAGCTACTTGTAAACCGGCAAGATCGCTGAAGATCTTAACGTCCAACGGCAGCGCACTTTCTCCCGGTGGAAAGTATACCCCATAGCAAACTACGCTCGTTTCACGTTCGAAGGGAGACAACGAACTGAAATTTAGCGGAAAATTTGCGCGGAGTAGCCTGGAAGCCAAGAGGCTGATGGTCTTTCAAAGGCGCCCGGCATTCGAGTCGCTCGGAATAAACGGGGGCTGGTCCTGTACACGCTATCAGACGACCATTCGTGCTGCATCCTACGGAGCTATTCGCAAACGTTTCCGCGGCAAAGAGAGATCGAGGTTCTCGATCCTTCGCATCCTCGCCTGCTCCTTCAGCCTTCTCAAGGGAGTGTAAGTCAGCGTTCGTTCGTTTCGGCGCCGTGTGCATGTTGAAAGCCTTTTATGTGGCTTTGAGCTCGCGTCGCGGCGGATTCGCGCGGACTCCGCGCCGACAGGAAACCAAGGCGCGGACCTCTACACGTACAGTCGAGTGTAATAATGCCTTTCAGGCCAAGCGCCCGAAACATATATACCACCGACGGAATAGTCTGGTCGATCCTCTGAACCAACCCCGTTCTTCATCTACCCTCGCTATCGCCATGCATCGCCGGGGAAGAACAAACAATGTTGCTTTTGGAACACTTTACCGTTGTTCACTGGTCTTTTTAGACTACGTTCGAGAGCTATGCTCACGCTATTACAATATTACACCGTGCGTCAAAGTGGTATTAATTTAATTTATTTTCAGGATACGTTTAATAACATATTTAAATAAAATCAAATTGGATTTTACCAACCTGGTTATTTTTGTATGACAAATATAACACTTTTGCCAAAATGATTTGCTAAAATATTAACAAATTTGTGAACGATACTTTGTATTTAATATGTTGTTGCGCCTCTTTTATAATTAATGACGCTATTAGTCGATTGTAGACTTTATGTACTTACATTCTATGAAAATCTTCAAAGAATTGTAAACTACACATTTTCGGACAATTGGAAATCGTTTTACTTTCTTTTTGAAATGTTCAAAGCATCATTGTAGAGGGAAAATTTTCACCGAATTTTAAAAGTGCTACTGGAAGCGTAAATTTGCATAAAGTTCTGCGGTCTACCCGTTGAATCTCTATGAAAAGGCACCGATGGATATTAAAGAGACCCTCCGGGTAATAATAAATTGCAATCAACCTCGTTCAGTCTGATATTATTACCTTGGAAAATTGCTTTCGAAAGAAATCGATTGGAAGAAGTTGCAGGATCCCTGCAACCCCTGCATTGTCTACGAAGATCCTCAAAGAATAGAAACTGAGAGTTCAACAATCTTATTAGCCAGGCAAAATGGTCACAATTGCATGATATTACGTTTTCATATTCATTATCAATTTGCAAAAACAAGTCACTATTAACTGACTATTAATTAATATTACTAATTATTAAAATATTCAAGACTAGAGCATGTGTTCAATTGCCTATAGAAATTAAAATAAAAGTTTACCTTCTTTGATCAAACTTGAAAATCAATTATGACTAGAATTTATTAAGCCAAAATTGATTAGGATCTGCAAAGCACGAGTTATAAAAATATTTGCTATAATAAATCTTGCCTTTTCCTATTATAAAGTAAGTTGTCCTGATTTTTATGTGGCAGCGAAGTGTGTTAAAGCCATTATTTTATGACAAAGTAGCGAATGCCGGAACACAGAAAATTGTTCTGCACCGGTGAGAGACCCCAGCGTGCCGTAGCAGGGTTAAGAAAGAATTTGTTGGCTTCCTCTGACCTGGCAGTAAACACGGATGCGAGACGAGCGACTTAGGAGAACAGACAGAACCCTCTGGAAGTGGTAGTATTTGAGGTTTGACCTCGACGGCATTATTGCGCCGCAGTATACATTCCAAGTAGGCCTGCGCAGTGTCGAAATGAAGGGCGGATTCCGAGTGGCGCGAGAATGGTCGACATTCTACGGGATTATCGAATTTTGGTGGGACCCTTTGACCAAAAATATTCGGTCGAATCAAAGGGAATGGTCAGAACCATGGTTAATTGGACGTTAGAACCCATTGTAGACCGAAAGTGCTGCGGAAAGTGTGAGAACGTAATTCTACTGCACACACTTCTAACGCTTCTTTCTCTTTCCTTTACTGGACCAGTTTCGACAGAGCTTAAAAATCGTTAGACATGCTTCCGTAGTAGAATGTTCAGGTTAGGTTGGATATTCCTGGTTCTTTTCATCATTCTTCTACATGCGTTGTTTCTACATTAAGTCGTAACATAATTAAATTCGGTTGTACTCAACATTTCTTAAAGTGCAGACTTCAATCTGAACAATCATATAATTTTCATTATTATTTTTGACTGCACACGCTTGTAACACTTTTTTCTTTTTCTTTTACTCAACTAGCTTCGGCAGAGTTTAAAAATTGTGAAGACATGCTTCCGGAGTAGAATGTTCAGGTGAGGTTGGATATTCCAGTTTCTTTTTCATCATTCTTCTACATGCGTTATTTCTACATTAGGTCGTAACGTAATTAGATTCGGTCCTACTCAACATTTCTTAAAGTGTAGACTTCAATCTAATTAATCATATGATTTTCATTATTATTTCTAACTCGCAGCTAAATACTTATAACCGGAACAAAACTTACCCCACCAGCCAAAAGTTTGGAATCGTTTGCTCATTTTTATGAAAATCGAATATTCATTTTATCCAGACAATTAATTGCTCCGCTTCTTCGAATGTTCGCCGACTGTTCCAAAATACGAGCAACTAAAGAAGCATTCGGACTATTTTCCACTTTCGTAGACCTCTATGTCACGCGATAGTAATCGGAATTGGTAGTTCACGAGAATGTTATTCACGGCACTTTCCTTTAGCTTCCTGATTCACTGCTATTTCAAAGTTCTCGAATGAATGTCTCCTTCTGAACGTACACCGCTGTAACAGGACGCTGTGGGTGTGTACATGCGTGCGAATTGCGCGTATGAGGGCAGACATGCGAAAACGTTTCGGCGTGGTATGAAGTTGTGTCGCGGACCTGTATCGATCGCGGACATCATCGAAAAACAATGGGATCTGTACTCGGTCACAGGGAAGGCGAGACACAGAGAGAAAACCCGCAGACAGCGCGACCTCGTTTTATTTGACTCGCAGATACACTTTTTCGTCACCTCGTGACTAAAACCCACGGTTTTTGACGATTCCGAATGAACTATGTGGCTGGAACGTGTTTGGAAACCGTCGTTCTAATGCTTCTGCTTCAACCCACCATATTTTTCCATCGTGTTGGAGCAAGAAAATACAATTTGCAACGAGCCGTTAGTGTAACTAATATAAATGTGTACTAAAACTAATAAATATGATTTATAAGATGTCGAATTAGCATTCCATGGCTTTGTCTCACAGCCGAAGAACGTCAGATTAAGCCTGTTCGTTTGCTTAAAGTTAAGTTATCTTAATACAATGGACTATACTGTTTGGAAAGATTTGGAGGCTAGGATTATTCAAAACGTTCCCAAAGTTTCGAGTCGCTAATGCTTACGCCGAGGATGCGGTAGAAACATTCGGAGCTTTGCGTCGGCGCAGATTAATAATGTATTCAATTCTGCTATTTCATCGTGATTGTTCTTAAAATTTTTCCATTTTACTTCTGTTAGTGTATCCGTTAGTTACCTGTGAGATGAAGTAAATGTGCAGAAAATGAGTATTTTTAAGACTCGAATGTGTTAATAATTCATTAGAAAACAGAACATAAAATAGCCTGTTGTACAAGCGTTAAGAGATGAAATAATTTGTTCCTGATCTCTTGTTACCCGCAGACGCCGCATAAAATTATTTTTTCGAAAAGAACCGCGGTCTAATATAGTACGAAATTAGACGACAGCAACGAGTTTCGCTGAAACCGTAGTCTCGCTGGAAACTTCCCGATGCGGCGTTCCCAAGGGAAATGTTTTTTTAATTACTCACATCCTCTATCTCCGGGCGGCGGCGGCGGTAATCTTTCGAATCTGTTCGGATCCTCTTCCGGCGATTCGTTTGCGGAAAGATCGCCGGGTATCGCTTGCCCTCGTGTCTCGATCTCTTTATTTCGAGGTAAACGATGTCGGCGGTGTCCGTTTTATCGATCTATTCACGGTTCCCGGTCGGATTAAGGTCCCGGGCTCCCCTTTTAATCTTCGATAAAGTGGCTAGCTTGTTCTACAAGGCGGACAATGACGGAGCCGGGACCCGCAGTAGACGTGGTCTACGCTAAAGGTGATTTATTTCCGTTTGTCCCCCCGGCAATCAGTCCATGAACACCTTCGGGGCGAAAGGATCGTGGCCGCTCGGAAAGAAAAATCGATCAGCGATCGTCCACCCACTCGGCTTGCCGCTCTTCGTTTCCGCCCACATCGTCCGCGCATCTCGTTCTCGTTGCAGGAAAAATTTCCACTTACCGCAGACTTCCGCCCTGTCCGCAAACCTGCATCTAAAAAGATCGAAAGTTTACATCCGCTTGAACATGCAGGCGCGGTGGAACGAGTATAGAAAATAACTGGAACTCTGTGTCCGTTATTTTTGATTTTTTGGAGAAAGTGTTTCGAAGAGTGTGCCCAATGATGGTGAATAATTTTCATTTTTTGATGAATTTATGAAAACCATAAAAGTAGAAGCATTTAAAAATACTATTATATTATTTTCGGTCTAATAAAGATGTTAAGAAAGAAAGTTTGTTGCAATTTAGGTAGAAAATGTCGAAATAAAATTTCAGTTTAGAAAACTAGAAATAGGCTGATATTTGTAATATTTTCCTGAAGACTTTCAGGATAGTTCATGTCACATTCAATGAATATTTACAAAGTTATTTGCAGAGCAATATCACAAATGATACATAAGTATTCATGTTGGGCTTCGCCAAAAGAAGTTCAAATTTATGGGCATTTTGGGAGCATTCCTACTACAACAGTTAATCTAAATTTCTGCGTTAAACTAAAAAGGCTACAACCTTCATATGTTTAACTATTAAAGTAGGGAGGAATAGATGTTTTGAAGTTGGTAAATTGTATTCTCCCCCGAACCCGATGCTCCACACGAGGAACTAGCCCCGAGCCGAGAATTTATTAAAGTTCCGAGGAAACGTAACTTCAGGCATGATCGACGTGTGCGAAATTATTTGGCCCGGGTATATTAAAACAACGGAACACGTAATCATGCATGAACGATGGACGAAACGCCGCGCCGCGCGTCCTAGTCTAATGAAATAACTTCTTGCGTTACTTGCGTGATACCGTCCGGTATTCAGCGCCGGTTAAATCGCTAGCTCTGATGGACCGTACAAGGTTTGTAACGAGCTTTGAATATTTACATTTCAATAAAGCTCCGCGTTTCCGGTCGGAATTTTGGTGTCACTCGTGTCCCGTCCAGAATTGTTGCAGTTTCGAATAAATGTCTACGCGTGTCTGCGGACCACAGTGTAATTGGATCTGTTTTCAAAACACGAAATAATTTATCTTTTTATACGTTGAATTTTGATCTTACTGAAGTTTCAATTTTTCTTGTCTTTTTACAACTCGATGCTCCTGTTATGCAAATGCTTAACTGTTAAAAATGATTTTAAAGTTTTTCCGTCTTATCACAATGGAATCTTGTGGCGACAACAATTGATCCTTTATAAAAGGAATACTGTTAAAGTAAAATTTTATTTTTAATTTGTCATGATCAGAGCAACAACCCACTGACCAGCTAACAAAAATCAATGAATCAATATCAAAGAATTTCTATTTTATGTTTATCATAAAAAGTGTCAACGAAATCAAATTTTACCTTTCATTGTTCAGTCTACGAGGATTCGCGCAATGATTCGCAGTCGAACCGCTAAAATTAAAAATTCTTCACCTTCTCGTAAGTCGGATTGCATCGTACGCTGTTGGCATGCGATAAACTGGGAACGATGCAACAGGAAAAGTGCAGTTCGTGCGAACTCGAAACTCTGGTACGCTCGTAGTCGAAAGTATTGAGCGTTCGGAGAACGTATCAGCGCTGCGGAAGGATCATCTCGCGTTTCAGAAAAACGATCGCAATGTGTAACGGGTCTTGCGACGATTTAATAGAGAACAACGTCGACGCGCTTTCGGTGGCCTGTAAACTTTACACCGCCTTGCGTCGCTCATTAATCTCGCCGTGTAACAGGACGTCGGGTGTTATCTGGATGATTAACGCGGTGGAACGTTGCGGATTCCGTTTTTCTCACGAGGGCGCGAACGCGCGTTGTTTCCCCGTTGTTTGCTTCCGCTGTCGTGTAATCATTTTCCCGTCAATTATTCCCCGGGAACCACTTGCTTATTCAAGCAACGTGGAACGCGTGACCGTAAAGGAGAAGGGGCGGCTAAAAAAACAGCCGGCGACTGAAAGAGAAACAAAAAACATGAGAAAAAAAAATATATAAGCGAGACCGCGAGAAAGTCACGTCGCATTTTTCGAATTTATTCACGCATTTTCTCCTCTTCCAGCGCTCGCTTTTATTTTCACCCTACCCCACGGTCGCGGCTTCAAATTCGTTTGAACAACCACCGGGAGTAGAGAAAATGTTTCGCCAGGTGGCTGCAGTCCCCATTGGATTACACCGTGAATATTGACGGGATCCAGTTCCGCAAAAGTTTTTCGTCTGCTGACGAAATGTATTCATGATTTATGAGCCGCGGTAATTTTCGCGCTCGCGAGCGAGTGGTCGCGCGCATTATGGACGACTTGGAAACCGGTTTAGCGTCGATACCGGTCCAAGTGCAGCGCTGAGTAAATAATCATGCTCATATGCAACTCGGTGATATCGGGTTTGCCGTCCGTCAGTTCCGCCTATTCGCTGAACTCGTAAAATATATAGGCTAATGCATTATTGCAAATTTTACGTCCCTTTATGCCCTGACTCATGAAATTTTCGTAAACGTTAAATTATTCAAAAAGCCCAGATCAAAATATAGTATGCTGGCTTTACAGAATTAATTAATAAAAGTTTTCTCAGTTGCTTCAGATCTTCGTCGATACCTGACAACGAAAATTAGAATTTCCTCCGGCTAGATAGTCGATTTGCAATAATGCGCGCCGTAGCTATTGGCCCCGAAGCAAAATGCGAACAAGAGCGGGTTGCCTCGAAATTTTCTTGCTCGCTTGAAATTTTTGGGAAATTTCCAAGAGAACCCGGCGCTTCGATCCCCGAAGGGAGAAATGAGATCGCGCGAATGTAAGTGCAGAACACGGAGCAACGTGAATGTAAATAAAGCGTAAGTGGAAGCTCGCATGAATACGAGCACGCTTGTAAAGCTCCGGGACACGGACGCGACTAGGTTCGCAGGCCAGCCAGTGCCTGCATTAAAACCGCAACTTTGGCGGTGCAGCTTGTTTTCGATGACCGAATATCCGGCGTGTGCGAGCGTCTGTGTGCAAGCTGCGAGCCGTTGCGTGCGAATTCGAAGATATTTACGATCTGTGGCTTGCGGCGTATCGATTCGTATTCCGTTAGGTGTTAACATCCGGTCTGTAAACGAATCGATGCAGACACGCAACACGCCCTTTAGGTACAATACCGTTCGCGATTACTATTCTACGCACACGCACATCACTGAAATCGCCCGGTCATTCGTCAGTAGAATACCCTTTCACTCGCGGACCGCTGCTGTAAGGACGGATTCTACACTAGAGTGTAATTGCTCGTTTTTTCTGCTTATATTGAAAACATAGCATTTTTAGTAGAAATAGAAATGATTTAATTGAATTTAATTTAATAGAAATGATGGCTCGTTGAGTACCCTAATATTCGTGCAAAAATATTTTCTTTTTTTTCTAATTTTTTAATAAGTCGGGAATAATAGAATACCCTTCTACCTTTTTTGGTAATTATACCAAATATCATTTTGAACAACTTTATCCTGTCTGGATTAGGTTTGGATTTATTTTCCTCGTATCATGGTAGAATGTCTTTAGATGTCTCTATATATTTACAGCTTTTTACAGAAAAATTACTTGTAATCGTATTTTGTTATTTAGATGGTAAATTTGTGTTGATACTTTTTCGAGTGTAGATAGAAGACTCGGGACTTTGCCACAATTGTGATTTTCAGTGTCCAGGACTGCAATTTGGTTCCCAGCGATCGACCAACGGAGATAATGCCGGGTTTGCACATTATTGCGCGAGCGGACTGGTCATTTACCTCGATAATTGGGATTCGCGAATTAGGTTGTTGTTTAGAGAATCGAAGGAAGGAAGGCGGGCATCACGAATTGGATGGGCTCCGAATTCGCCGAGTTTCCAGGATTCCTCGATGTTCCGGAGGCGACAAGACGCGTCGTTTAACCGAACGAAATTTCTACTCGTTGTCGCTGTCCTATTTACCGAACTTGTTAGAACCGAGCGGTTCAACTCTTACTGCAGGAACTGGTGGCAGCCGGCGCGGCAGTTATGCGAACGTTCCAGTTGTCTGAAACATTTTCCTGAGTGGTTCGAACGAATAACGTGTTGTAATGATCGTTTATGTGTGGTCGGGTAACGACGAATGAATGATAGGTTACAGTTCGAGCTTGAAATCGTGAAACTTTATGGCGGGCGACGCGTTACGTTCGGGTTCGAAAGTGGGTACCTTAATCTCGGGATGCATTGCGAACTCGGGACACGATTCGAGGAGGAACAGATGGAATATGTAGCCTTCTGCGAGGATCATCAAAATTATTCCCCATATATGTATCTGAAAGATTGCGAGAAGGTTCAAAAATATTATAATTAGTTACAGTGTTGTCTTTTATTTGCAAAAGGAAAATCGCTTGAAGATTGCTACTAATGCATTCAGACTTGATTTGAAAAAGTTCTAGATTAGATAACTCTTAGGTTCAGCTGTAGTTCTATCATTTCTTTCGGAAAGTAATACACAATTTCACAAGTTGTTGTCATCGTGATTATTTTTAATCTTTGCCGATCTGTTAGAAGAAGAATAAAATTTTTGTATGGAATGTTTAATAATTTCTGTACATATTATATAAAAGTCGTACACAGTATCCAAGTACAGAATTGCGCGCAGAATAAACAGCCGCAAAGTACCTCGAAAAATATTCCGCGACCGATTAAAAGGGGGTGCAAAGGAATGGCAACATTTGTGGCAAGATAGAGAGTAAGGAAAGAAAAGAAATCATCGTTCCAGAGGCTCGGACACATTTTACCAACTCGAATGCAATACCGTTTACGCTCACGTTGATTTCCGCACGGTTAACGACACTTTAGTGTCGCACAATTTGCGGTTTTGGTCGTGGTACGCCAGGACGGAAGTAAAATACGCGCTTTCATAATTCTCGTGGTTCGCTCTGTGGAGGGTACGGAGGTGAAAAGTGTGGGAGGGCGGCGCCGAGAGGGGGTGAAATCTCGGTGGCGGTCGGTAGCCACAGAAGCGAAGGACACCCTCTGTGTTTCTACACCCTCGCCCCTTTCCCCCTCTCCATTCGTCTTTATCGCTCGTCCCTGCTTCTTTTCATCCCTGTTCCGCTGTTTTTCTTGCTCGCTCTGTTTTTCGCCGGGCAATACGGGACGCAATTACCGGCAGAATGGCGAGACGTTCTTGGCAGAATGGCAAGACGTTCCCAGCAGGTCCGCAGTTTCTATAATTACCGACCCTCTGGCCGCACCATCCCCGCACTTCTCGAATCGTTCGCAATCCTTTGTCCTCCGTTCAGCTCCCTCTTTCTTGTCCCCGGATTACCGAGATGCGGAACGCTGTCGGCCATCCTCTAGCAACCCCCCACTCCGATCGGATTTGCATTTTTAACTTGCTTAACTTCTTGCCGGGCGTCTCTTCACCAATCTAATCGTCGAAGTACCCTGGTGTTTCGTAGAAATTCGGACGGTTTCAATGTACGAAATGTCTGAACATTTTTGAGACCGAACTTTCTCATTTGCACGTAAATATTTATAGGAATGAACGCACCAAAAATGTAGGAGCGCCGAGCTACACGAATTTCCATTTTTCGCTGGGGGATTCTATAATTGTAATTTCCACTTGCTTAAACCCGAATCGAGTCAAGGAAGCGGGCTTAAGTGTTTCAATGGCAACGCGAATAATTAACTGCAGAGTTCCGGCGAAATTCTCGCGCACCCGAGCACCTAGCTAAATCTCAATTTCCCTATCCTTCTAGGCATTGTCGTGGCCGGAAATTATAAGTGCCGAGCAGAGCGAACTGGAGCCGAGCGGTATCGAAGTCGCGCGTTCCCCACTGTCGTTGCCAAGTTATAATCTCGCGACGGTTTACTGCGCCGTTAATTAGCCACTAACGATCAAACGATCAGGCAGCCGCTAACGCGGAGAAACAATGCCGCGCATCCTCCTTTCGTAATTGCATGCGCGCCGCGCGAATAAAGTCAACGACCATCCGCTCCGGTGATGTTCGTTCCCACCCGAAAGATCGTGATGTTGCCAATTAGACGAGAAATTAATGGTCCACGAGGGGAGGGGGCGTTAGCCACCTCGACCTGTCCATAGAACGTTTCACGGCCGTTTAACGAGCGTTCATCTAATTATCAATACTTACGCGAGACGGCCGAACACCACGCTCGCCGTTCAAGTGGATTACCGAATAATTTATTAATCTCTGATGACAGTAACGAAATTACCGCTCCCCGATCCACAACATACGTGCAGCAATTCTTCTCTATTTTCGTAATTACTCCTCCCGTAATCGCAATTTATATTTTATGCGTCCGGCATTTTTTTAATAGAAATAATTACTTGATTTTAGTGTATGTTAATTAAATGACAGACGCTCTTCTGTACAATTTTGCCAGGTATGAAATAATGTAGTCGTTAAGCGAGAATTATAATATAATTGAGGATTCCTTGATCAACGTTAAATTCCTTCATTTTGAATTTTATAAAAACACAAACGTATTCACTTTTATCTTATTATAGTCTGCATGCATGCCGACTTTTAAATAGTTGCAATGCTTAATGCTTCGTTCACTACATTAGCATCTATTTTCCAGTGAAATATATTTCTTATTATCAAATGTCAAATCGTTCGTTAACTTTCATACGCTCTTTGCATAAGAATACAATTTCCATGTGAATAACTGTAAAATATAATGAATTAGTTATCAATTAATGTATTACTTATTTTCATTGAAAGCAATACAATGACTCGTCAATATTAATTGCAGCCTGAAACAAAAGAGACTGAAATATTATTCTCCTGTATTTAATTATTCCTGACTAACGTATATTAAATATCAAATTGTACAAAATTCTGCGTACGAGTTTCCAAATCACCACAGTTGGGAGCTGTTCGAGAAATTGCAAAAAAAAAACTGCTAAACATTTCAAGTCAAAGTTTTGCATGTTTTTTCCCCAAGTTCTGTTACTTCAGCGGTGGCGCCGGCAAACTCTGGAACGAAATGAATAAAATGAAACGAAGAGTTTCGGATTAAAATTGATCCGAATTTGAAATTCAAATGCGGAAAATGGTTCTTCCAGACGTTCGATTTTTTCGTGTTACTGCAACACTTGTACACGACATTCTATGTCTGTCCTCGAATATTTAAGAAGCCCGTGACGTTTCAAGCTATGCAACGATTCGACGAGTTTCGGTTGTAAAGAATTTTATGAAACATTTAGAAACTTTTCCTGTTCGCGATTCAGAACTTCTCGGAAAACTTCGAATTTCTCAGACTTGTAGTATCACTATTTCTCCGTCACCCGGAGCATTTCGGTACGATAATAAAACAGGCCTCAACCGTTCCAGAAATTATGTATTTATTTATTGTTTATTGTGATGGGGAGTAACAAAGGTGAATTTATAATAGTTTATATAAATCGATGGATTTAAAAAAGAGGAGAACGTTTCTAATGTTGTCTTCTCCTAGATTCGTCTTGTTTAAGCATTGGATGGAATTATAATGATTATAAACGAACCATTGTAATACAAACGATGTTTGATTATCGACTGATAAATTTTGACATCACTCATTATGTTTCTTTCTCACTTTTACCACACATATGTATCTACACATTCACGACCCTTGTTTTTATTGAATTCATCGTTATATTTCATTTACAATGAAAACAATAATTCTCATAATTGATTTTCGTACATTACACGCGCACAAATTACCTACTGTACTTGTATCTTATTTAAAATAAAAACTATCCACACAAGTATCATATTGCTATTAAGTATAAAAATTATCTAGGGACTTACCTAGGAAAAGGAAACGACTTCCATTTAATCGATAGTTGAATTTTTCTTATCCTTATCTGTGTAAAGGGGGCTATTCACGATCAAGCATATTGCGCATTTATTGTGCAGCATGATGTCCATCCAAATCCATATTGTATTAATTGTTGCGCTTAATGATTTACCGTGAATGGGTCCCTTAAAAACAACTATACAGTTATGTAATACAGAATCTAGTTAATATTTGATTGAGCCTTGTATTTTCCATAAAAATCCGCATTGACATTACTGTGAATCTGTGGATTCTGCAAACACAAACAAAATACAGGTCGATGTAGCCAACTCGATAGGGAATCTACTACGCCCAGAGATCGAGATCATTAAAATGAACGTTCGCTGGACTGGGACTTCGCGCAGACGTCGCGTCGATCGCGATCTTGAATCCCGAACGTCAGAACTTCACCGCATACAACGGTAAATAATTCTCGTTTTGCTGTCTCGTTTCCGTCCCCGAGGACGGAATAAATTTGCAAGGATCTCTGTATGGATATCGGTTCGATGGAAACTCAAAAAAAAGAGTGGAGGGAAGAGAGAGAGAAAAAAAACGAGCGACATGAATTATTGCTCGACGACCTTCCGTTACGCGGATCAGGAAAAAGTAATGGTTTATTTTCCTTCCCTTTCTGCAATATGAAATTCCGTTTCGGCCGATGCGATGCCTGCCTCCGCGTGTTTTTTCGAGCCTGCAGTATTTCAATCGCGGAAATTGAAATGGAGAGGTCTATCGACGGGACGAACCGGTGCGATGTTACGTTGAATCCCACGTGCGCGCAACTCCGCTGCAAATACATTAAACCTTTTGAATTCCTCATGAAACCGGGCTAACTGAAACGAATTAAGGGTCATTTTGGTTCAGATTACGCTATCATTTTCAACTCAATATACCAATTTCGTGTGAATTTCCTGTTCAAGCCCGCCCGAAAAATGGAAGCGTCAGGGTGAAACGAAACACAGCAAGGTTGTAAGCATTTTATTTAATACCGCCACTAGAAATAATAGTTATGTTCGTCAGCTGAAATTTAGCATGTTCACTGCCATATGGGAGACACTCTGCTGTGACTTGGTTTAGAAATTAATTTTTATTGTGAGAAAATAAAATATTTTATCTTGACACATTACTTACCGTAAGCTTATTTATATTTATCCTCAATGAAGAGTTTCATCTTAAATTTCCGAGATCGATAAATTATTAAAATTGAAAAGTATCCCACAATAATAAACCTTTTAGAACTTGAAGTCTGTTCTCGCTATCTATCGTTTAAGGCTATTGTTAATTCATAATATTAATAATGAATTTCCCGGCTAAGCTCATGACGAATTGGTACATAGCGAAACTGAAATTGTCAGAATAGACGGACGTCGAGGTATTCTGTAAAAACAGTTACTTAAACTCCGGCAACTCGGCGGTAAATCGACTCTGCGCGCATTCCGAGCAAAACTCCGTTATTTCTTGAATTAAACGGGACAGACTGGATGGAACTGTTGCAGTCTCCGCGAATATTATGACAATAAGAATGAAGTAAAATGTAACCAACTGCGAAAGGCAACAGAAGTGTTTGTACGGTCTCTATCGAAATTAAAGCGAACTGTTTGTGGACGAGGAGGAGCGGAAATTGTTGGATACTCGGAATCTTGGGGAATTGTCACCGAGGGAATTCGAAAGGGAATGAAACGGATGGATACGCGTTCTGCCGTTCGGGAAAGAACAAAGGAATCGCTGCTAATCTAATTCGTTCTCCTCGGTGTCCACCTCTGGGGATCACAAACAAAATTAGAAAACGTCAGACCATAAAGCAACGCGTGGTTAGTGGACAGCTCGGCGTAGCAGGGCCGTTACATCTTCGTCGCAGCTCTTATCCGTTCTGTAACTTCCCTTGCTGGATTCTTTATTGCGCTGGTCGCGATCGCGCAACATCGAAATTTCTTTTCACGTCACCGTCCAGCCCCGAGAGATCTATAAGGCCGCTTTCAATTGAACCGAAAGACGACAGACAGCTCGATCAGAGACGCAGGAAACAGGAGACATCTTAAAAGCTCCGGGAAACCGAGGCAACTACCGTCGTCAGAAATTTTGCAGCGAATCGTCATTAGAGGATGTTGCAAACTTGGAAGTTATAAATCCCCGGTAGACAGAGAAAGGGATGGCTTCAGTAGTTTCGAGAACTGAGGAGCGGGGAACGAAGTCTGAAGACCACCGGATCCGCATGGAACGAAGCCAGGAAACCTTCTCGAGTGTGTTTGAGCGAGTTTAAGGAAGTTGAAACGCGTTTGAGACTGTTGCGAGAGGTTTGACCTTACGCGTTTTATTGCGTCTTTGAACGACGCGACGATACCACCGGAAAGAAACCATCGCGCGCCTTTTTAAGTGCTACCTATGACGTAAGAATCTTTTCGCTCACGTATTGAAATTATTTTAAAGAGGCTTTTACTTTTTCGTTTCTTCTTTTTGCTCGCTTCGGCGACTTCGTCCCGAGTTACGTCTGTCTTCCCGGGCGATCGCTAAGTACATCTTTGCAGGTTCCCTTTGAATTCTCCTCGAGGAATCACGAGCGAATTCAAATTGAAAGTACTGTCGGGGAAACCGCAATAAAGCCACGTTCCCGTCGACGCCGCGCCGGAAAATTAAGAAAGCCAAGGGCAAAGGAGTCGAGTAAATTGCACAGAAAATAGGGCATTTAAATGCAACTCGCTGCATTTCCGGCCACACCACTCCTGCCCCTCGGTCACCGGAAAACCAACGACTTTTCGGCGGCGTTCGTTAACGCTGCCTTAATAGCCGCGCAACTTCGAAGGGAAGCGGATACTTTTTAACGACCATCCGGCCGATGTATTTTCGCAGGCGACTTCCTCGATCCTTTCCTGAAACCGCGAACACTCCTTGGAAACGCGAAAACTTAATCGTCCGATTCTGGCGGGGATAAAGTCCGCCTCGCAGTGATCCCAGATCAAGATTTACCAATTCAGAATCAATGGGCCGTAAAGATAGAACCAAATCAAAACTTTTCTAGTTAGTTTTCAGTCGCGTCAACGTCGTAGGTTATTAACACATTACCGACCAGTAATTATTGCATAATTTTGAAAAATCTGTGGTATATGGCTAAACACTTTTTAATGGAACTTTCAATAGCAACAGCAACTTTAATTGTGAACTAACAAGTCACCCTCAATAATATCATTTAATAGTGTCATTTAAGATTGCAATGTATATATGTTTTCTTTTCGGAAAATATGTTATTCGATACTAGCTGACCCAACAGACGTTGTCCTTTCCAAATTTCTATAAATTTGTTTACGATCGTTTTGTGAATTTGTGAAAACATCGATAATGTAAATTCCTATTAAAATATTGATTAAAAGCTGCGACGTTTATTTTTTGTTGTTGTATTGAAATATGATTAAAAAAATACGTTTAGTTTTTCTTGAATTTTCCATTTCTCCGGGCAACTTTTCCAATTTTTCTTTCCCTAAAACCTTATTCGGACTATTACAGACATTTTTAAAAAAATTCGCGAAATCGATCCAGCCATTCTCAAGTGATGCATTTGATTTCTATTTATATAGATGTCTGCAGGGTGTGTCCCAAGACTGGGTACTTCATGTCATTTGGGTACTCATGTATTTCATTTTGAGTTTCTTCTCTTAATATAAAATATAATAACATATATTAAACATCCGTAAACAATTACTTTGATGCATAAGCAGTTCCACTGTTGAAGGTGCGAGTAAAAGTAGCGTAATTAGAATCCTGTTCTCCGCATTGCGAATTATTTGGGCGGCTTCGCGAACCGGAAGCATGGCGGTAACTAAACTATGCTCGTCCTAATGAGCCTGAAAACTCTTTCGAAACTTATGACTTATTCACCCCGCGGGATGAAGTTTATTACGAATTGATGTTTTTCATTGTGCGTGCTATCTGGCAAAATATGTATAGCAACAACGGTATGCAATGGCGGGCACTAAACTGTTAATAATGGCCGTCGAAGCGAGGAAGCGTGAAGAACGCCGGCAAACACGTCGCCCGCGTCATTTTAACTCTGATTTTTTTTTAGTGCACTATTGTGGAAAATGTTTTCGTTGAGAGCCGCTCGATGTGCGCGAAGTTGCCCGGCCTTTTGTGATATTTGTTTTGTTATTCGCGTATCGAGGATGTTTATGCACAAACAGCGTGAACGATCGAATACAATTCGTTGCAATCCAACGTTTGATAGCATTCAACCAGCTGTTGATTTTATTTCATAGCTAACAGCTAATAAAATATAAACACTTTTCCTTGGAGAATAATTTCGGAATATATCCCATGTGTTTATGTGTTTGCGCAAACGTTTTCTGTTGTCTCGTAGCTTCCACCTTCGCAAATTAAAATATTTTTGCTCGAAACTGTCCAATATGCACGCAGCTACTTTATTAGTGTGTAAATCTCCATGCAAGGTAAACATTCTCTACCTCAATTATAACAGGCTAGCATGACATTTTGTTGTGAATAAATTTAATAAGCTAATGCAACAGCATTTATAAATTGTTTTAATGCTTTCACTGTTTTTACTGCTGAAGTAAACTGCGAACTTTATGTACTTATGGCAAAAGCAGTGGAAACAACAATTTAAAAATGCTGTTGCATCAGTGAAATAATTTAAATGATAAGTTCGCATTATAGTTATCATTTAATGAATCTACTACTTGGAATCGAGTATCTGGAATTGCTATCCGCAATCATCAATAAAGTATACGTATTCCTCTTTGACATAAACTTCGCGAAAGCGGCTAATCTGGAAGAATATACGTTTACACAAGCAACTGCAGTTAGCTTTCATCTTGCTCGCAAAATGCACATAAAATTTCGTCCTTTACGAAGAAAACTGCATGCAGCTGCAAACTTCTAGGATTCAGGAGGATAAAGGGGAAAATGTAATATAGTTCGGTACCGTTTGATCTTTCGTTCGTTGAATTCGTCGAAGTCGGGAAGGAAGTTTCATTTAATTCGGAGTGCAGGGGATAGCGTAAATTTGCATAAACTCACCGCGACCGTACAACACGACACAAAGAATTCGCCCGGCCAACACCGGATGTCATCAACGAGTGCTCCCGGGTAATGGGAAAAAACACGGGGTGGCCCGAATTCAATTTAACTTGTCTTAACGGTATTTAATGGGTTCCTCGATACTGCATTCCTGCCAGTATACGGAGCGGCTGCAGCGCATTCGAGAGGGTGCAGTTGCAGCTACTAAATTACGAAACAGCTCTTCGAGGGCAGCACCGCGTTTGTACCCGGCGGCCACCGGTGTCGGGCGCAGTTGACGACCTGTTCTGTAAATCTTTCATCGGGAGATAAAGTGGAATCTCTGTTTCATAGTCAGGCTCTCGGAAACTATTCAAGACGCCGCACAATATCCTGAAAACGCGAAAATAAGTCCTTTCAATTTCCTTCAGAATTATTCGGAAGATACATCTAAATCTTCAGACGACGTTTCGGCATAAAGATAATAAGCATAGGTTACCGAGAATGTTTTTAGACATTATTGTCATAACTACATGTCTGTAAAAATATTATTTAATGCTGAGGAATAATTAAGGTATCAGTGTAGCCAATGTTAGCGTAATACGTTACGAAAGAAACGGTATTATGAGATAAGTAAACAATTAAATTATTAAATAATTATAAAAGGACATTCTATATAAAATGGATATCAGAATCGAATTTTGCTACGAATTTGTTCTGCATTTAAAAGATCTTGGACCAGCGTGTGTCGGATATTACGAATAAAATTCGGGTTTTCTTCCTCAAGCATTTTGTGCATCTTCGTTTGTCCAACCTCTATCGATCCGAGTTTTATCCCTTAGACCCTGGAAACTTTGGTTCTTTCTCTTCGAATTCGAAGCCGTCCGCTTTCTTCCCTTGGTTTTCGTTCCCCTTGACTTTTCAACTAACCCCACTCTTTGTCTCCCTCTCTCTCTCTCTGATCGCTCGTTCCTCACTGCTTCTGTAATTACTTTTCGTATCGGTGATTCCCGGCGATTGGTGGATTTAAGGGAAACTCTTTAATGCAGGGGAATCGTGTTTCCGTTGGAATTATGGGAAATAGTTTTACGGCCAACCCCCGGCCCAGTCTACAATGAAACTTCCCTATCGGAGCCACTCGTTTCGGCTCGCTGAACATTTCGCTCGCGTCGACACGACAAACATGAAGTGACTAAGTGATTTTGAATGGGGACGGAACTTTCATCAACTTTTTTTCCCTCGCTTGCTTTAGTCACGAAGGCGTTGAGCAGTTATGACACTGAGTCGCAAGGATTTTCGCTAATGGGTCGGTGTTAATAAGATTTTGCGAAATTTCTTAATCCCACTGTTTTCGTGGCTGTCGGCTGTTACAACTACGTTGACCCCTTACACTAGAACATTCAATCAGAATCTCCTAAATACGTGTGTCTTTAATTTCTTTTAAAGCAATACAAGATTGTATTGATTGTATTCTATTATGATTATGTAAGAACACGTGGTGGTACACAAAAAATATAAACATTCTTGTTCTTGGAAGCGATTATGAACAGAAAAGAAGCTCTGATCCCTATAACCATAAAATGTATTCATGAATTAAATGGTTATAAAGAAGGCAACAATGGATTATAGGTAACAAAGAGACCAAAATTATGAACGTTACGTTTGGTAAACTTTCCGACGGACGTAATTAGCATCTTGTTTTCTTGATCGTGAAACAGGATCTTGTAATTTCGACAGACAGCGTGGGTAAAGAAAGACGTAAACGGAGACTCGATTTCCATAGTTGTTCAACCTGAATCCAACAAATAAGCTCCTTGAAAGGGCGGCCTTCGCGCCGTATAGGAAGGAACACGTCACTCTTCGGGAAGTTTATGTCTTGTTTAAATAGGGATCACGTTACACACCGCCGGATGAGATGGTGTACGCCGTAACTACCGCCTTAAGCGAGTTTCTCTCGTTTCGAGACAGGGTAATTAAGTTAATTGAATAGGTTTTCCTTTGATATATGTTAATAACAGGGCGTCTTGCGCCTGCGGAATCTCGTGCATTATTGAAAACTGCGCATAAATGGAATTCCACTATACAAATTCCTCGAAATTTGGCTGAAATCTCGGCTAGCTTAAATTCCTTTTATATAGTTAGAAACTGTTCTCCAAGAATGAGAAATAATCTGACAATGTTCCGTGATCTTTTGCATTAACCCTTTCGGTCTCGGCGTTCTTATTTAAAGACATAAAAAAAGGAAAATCATAATTTAATTCAAAGAACTGTTTAGCGAAGCCATGATTTTTCCCAGGAATAGATAATTTGTGGCCGAAAGGATTAATCTTAAAAAATTATGGGTAGTTGAAAAAACTAAATTTTATTATACAAGAGATTTTAGACTTCTACGTGAGAGATGTTCGAATAATTTTTGTTTTATTTGAAACCACCGGCTCTGATAGAATAAAGCGTAGACGAGATTCGCCGTGAGGAAAAAAAAGGAAGAACAAATAGGAATAGTCGGACGCCCGAGTTCAATCTCCACGAGACGGAATTTCCTAAAACTCTTCGGTATCAATTTAAAGCGGCCCCGTGGAGCCAAAGAAAAGTGTGTGTAGCTGCAGCCGCCGGAATATTGACTGTACTTAAGGGAATAAATCTGAGTTTCGAAATCCTACGTGTTGCGCTCCGTGAACGGCTTTCTGATCCCGGGGGCATCCCCATGCATTCAAATGAACTGCAAACAGGATATCGAAGGTATCATGAAACAGTGCCGCTAAGGCGCAAAGAGGGACTGAGAATAACGTATGAGCCGGGAATAGAAATGAAGGGGAAACGGGGAATAAAAATGACGGGTCGGTGGCAAAGAAAATGCGGATCAGAGAATGAAAAACGACATCTGGACGGATACGGTCTGCGAAATGAAACACAGTCGTGAATGATCCAGCAGAAAATCCTCATTATACATGAACGTTGACGTTAGGTAATGGACGACGTATTTCTATGACTAAACACTTCGAAAATTCTGACATTTCAACACATTATTCATTCTTACGTTTTCTAATAAATTCTTATTTATTACACGATACGAGACGTGTATTGCAATAATATCTACGCTCTCAGTAACTTCGACGTTTTTATATACTGAAATGCTTTCGATATCTGACACAATATTGAATAATTGAATCCTCATGTCTTTCATTTAATCGCAATATGATTTATTACACAAAAGCATTCCAGCATCACAATTAATGAAGACACTTTGCTTTATTAAATATTATCTTCCTGGACTGTACGAAACGGCTGCGAACATTCATTTTACTGATTTATTGTTCCATTTGTGTCTGAGTCGGCTCTCGTATCTTCTTTCTACGTCGCATTCACGTCGCTTTCGGTTAGGACACCGTCTTCCTTTTTTTCGTTCGACCTCTGACTGACTGTCTGCCACCTCTTATTTCTTAGCTCCCGCACGGACACGGCTGTTGCCGTCGATTTCTGTCGAACATTTCATACAGGGGAAACGTCTCTATCGACGCTCGGAGGATTCGTGACAGGCTGGAGAGATAGGAGATATTTATCGGGATTAAAAGCTGAAGGGGATAAAACGTTCCGTGCTGTTCGAATACACTAGCGAGCGAAACTTTTGAATCACTCTGTGAATTAATAGTGATACACTGGCAAAAGCATGCCAGATCTGCGAACTTCACGCGGAAATAATTCCATTAATTCACGGAGCCTGATAAACTTTCAGTATCTCTATCTAGACATTTTATGATCAAATCAGAAAAGAAATGAAAACTTCGAGCATGAAATATATTTGCTTTTATTTATTTCTTTATTTATTCGTACCTGTCATGTCCAAGGGTTAACTCTCAACGCGTTTTTCACGAGAATAATAAATGATAAACATTCTAAAAGAGTGTCGGCTAGTGTGATCGCAAAGAGTTGACTGTTTCGCGCGCGCTGCAGACGGTATCTCTGAAAAAAAATGGCAGTTGTTCACTTCTTCTGCGCAATTTGTCGACAGCCGTGGCAAGATTAATGGTCATTTGCAGGGATGATTTTCCTCTCGCGAGCGAAGAATATGAAGGGTCGCGGGCACAAAGAACACACCGCAATTCGCGCGGGACCGGTTTCCGGTAGATATTCTTTTTTGCCTGTGCATTTATTTTTCACGTTCTGTTTTTCATTTTTGCCCGTTGTCCGACCCGTTTTCCTAAGCCCTCCACCCTCGTGGCCGGCTGTTCTCCATCCCTTCTATTCACACCGAGCTTTTACCTTTGATGAATCACGCTGGAATTACCCGTTTCATTCGCCGGACCAACCGGATAGCTGGTTCTACGGGGGTGAAAATATAGACGGCGACGGGAAAAGGGGCATCCCAAGGGAACGAGATTGGCTGGGAGAGATCGTGGGCCACCCACCCCGTCTATATTCCTGCGCGTATAACGAGGCAGAAGGACCACGCCACGGATCCATTCACAGCCTTCGGCTTGCCGGAGATTCTTTTTTGCCCACCTCGAGACGGAATATCACGCGGGAATAGAAAATTCTCACGCGCTCGCGGAATACGCCTCCGGCTTCGTGCCCTCCGTTCAACGCCTGCGACTGGTAAGCTATACTGAGGGGCTGCGGTTCTATCATTAGCGAAATGTGAATTTGTTGATCATAATTAAACTAAGAACGTGGCTGTATATAAGAAATATATAATAAATTATTTATCAAGTGGTACGAAAAACGTTTTTAATTTAATGCAAGGAAAATTCCTTGGAGTCTGAACATAGGTAAACTTATAATACTTATTTCACTGCAACTGGAAATATTGTCTGAACATTGACTGAGTTATACTACTTTTGTTGATGTGGGCTGGCCTGTACTACTGGATGTCTGGACATTGATAATGGACTCGGTTATATTACTTGTTTGGTTATAGAGTAAGTTATACTGCTACTTGTTCGGAGTAACCTATACAACTACGTGTTTGAACACTTAATAGGTTATACTACTAGATGTCTGGCCATTGATTAGTTTACACTACTTGGTCAGGCATTGACCGGTTCGTATTGCTTGTCTGGGATTCGACTGATGTATACTACTTGCTCAATCACTGACATTACCGAGCTTTGTTGGTGTTCATAAGAAAAACTCGGACTGTAAGCGATAATAAGATGACACTTATGAATAATTATAATATTTCGTACCTACTATTTGACAGGAGTCTGACTTATTCAACGGACCTAGTCTCGGATCGTCTCGATTCGCGATTTTCAGTGCTAACTAACATATCCCACTCATCCGGCCAATGATGGTGGCGTGACGTCGATCATTGTCCGCGAACGATCGTTCGATAATAAATCTTCATTATGAATATAAAACACAATCGGTCGAGCCGTCGAGCTTTTCATAAACTCCAGCATACTACTCCATTATGTGTGGCTCGATGAAAGCGTATTAACTTGGCGAGAGCGTGCTCAACGGGCAAACGCATCCGCTTGTTCGAGTGTCTGGTAAACAAAGGATTCTATGAATTTGTACATGGGAGAGCAAAACGATAGAAAGGACATTTTCGGAATTATAAACGTAGGAATTGCCACGAGGTTTCCTAGAGGAGAAAAACTCCCAAAGGAACAAAGCACTTTGCATGACAATGGCCACGGTGTTCTGAATACGCGCATATTAAACAAGTGAAACGCGCCAGAAATTCCTCTGACAATCATAGTGTCCCTCGCTACTCCTCTCGTAACTCTTGCCATCCGTATCGAACAAAAGTTGAACCGAAACGGGTTGGGTATCGCGATCGTCGCGTGTCTCGATAACAAACATTCGGGATCCGTGCGATACACAGCGTACAACAGCGCCGCGTTGCTCTGCTGAAACATATAAATGTCCTATTGAGCAAGATAAAAGACATTTTCCTGTTTATTATCCGGCCCAGCGGATCGTGAAATCCGATCGCGAGTCAAGAACGTACGCGCGTGCGCGATCTCGGCACGCCTGGTTTAATTCAGCCAATTTTCATCCGCCGGGCGCCACCGGTTTTGTCGATAAAATTCAATTGTGCTTACCGCGCGACAACAAAAAAGAGAGAAAGCGATCCTGATCTCCTGTAAATTACTGCGGTCATTTTTTCTGTGGTCGGCCGAACGACAATTTCATTGGCCATTGTGCGCCAATAAGGGAGCGTCGTAAACCATTTTGCGAAAAAGCTGTTCGGTTGGGTGTCGCGTAATTTGTATCGCAATCACCCCGCCCGCCGTGCATACCTATTAAAACGGCCTTTCATTTTTCATGTTCGACGCCGTTCCGCGCCGCTGCCCCGAAGCTTTTCATTGGCCGAACACAGAGAGCCGGAATACGAACCCAATCTTCGTCAAAACGACTCCCTCTTCGCCGTGGTCTTTGAATTCGGCCCGACTCGCGGCTCATTGTGCCCGTGGAAAACCGATACAACCGAGAATTGGCTTTCGTCCCGTTTTTTTTTTTTGCTTATTCGGTACAACAACTTATCGAGTCGGACATCCGTGCACAAAGTGTTCCATCCCGTTGCCATTGGTGAACAGGAAAATGCCGGTCGGAGGGTCGAAGAAAAGACGGAAACAACGTCGTTATAAACTTTGTTCCGTCTTGAATTTTATTACCTTCATTTTCAAGGGTAATTTTAAGGCTCCTAAACCGTAAGATTACGGTCCATACCTGATCGTACTAAGGTCGTCGCAGTAATTATAGTTACCATAAAAAAAGGATCAAAGACAGGCAAATAAAAAAAAAACTCCCCACAGCTAAGAAACACATGTTTCCTATTGTACAGATCATACCGTTACTCCATCTAGTCACCTAGGTACTCTATCCCACCACTTCAACTTACAACCAATAGGATTTTCGTAAACCCTACTACGTGTCAACCCCCGCCATTTGTATAAGTTTTCATTAAACATTCCAGAAGAAAAATAAACGAAATATGTTCTAACCACCCGAGGTGTATTACAAGTTTCTTTCCGTATATCTCGCAAGGATCCGAGATCCTTAAATTTTTCGCAGTTGATTTCAAGTCGTGATCCTGTTACTTGATCCTGTAAATGGTTGAAAAAAGTAGAGGTTACAATGAAGGACAGCATTGTCTAAGAAAGAAAGTAATAAGGGAAAGCTGGATACACTCTGCGAGTCGAACCCTCTCCCCTCCTCTGCGACCTCGGACTGCATAGCTGCATCCCGAAGTCACGCTACCAGGAACTTGCTGACTCGGTTGCGGTGCGTTTAAATCTTGGCAATGGGTTTGCCCGGAGACCCACTATTTTCCCGACCACTTTATTACCTCGAATACCGTGGAAGCTCGTTAGGTAAAGCTTCGGCGAGTCACCGTCCAAACGATGATTCATACTCGAATTACCTGGCCCGTCTACCTCCCACCTCCTTCTTTCTCCCAGCTACCCTCCGGCGGACGCCTACGCCGCCAACCTGTAACTAATTGTAATCTCGTAATTATAATTGCCCGAAATTAGGGCCGCCGTCTAGATAATTTAACGAAATGCGTCTGCGGGTAGACTCTCAACAATTTGGCTGAAGTCGGGGGAACTCGTTGCGGCCCGGAACGGCGAAGGATTAGATGGCCGTGATCAAGAGGAGTATTTTGCATATTTTAATTGTGGCCGGTACGAGGCGCAGGGAACCCGGAACCTCTTCTCAACTTAGTGTTAAGTTTCCTCGTTCTGTACCTTATGAATAACACCAATGCGTTCGTGTAAAGTGGCTCCATTAATATTCGGACACTCTTAAACATACTTGGATTTTTTTAGAACAATTGGCTCACTACATAACGTGAAAAACAATTTTGGAAAAATTGCAAATTGTATTAATTTCATTAATTTCATTATTCATTGTTACATCTATCTATGTGTGTGAACATTGGCTGCCTCATACTACTCGTCTATCTACCATTGACCTATACTACTTATTTTATTATTCAGTCTCCCACGAATTATCTTATCGCATGTAGACCCATACTACTTGTTCAATCATAACCTCCCCCATTATGTCTGATTACAGACCCATAGTACTTAACCGGTCATTAACCGTCTCATGCTACTGACCGACCAATATTAGGAACATTCCACTTGTCTGAGTAATGATGGACATTTGTTACTTGTCTGATAAATGCGCGGGACATGTTACTTGGCGATAAATGCGATGTACATTCTACTTACCTGATCAATGACAGTGATGTGTTACTTATATACTCAACGATAATCTACACTTTCCTCTGTTCTTTGATATAATTTAACGACTTCGAGTTATGGACTCGTGTTTACTCGGGACAGTAAACTATATAGTCCGAAGTTTACGTAATTTCAGTCCGTACAAACATCGGTACAGTTGGCGACTTGTCGATGGAGGATACTTCACTGAACATAGATAGGCGGAATGTCTACTTAAATTTGCATGATTAACGAAGATATGTTGCATATAGCCGTAGATAAAGTTCTTGGTGAACTATTAATTCATCGACTGGAGTTTGGTTTACCGAGCTGTCACCTGCCCAGTCTATCGCACCTATACCTGTCATCGATCGTCTAACTCGGCTAAAGTTACACAGAGACGCATGGTTGCCCGTGAGCAATATGGATGGTAATAGTCTCCCGTAACGCAGAGAGGAATATTCAACGCTCTAGGTAATAGTTTGGACAATCGATAGCTGTCTCGCCATAGCAATTCCATGTATCGTAATTTCTTCGAAGGGTTGAACCGAACGAAATTTTTAGGATAATGCCGAGCTATCTCCACTCCGATTTCCTCCATTTTCGTCAAACATAGTGCTCCGTTTATCGAACTCCTAAAAGAATTTTCTTAAAATTAAATTTAAAATTATATTTAAAGAATTTGTCTTGCAGTTATGGTTTAAAGTTACAGACCTCTTTATAATTTATTATGCTGATGTTTCGACGTACAAATCCATTTATTATACAGGTTTGATTAACTATTTTTTGAGTTAGAACAAGGAAACAGCTGACAGTATTATAGTACTATAGACTCAACAAAGATCTCCGAAAATCATTAAACACCAGAATGTCCATAGAATCGCAAAAACTTCATAAAAGTGTAAAAATTGGTGATTCGGTGTTCCGCGGTTTTATAGTGGGACGCGACACGCCACTGTTGTTTTGATTCAATGAAGATATCAAACTGGGGAATTTATATCACAGAAGATTAAGGGACCACCATCGAACGGGGTTTATGGAGCGGTGGAAATAAAGCTTGGCGTAACGAGAGGAAGCGGATAAATAACAGGTCGTTGGAGTCAGAGCCGATGGTCCATTTCCTTCGTTTGCAATTCATCAGCGTCCAGGTGATCGTTGGCGAGCGATCCTCTCCCCATGGTTTCTTGTCAAAACTTTCTCGGGTTGTCTTCGGTTTTTACGGGATATAATACCCATCCGTCCTCTGAAAGTTTGATCGCCGCTCGTTATTTCATTTTCGGATTTTCCGGCGGAACGAGCAGCCTTCTGATTATCGGAGCGGCGTCGCGTCGCAGGGCGTCGTGCCACGGTAACGGGGTCAAAGCGATGTTCACGGCAACGTGTTGCCTCCTCCGATGGTTTTCCCTCTTAATGAATTTTCATGATCTCTCCTCTTGTGGCCGGCGCTCGACTCGGCACGGTTCGGCACGGCTCGACTCCGGTCCCACGGAATTATTGAAATTTTTCGACTTCCATTAATGCCGCGCGCGGCCATTACGTTCCTCCGCATTTGCATTACACAGGCGACCGAGGGCCCGTACTTCTTCCGCCCGGCCAAAGGCTCGAGTCGCAATTAGATTACACGGCTTTTCGTGTTTTTGTTACGAGTCACCGACGTTCGAATTCGAACGTTCCGGCAATTCCCCCGACCTGGTCTAATGTAATTGGCCCGGTCCGATGTCACAACATTTTTCGAACACAAAGGCACGCAACGCTCTCCGTCGGGAGAGATATCCTTTTGTTGCCCTTTTTTTCCGGACGAGAAAAAAGAGTCGACATTATCTGTTATTTACGCCTCTGGCTACCGAGCCGGCATACGTATCGCCGATTTCACGGACATCCGAAGCAATCCTGCCCGCGTCTCCGAAGTCGTCGCATACGGAAACTTACGAGTAACGTTCGCACATTTTTTTCTCCCTCTCGGAAACTGCCAGGCTGAATTCCGCACGTGTCATGACGGGACCCGCCTCGGTGGTCCCGGTCTACATCGCGCTCGAAAGAATGGTTGACTTCCCCCTATAAAGTCGGCGAAACCACAGTATGTGTCTGACTGCGGGCGAGCCGCTCCCTCCGTGTCTGACTAACGAGGAATATCCGTTTAGTGTCCTCCCCTACGATTTCTATGCAGCCCCGCAAATTCATAGATCCGGTGGAACTCGAAGGAAAAGCCGCTCCGGCAGAAGTGAATCAGATTCGCAATCGCGATTTGTTCATCAGGGAATTTTCTTTTGAATAACGTTTTCCAGGAGTTTCAATGAAAACAGTATTGTTAATAGGAGTTTTAATGAAAACATGCTCTTGTTATTTGACAAATCTATAAGAATTTGTTTATACTAGAATTGTCCGAGTTCTAGATAAATTTGGATTTTATTTATTTATATTAGACATACCATTTCTATGTTCATTCCTTCATATTATGTTCCACATGTCTGACCACTGGCTGTGTCATTCTACTTGACTAAACATGTACCCTGTAAAAATCGATGAAACTTTAAAATCACCACATCTAACAATACCAAACATTACATATGTACTTGTCTAACTTGATTCACTTATTCATATTATATTGCACTTGTCTGACCACTGGCTGTCTCATTCTACTCCACTAAACATGTACGCTATAAAAATCGATGAAACTTTAAAATCACCACATTTAACAATACCAAACATTACATATTTACTTGTCTGACTTGATCCACTTATTCATATCATCTCACTCTGGACTGACCACTGGTTGTCTCATACTACTCTACTAAACATGTACCCTATAAAATTGATAGGACTTTAAAATCACCACATTTAAGAATATCAAACATTACATATTTACTTGTCGGACGTGATGCACTTCTTTATATCATATTGCACTGGACTGACCACTGGCTGTTTGGATCTACTCGACTAAACACAAACCCTATAAAAATCGATGATTACCGTTACCAGTTTGTCTGACGTAAGATCCCATCAATTTATGTACCACTTGTCTGGCCACTGGCTGTCTCGTTCTATTTCACTAAACATAAACGCCAGAGAAATCGTGGTAACTTGAAAATCTTCCCATTTAAACCACCGAGAAACGGGTATCCTTTTCGATTTTCCCTCACGGAGGAGCGTTATTACTTTTAGCCGGCCAAATATCGGTCTCGAGGCGAAGATCGGAGATTGGCGGGGAAGCGTACGCGATAAAATCGGCGCCGTTTCTCTTTCCTGGCAAGTTTAGTATCTCTAGCCAGGGGCGGTTGCACACGGCGGCAGTCGGCGCGGCGTTTCCGAACTGAAGTCTGTCCGGTGGATGCAGTCGCATCTTGCCCGATAGGGGCGTGTCCCTCGGCGAATCTCGTTTCCTTTGAAGCGTTATACGAACGCTGTGGATAAAGATACCTAGAGAAAGGTTAATGGGGGAGTGGTCGCTTGGCTGGATACTCTCGTGCTCGTCCAAAGCGAACGGTTCTAGCGGAATCAAAGTTTCACGCAAATTCGTAGGAGCATTGCGGCTCCGGCGTTAGTTTCGTCGGATCGTTCGCCTAAATGCTTCGAGCGAATCGACCCTGTTATCCTCGTCTTGGGACGAACGCCGGGACGGAAACGATCTGTATTGCCACTGCTCAGCGACGCTGTAAAGTTTTACATCTACAATAAAATTTTAGGGGTCCGGAATTTCCCAGGATTCCATCCGCCCGCGCGTAAATCATGGGATTCTACCCGCTGAAAAATCGCGGCACGCGTAAAAATATTCGATCACTTCGCCCGTAGAACGGTTCTTATGGCGAGAACGGTTGTGGCTTAATGCATCCCCGTGTTCCGGGTCGAAAAATACGTTTCCTGTCGTAAATAAAATGAAACTTCTCGTCGCGATAGGTGAACAATGGCCCGGATATGGGTGTTTCAGAGATGTTCCCGAGTAATTTTTTACCCGGATAGCGACGAATCGTATGCATAGGACGCCATCAATTTGTCATACCAATGAAAATTCACGTGTGTTCCTCAGGGTACCGCAAAATGCATTTTCCGCGGCGCCCTTTTTCCTCCGACGTTATAAATCTTCGTATTTCACCGCGGCTCGGTAAAAACCTTTTCGAGTCCTCCGACATCAATTTCTTCGTACCCATTTATGAATACTCCCGCGTTCGTAACGTTCTCTCGCGTAATAATTCGCTTGATCGACACCGAACCTATTTTTAGTAATGCGACGGAGTTGAACGAGAGGAATGACACTTTGCCGATCGTAAATGTGCCTCGCAGCTTTGTAGAAACGGAAGTGCCGTAATCCACGTCTAGTTCACCGCAAATTCACGACTTGTTTTTACACGGACCGGCTATTATTCTTCGTTTCTACATCATCCGGCCATTACGATCCTCACCTACTTCGCCCGACCATTCGGATGCCGTTCTACTTCGGCAAACTGGTGTGAATACATCCACTTTCTCCCCGCTACTGTACTTTTACTCCACCCTACTATTAATATCCGCAACTACTTCGTTTCACATGGTAACGCGAACGATAGTTCCTGATTGCCTCGTCTGACCAATGCTGGCTTTATCTACTTGCTCGGTTCATTCTCCAGGTACCTCGTCCAACAATAATTCGTTTTTACCAAGTTGCTAACATTATTACTCTATTCCACATTTATCTATCTTCATTAGCAGTTCCTATTGCCTAACTTTTGCTCATCCATATCTGTTTCAACCGCTGCATCATCGACTATCTACCATTTTAATCACGCGAATGATTGAATTTCTTCTTCGGCGAGAATGACTTCGTCGTCAGAGTTCTCGCAGAAAATCATTGGTACGCGAGTCGCGCATGGACCACCTCCCCGCGCTTTAGCATCGTAAATCTCAATGGATTCTTTTATGCAGAACAACAAAGCACGTCGAGGCAATATCGGTACGTGTCGCCCGACGCTAACGGGGCAAGTATTACGAACGACAGAGGGGGCTGAAGCCGTGAGAGGAGGAGCAGTGGGGGTGTAAAACGATGAACGAGGGGGCAGGAACGGCGCGGTTGAACGCGAACCAAGGAAAAATGCAGTGATAGTAGGAGATTTATGCAGAGCTGCAACGGCTAAAGAACTTTCGAACACTTTCCTCGCTTAAAACGCGGCTGCGGACGAGATTACGTGGAACTGCTCTTTCGAATTGAAACTTACTCCCCCGCGAACGTCGTTCGAAAACTTTCCAATATCTTTAAACATTCTCTTTAAAGTATATCTCATTTGTCGTCGGATCAAGCGAGAAAGTGACGTCTAATCAAAACGAATATCAAAGAAAATTTCATACTATGCTGGAAATCGATAGTTTCTTATCTAGCTATATGCTGTATTATCTTACTTGGTGGACCAACCAGAGTTCTATTGTTTCTGTCTGTCTATTGGCAAGCAAGATCTACTTATCTTCCTACAAATTGACTTAATCAACTTGTCTGGTCAACGATAGCCATCTTCCCTTTGTCCATGGCGATTAGTATTCACTCCGAATAGATAGAAATTGTCAGAGACAACAGTCTAATCAATAATGGCATTCAGTTTTTCCGAACTGTCACGAATTCGTTTGTGTTTATTTATTTGTACGAAAATTGATATCCGTATGATATACGATCGTCACCCTCGCATGAAAATAGATGGAGTTACTATTTTTCGTTAATCGAATTAGTTTTCATCATTCGGGAGCATAACGACGCCTTCTAGCATGGTGTCCTCGAGGATACAGTGAACTGTGCGGAATGTCTCGATTGTTTTATGCTGAGTCATTCGACATCGTTCACAAGTCACTTCGGACGTAGCTGGCGTATACGTACCAAAATTCGCAGGTGACCCGAACAAACTCGCTCGGCGTTGTTCCCAGTTCGCCTGCGAGTTCCGCGAACATGTTTGCCGCAGTAAATTGATGGAAGCGCAAATGCGTCTGAATCTCGTTATAGATAGCCGCGTTACATGTCGTGAAACTTCTAGTCGCGCAGTTCGAAAAGAGACTTTCCAGGGGAAACCAGTTCAACAGTGAAAAGCGCGTTGTCCCACTGGAAAAAAGAATTATGCAGAAACCACTGCAACTACGAAATTTGCTTTTACAATTTCACAGTAATTCTACCCCGTCTACATATAACACATTTACATACTCACGAACAGGAACGTTCAACCATGTGTTTCTGATTTCTTTCATATACATATTAGATGATATGTAAATAGACGTCAATGTGAATTCAATTGATTTCATGATATTCTGTTTTCAATTAACGCAACGAGAACCCGTTATCGAGTTAACAATTACGTAATTATCAAAATGAAATTTAAAACGACAAAACACGTTCAAATAATCAAAACAATTAACCTTTCGAAATAACATACCCATTTATAAATAATACCGCTTTACATGTAAACTTCTACCGGAGAGTTTAATGTTTGCGTTACATTTAAAAATATTCAACAATTCTGTTGCGAATGAAATTGCAAAAAAAAAATTATCGGGCTGTTGATGTTTATGAAAAAGTTGTCCGTCAGTTTTGAAAATGTTGTTGAAACAACTGCTAATCCGAGACGCTCTTATTGCGAATATTACTTTGTCGGTTGAGTGGGGGCGAAAGCATTAAATCGATCAATAAATTTTCATATTCCCAGGTAACAGGAAATTGTGCGATCTCACGAGAAGATCGACCTTTGATGTCATTCGATGACGAACATCAAAGCTAGTTGCGAGATATCGAGGCAATATTAAGATAGGAATCTTCGAGGTCTCTTTCTCGAGAAACGGAATATTTCAGCGTCATAGCGTGGCCCCTTTCCGCGGCGAAACAGCTCCAACTATTTTCCGGAGGAATTCCTTCCGCGGGTATATATTATACATACATACGTATATATTCCCGGCAAAAAGCGTCGCGTCTGCGACGACGCCTCGAATCCGACAAAAATTTCGTCCGACGCTCGGCGTCCCGCGAGAGCCTCGGCCGACAGAGATTTTTCGCGAAATATTCCGCAAGATATTCCCTGCTACAGAACTGTCCGAGCGGACAGTTCTTTGCACTGTGACCGCATGTAGGCTAGACCTGGTCACATCTGTATGCGCATCAATATATACAAGGTGTCTCGATTAAATCGCCGCAGTATCGGCTCTATGTATTGTTGTACGAATAAATTTACTGCTACCATAGTTGTACATGTAGCACTGGAAAAATTTCAATGATATTTTTTAACGAGATTTAAAAGTAGTTCTTTTCAATGAAATCTTTTTTTAGTTATTTTTTTAAAGCATGAAGAACGAATCCAACGACCTCCATGACGATAACATTTCGATCATGCGTTCCCGAGATATTTGTGTCTGAATATTTTACATTTTAGACTCTAATAATCGTCTTTTCATGTCCTAAAAAAGTATAAAAAAATACCGATTCTTTCATTGGTACTTGCACCTACCTCTTGAAACAGCGTAATTGTATTCTGAAAAATTTCTCGTAATTAAAATAGTGCATAAGGCAGGTATTTGGATCTGAATTAGCTGACACACACAGTATATAAACGTAGATAAATGTATGTAGCGTGCAGGAATATGCGCGCACATTGACCGAGGCTCACAAACGACAAACGACTAGACAATGAAAACGGAAGGCATTATTGCAAATTCGCCGAATACCGGACGGTCTGTGAAATCCCACAAAACCGAGTTGTTCCGCTCGCATTCGGCCTGAAGATACTTTATATGCTAGCGCAGACTTTCGAAACCGCGGGTACATACGGACCCGCCGTTTCGTGTACATGGTTCGCCTCCTATATGCTCTCGTCTATTTTCCAGATTACGTCTAAATTTTTCCCTCTTTACCTTCACTAGTACGGCATTTTATGGGAAAATTCAGTTGGTTTAATGGAGGCATCGGTCTTCCGAGCGACGCCATTAAATATTTAACTACTATCCGCGCGAGTTCGTTCCGCGAATATTCAGAAGAACACGCGATCGATCAAAATTCGACCGGTTGAAGACGGATTTCGTGATGCCCGGATGTGTTCGTCATACGGGGTCTTCCATTAAAGATTAAACAAGTTTTTACAATGTAGGAACACTCAAAGCTTCTCACTACATGTTATCATTTTTTAAAGAGCTGTCGTCTTAAAGTATAAGTTTTGTCTATATTGTTCCAACTAATCATATGTCTGTATTAAAATATTTGTGTATCTCTAATAACCACATTCTATTTTGTAATTTTTATATTCTGTTTTGTATGTGGTGTATTTCGTGCTTTTTTTTTT
>CM052333.1:11725830-11747367 GCA_028455615.1 Lasioglossum zephyrum
TCGGCTTGGTACGTCTTTGAAGCAACAAGGTCGTGAATAAATCGACGGCGCGGTAATGAAAGTAGCGTTACTCGACAGATCGTCCTCTGAACGATGACGCAGCTCAAGAATGCTAATTCTACGAGATAAAATACTGACTAGCGTAACGTGTCGCCTCGAAAATTTTACTCCCGAGGGTTGATTCAAGAGCGGAGCACGCTGTAATGCACACGGGCCCGAGACCGAGTCTCCGGCAACTTACTCCTCTCGGCGCCGCTCTCGAGAGTCAAATTCGTGAGACACAAACGTAAGAGCTACTCCCGAAAATGACTCCCATGCGAACACGTGGCATAATATTCCTTTCACGCGAGCCGTTCGTTGCCCTTCTTTTTCCGTCGACGGTACCTTAGAGGAACTTTTGTTCTTTGTGGGGTGAGTGGGCGATTAAAACGAGATTACCGAAATCAGGTTATGAAGGGACGATGCTGTATGTCAGCGAGAACTTATTTTTTAGGAAAACCGAAAGTAGAACGACACTGTTCCGCTTCCAGTAATTTATGATTTGTGAGCAGGGACGGTTGGTGACTCGAACTTGTGCAAATATCGGATGTGGTGAATTCGTTGGTACCGTGTTTAGGTAGTTAGGGAGTTTAAAGTATAGCAGATGACCCTACCACTTCACAGTAGGGGACGAGTCGAAACTGTCAATGCCAATCTAACGAGTTGAAACTGTTTCAGCGTTATTTTAAGATTTAAAGCCACAGTAATGTAGGCCATTGCATTCGTTTTGATAGTAGTTTTGGCTCTAGTGACCATAAATTCTGATTGAACCGCGGTGCGGTGGCCGCTCGCGACAGCTGTGACTAAACAACGGATCGCATAATTTGTCAAAAATGCTCTTTAGCGTAGCGTAGATTCGTAGAATCGTATGATTCCAGCTTCCGATCGAGATATAACTTAACAATGTATGAAAGTAGTATAATGTGTTACAAGTCTAGTTGAATTATGGAGGTTTGAAAGGTTAATGAAACATAATGTGGGCGAAAGAAATTTGCGAATGTATATTCATTAGTGGAAGATAACATTAAATATTTTTAAATACGTTGCAACGTAAGTAAAGAGAATTTGAAACTATGTGAACTGCATTTTTTGATTAACATGTGCATCATTGTAAATTATATTCATGTGGAGGTTTGAAAGGTTAATGAAACATAATGTGGACGAAAGAAATTTGCGAATGTATATTCATTAGTGGAAGATAACAATACATATTTTTAGGTACGATGCAAGTAAGGAGAATTTGAAACGATGTGAACTGCATTTTTTGATTAATATGCGCATCATTGTAAATTATATTCAGCAATCATTTTTATATTTCCTGGCTAAGTGGACATTCTATTATCTAATTCTATTGTAATTTCATACATCTGGATCATTATCACTATTGAATTTTGTCCAGCTAGATTGCGAAAATAGACCGCTGTACACTTTTTTGAAAAATAGAGATATTCTCCTTAATGGAGCTTCTCTGTGCAACGGCAGTGATTGTTGAGAATTTTTTCGGAACAATTTGCGGCGCTATTTTGCACAATGGTAACGTTGCTGGATCGAGAGCAGCACGTTATAGATCGAATCGATGATTTTCCAACAGCTTGAATCGAATTGTTCATTTGGTCGGCGGATGACTCCTCGCCCCTAACGTTCATCGACGATGCATTATTTTCCCGGTTCCCATCGACGTGATTTATTGCACCGCCGTGACGCATACAGGCAGCTGCATTATTTTTCCCGGCGTTATTATCCCATTCGTTTCCAGTTTATTTAGCCGCTTGCGTTGCTTTTGATCGAGGCAACGCGCGGACAAAGCCCTGCAGCGAACAGATTAAACGCTCGCAAAGGCTATGGCGATTCGCGAATTTTCACCGACCGCCATATCCTGGCCTTGTTCCCCGCAGCGCCGGTTAATTGTTTCTTTTGATTGATCTCTCGTATCGAGGAAATAGTCTATGGAACGGGATCTAGTTTTTCGCTCGGACGAAACACCAAGAAATTGAAAAACACAATTAGAATGGCTGCCGATGGCACGCGGCTATAAATGCAAAAACTAATGCTTTCAGCCTGAAATAACATTGTTAGCGCATTTCGGAAGATTAAAAATAGTGTGTGTCGGCTCGCGTGATGCCTCTATTCGTTTGGCGTGAAAGAATTGCCTCCTCTATTTTGATGAATCGCTCCCGTTGTGCAGTGCAAAGAATTACGGAAAGATTTATGGCAAATTTTATTTATTGTCGAGGAAACTATACAGGGTGGGTCATCTAAAGATCAATTGCAGAACAGTAGAATATTTAAAAAGTTTAAAAATAATGTTGTCTTACTTTTAACACATCTCAATTTTTATTTCACCCGAAAATCCGTAGTCCAATAATTATGGAGGATATAGAAATGTATATAATTTCGAAACACAGAGCATTGCTCGCAGAAAATAGATTATTTTCCGAAACTGAAAAAGCACAGGCTCACAATGAAACACAATTAACGGATAATATCGCGTCAAGTGACGTGAATGATCGTAATAATAGCTGGAATGAATCATAACGTGCCATCGTTGACACGAGTAGCTCGACTCGCGTTAATAATGGATAAATAATAATCGTGATCCGCGAATCGTCGTTAACAAGCAACCCCTCGAGCGGACGATTCGAGTTTTAATTGTTACATGTACGTGACAGATACCAGCATCTTGTTCCTCGCAGTGTCGAGGAGTGCCAGCAGTCAGTACTCGAAGAACGTACAAGTGTTTTCCACTACGCCCTTCGTCGACCCTTCTTGCAATTCCCAACCCCTTCCGCCAGTTCTCGTGGATGCTCTTCGGCGAAGTCGATCCGCGACATTCTGCTTCGAATTTCAGAGTTCACATTTTACCCGCATACTGTTCGAGTCCTAAAACATGCAGGTAAAGTGATCAAATCTCATAACTAGACTACGGGTCTTTACGAAAGACAAACATTGTCTATGCGAGTTGCAAATAACAGGAATTCAGTGGAAAAATATCCTTCATTTTTTAATAACTTCATTACTTCAGAAAGTAATGTATTGGTATTCTTAGACTGTTTTAATATTTTCACTCTTCCAAATTGCAACTCAGTCTTGTCATGAATGCATAACCAAGAATTTAAGAGTAATTGTAGTAATCTTTTTTTCTGATTACTTAATTCTACTTCTAATATTTATACATTTTTTATTTTTGCAATATCATAATGGTGTGCTCGATTTCAAGTTTGCATGGATATTACAAAACCATGTAAAAACTATAAATCATTAAAATTGTTTCTATAATTAACAAATTGGTTGATCAAAAAGTAATGTCAGTTTTCTCCAGAAGAAATCGTTCCTGCTATTTTAAATTTAAAAATGCTATTCATAACATTGTCAAGTCAATACATTTCCCTGATGTTTCTCCCAGAAGCACTTACATATCGTAAGTGGTTCTATCAATCGATCGGAAATCTAATTTCTGCACGTTGTAAGAAAATTATATTCGAAAGAAATCGACTTGGCCGATCCCTTCGAATATCCTACCCCCGAATCTCGCCCGGCACTTCAATACCCTTAGCTCCGGCTTCCCTGTATTAAACGCGAGATTACCAGATGTAACAGACGCGGCGCGGCGCACGAACGAACGAAAGAACGAGCGAGCGATCCTATGAACGAAAAATCCTGTCCCGCCGTCCAAATCCGAGCGCAAAAGGAAAACCGTTCGTCGGCTCCGTTCGAGTGTGTTTCCTTTTGGTAGTCGGATCCCGGTGGGGGCCAGGCTGAATGCCATCCGTGACTTTTGCAGGCCGGCATAAGAAAGGGACGACCCGAAAACTCCGTAATAGAATTCATCGAAAAAACCGAGGGCTGGATCGGATCGCCGGTTGCTCGGATAAAAGAAGAGATAAAGAAAGCGAGAGAGGGAGAGAGAGAAAGAGAGAGAGGACCTGGGTCACTTTTATCGAGCGTTCCCGGCCCAGTGGTTACGACAGGCAAAACCTCTTGGAGGGAGCTCTTTCGGTTTGCAACGTTCGGTTCGGTTCGGGGGTGGACGACGCGCGTTATCGGCCGGTGCTATCAAACGTTAGCGTGTGTCCTCCCGGAGAAAGAATCCGGCCAGGCCACTCATGCGTACCAAGTGAAATACAGGGTGGCCGGAAGTGCTGTCTCAATGGGAGAGGTTCCCCGTTCCGAGAGGCTGCCTTCGGAAAGACGTCAGCCTCGCGCAGCTCGATGGGCCACGGAGAATCGCCGAGAGAAAACAGACGCAGAGGTTGAAACGGCCGGAGTGCTCGAGTGCTGCGGATTCGCCCGCCTCGTTCCAACTTCCACGGCACCGGGGCAGACGGGAAACTTCGCTAGCCGAAGAACGATACCTCTCCTCCTCCTGCGTACTGCACCGGCTGAAAAGTTCCTCCGAAGTGTTACGACCCGCGCCCGGCTCAATGGAATCTTTTCTACTTTTATAAGTGAACTCGTTGCCGTTGCCATAGCCGTTGCCGTAACAGTTCCGGGACCAAGTGTAACCCAAGTGTCCATGAGCCGGCTTCATTAGCCGTAATCGTTCTCCGCGGACAATTCTCCCCGAAGTTCTCGATCTCATTAGTCGTTAGCGTCCGTTGACGCGCACCACTGCCACAGGACACTCGCCGAACACGCTTCGCCAATTACCTGCCGAGCCAGTCAACTGCTGTCAGGAATTATCCTATCTTCTGACGTTTTCGAAGATTTTTTCTTCTCGAGATAATCGTTCGCTAAACATAATCGTGCCTTCGATACCACTTGGAGGTTTGATGATCGACGGTCGGATTCATCCACGTGGCCCGCAGGATCCGATCGATTCTTCTCGGTCGCCGTCTGGCCCTGTTACACTCGGCAAAGTGATTCGTTTCCAGGTTGATAGCGATCCGACCGCGGCGCTCTTCGAACAGAGCTACATCGGCTGCCCTAATCCTGACGGATTCGGCTTGGACCCGTTGTCAGTGAAAAATGTGGAAACGGGACGGAGGGTTCGACGCGGTGGATCCTCGGCTCGGACAAATCTGCGGGACAAGGATGTCGGCTCGGTTCGACGGGACCAGCTAGGGGACCGAAATCGATGGAACGTGGTGTACGCGACTTGGAATGGAGGTGAAGTAGGATTACTTCGATACTTCAGGGATCCAGAGAGGAATGGCGGCAAAGTGACGAAGAATTTATGGAAGATCGGTTCCATTAGACGCCTAGAGATCCCGACGTGCGTGGAGCTATCGCGGAGTAAAAAATTGGATTTCTCCGATCCGTTTCAACGATTCGCCGAGAGATATATTGCCTAGATGGAAAATGGCCGATGAGAGAAGAGAGACTGGAAAAGAGAAACGACGCCGGCAATCTTCGTGATTCGACTTGGATGAAACAATGAAACAGAAAGTGTTATCGGAACGGTGAAGACGAGAACCGAGGATCGAAGGTTCGAGATGTCAATAACGAAGGGAACAAACTAGTCGAAGAACGTGGGAAGATCGAAATTATTGAGTAGCTACAGAGATTACACGACTTCTCCGAGGCAATAGAAGCTGGGGGCTTCGAAAGCAACGAATCAAATTGATCGGAGAGACACAGTTGAAGCAGCGCACAAACTCATCGTTTGAGAAACCGGCGTCGTCGAGAAGAGCCAGCTCATTGTCCGAAAAAGATATCAGTGCTATGCATCGCGTTGGCTCCTGGAGCCTCGATGACCTTGATTCAGCGAGCATGAAGCACCCATCGAGGTCACCGGGACTAGAGATTGCTATGGCACTGTTCGGCATGGTCTGGCTGTTGCGTGTTCGCTCGGAGATGCGCCGCTGCTCGAAATGCCGGCACGAGGAGATGCTGGCAGCTCAGCAACAGCAGCAGCAACAGCAGCAACAGCAACAACACCAGCTACAGCAGCAGCAACAGCATCACATCCATCATCATCCCCATCATCAACAACGGACGTTGTCGCAGACCACAAGTCTGCTGCAGACCCCGGAGGACGGTGTCACATCCTCCGCGAATACTTTGTTCACTTTGGATACACCTGGCGCTGCTGGTTCCGCCGGAAGTTACTGCGAGGTCCATGGGTTCGTGCAGCCAAAAGAAGGTAGTATCATTGATCTTTACATCACGTTACATCTCGATTTAATTAAATAATAATCCGGATAATTATCCGGTTGTTGCGTTTCAAGTCACCGAGTTGCCAAGTCTGGTCACACTCTTCGATTATCTTTTTTAAGAAACTTTTGCCAATATATTCGTGACATTTTTCCTATTAAACTGATATTGAACGTGATATCATTCGAAGCACATTTGCTTCTTCAATTCACGATTCGGTGAAACATCGATTATCCGAATCAACATTTAAATTCCTCATTATCTGAAACATTTCAATCTAAAGCGACTCATATGCAACACGATTCATTGTACAAATCAGCAGAGATTTAATCTAGCACTGCAGTTAGATAGCTGTCCCATTATCCCAGCACGTATGTTCCATTAATTCGAATAATCGAGGTTGTATCGTGGATTAAACAAGCGAACATGATCCAAATTGTGTCCTGTTTGATATCATTTTAATCGGCAAAATGTCGCAAATGTTAAGCTTTGTCTGATTTGCATCTACTTCGTTGCCTCTTTTGCAACAAGTCAGCCAGAGTTTTTACAATCTTAAGACGGTACTTCAGTGGGCGAAAGAATCAAAGTTTCGCGAAAATAATTGTTCAAGCTGGCTGTAATTTTTGTCGGAAAGTATCGGATAGCAATTCTCATTGTCCGGGAACTGTGACAAAGTATAAAGATAGTTTTCCGAGCCACAAGTGACGCAGTATCCTAATCCATGGTCCATAGTTCGAAAGAACGATCATGATTTCCTTCGAGGTACTTTAAGAAGTTCCCGCTACTTTCGTAATATGCCGGGCTCGTGTTATTAAAGAATAGAAGAATGTTACTAAGTGGGGTGCTCGGTAGAAGTTTTCAAATTTACGAGGATAACGCCGAGGAGGTCTTCCGTATATACGACCACCGACCAAAATCGAAGGAGGTCGTTTACATGGTTGGCGCAGCGTGCACCCGTAGACAAAACTTTTATTTTCCTATCGAAACGATTTGGCATGTCTTACTCTTTCGAAATCACCGTTTCCGGTTCAATGCCGTCGGACGTACCTGTTCCAAACTCAATTATTGATATCCTTGAAAGGACCTCCTACTGCTTTTCTTCCAAATAAATTGGATCCATAACGTTTCCTGTCTTCTTTAAAGACGACTTGCGTCCCACTTTTTTAATTTTCTCAAGCTTTCTGCATGTTACTTATAAAAATAAACTACCTAGAACATCTATATTTCACTCTATAATTAAATCAATAGTAAAGACAAAGTTTTAACTCAAATGACACTGAACTTAGCCTTTCAACATCGCGTTCCTTTTTACTAATTCTACAAGAGAATATTCATAACAATAATTTAAATTCTTAAATTATCATATTTCGAGTTTTTGTCAGTTTTTCGGGGCCACGATCCCACGGTGCATGATATAGTGGAACGGAAAAAGTTTTTGATTAATTCTTACAGACGCAATAATGAAATTTTCTATGCTTGAAAATGATATAGATTGAATTAAATTTCATGCGATATTTTTGCAAATTTGCTTATGTTCCAATGGATCGAACCAGTGCGCCGATAACATTAATTGTAGTGGAAAAAGTTTTCGCTCGGAAAGGATGAAATCGCGGTTTATTTATCGTCGAGTCGCCGGAAGAAGGAAGCGCGGGCGATTAAAAAAAAAATTTGAACACAGTCGCAATTAACGTTTGAAAGTTATGGTCGCGAAGAGCCGCATCCGCGAAACATAAGCGGGGAAACGGTTGCTTCCCGGGCTTTTGTTACGCGCTATAAAAGCCGTCCGCCAACCGTCTCCCGGCAAATCGGCTTTTATCGGTATTCCTCATCTGTTAGACATGGCGACATCATGACGCCATGAGTTGTTGAGTTTGTTGCCGCTTTTGTCGAGCACTCTCATTGTTTCTGGAGCAACAAGGGAGCATCTATTCTATAGTCGGTCAACCCAACCCTCGACGTTCCCCACGTCCTCCACATCCTCCTCATCCTCCTCATCCTCCTCATTTCCATGGCCGCAATTCGAAAGGCATCATATCAGCAAGTTGAATTCACATTAAAGACGAGTCGGTCGAAGTTAGAGAATTTACGCGTCTCGGTCAGAAATATGTGCCGTTCAGCCGGGGACTATCGTTGAATATCAATCAGGGGTAGATAATTCGATGCGTATCTCAATGTTCAACATCTCCATATGTCGCGCTCCCAGGCGACTATGTCACTCGAATACGAAATTCAAACTAATAGGCAGCGTCCACGTTTTGACGTTCTACATACGTGAAGGATATGATTAAAGTTCTACAGTGTTCTGTTTGCTGAAATTCGCCGTTAGCAAACAAACGATAAAAATATATTAGATTGCTGCATGTAAAATGACTGATCTTTTTAGCAGTAACATTAAATGTCTATAATTTTTTCTAAACTAAATATTTTCGCCAAAGCAAGCACCAATCTGATGAACATATTCTGTCAACGAGAAATTGGATTTTTTGGTCGGTCACCTCCATTTTGTGAGTGTCTTCTACCATCGAGAAAAAATTCGTTCGGGGACCGAGACGTACAAGTTTAATAGAGTGAAGCCAGAATTGTTAAAGTATATTCGAGGTGCAATCTCCATTCCAGGGTACCATGAAAGGAAGCAAAGAGAAGCTGTTTTACATGGGCCGTCTTTTTTCCACGGCGCACCCTTTTATCCGGGATCCAGCATGTGCGCGCCCATGGTCCACCTACTTGCACGACCCAGTTATGAAATAGTTTTCCTCGTGGCGACTCGGCGGTATCGCTCTTTAAAGCTGAAAGCATGTTCGTGTCGTGCAGGCACGCCGCTTGTCGTATTGTTTCCAGTTTATTATCAGCCTCTGAGAGCCGGCTCCTCTCTCTCTCTCTCTTACTCCCTTTCTCACACGCGCGCGAGGGACAAGAGAGCGAATAAAACATAGCGTGTAGAGGAGGAGGATGCCCGATGGATGGGAATGGACGAGGGGAGAACGGAGGAAAGCCGCGTGATTTAGGATATTTACACCGAAGAAGAGTGAACTTTTTACACACGGCTACTGGCACTGCTGGTTGCTTGTTCGGAAAGACGAAAGCATTGTTAAATGCGAGCTCGATAGGAATAGAATAGCGAAGACAGTTGTGATTCACTCTATAATAATTACCGAAAGATAAAATAAACATTGTCAACATCAATTGCAGGAAACAGAACAGAAATTGAATAATTCTAACAAGATATTGCTCTAGCTATTTTAGTAAATCATTTACAAATCGTATTTATAATAAAGGTAGGAATTATCATATAATTTTAAAAGGGTTTATTACGGTTAGTTAAATTTTTAAATGTTCTAGTCAAATGTGGAGGTAATTCCTAACATGGTAAAGGTAGAAACTTTGAATACCGTGCGGAAGTTTAAATTAATATTCCAAGCTCTCTAGCTGCAAAATGAATATTTTGTAAATGTACATTTAACTGTCCGCGTTATTTTAATACACTCCTTGTATTTTCTGAATTCGACAAAAATTCCACTTTGGTTAAATGAATTTGATTTGTTCTCTCGTAGCACTTCTCATTTAACAAGCGCTTTTCAGAGTTTCGTCACAAATTTTTTTAAATAATTTCCCAACCTTTTACAATTATTGCATGAATGTCCTTTGAAATTATTACGTGGTCAACTTTTAATTTTACATACTACGCTTTCGGAGAATCGGACATGAGAGCGGAGCTCGAAGAATGTACGAATCGCTGGTACGAATTTAAATAAAATTTTTCATATAAACTGCACAGTATTGTGCGTGAACGATTTCGATTCGGTTTTTTATTGATGAATGCGTTCGAACATGGCCATTCAGGCGACTAGCTGGAGAAAATATTTCCGAATAATATGGTTTCCTTTAAAATAAGACATCCGGAAAGTATGGCGATTGGAATAGTGTTTGGCGTATGAAAATTTTTAAAAATACCTTCCTTGTCCGGGAAAACTGCAAGGCTTTATGGTTTCCGAGAACGTTTAGAATATGAAGTCGTTTGAAATTTCACGCAGCTCCGGAGAAAATAAAATTTCTCTGAAATTTTTGTTTCTTCAAAATAAATCCACAAAAATAGAAGTTTGCATAACATTCCGCAGTTGTGCATCTAAAAGAGAGGCAATTAAAAAGTTACTGTTACTGACACGGCGAATGTCTGTAGTCCGTCGGAATCGTAAAATTAAATTAAATATGGATGACCATGCCATTTATCCCGACTGTCAAATTAATCACTGTTGCTTATTCATCTGAGTGTCCACAATAATGTATCGAGCTGATTTATTTTAACGAGTTTCGTGATCGAACCGCGGGTCCGAGCAAAATGAAGAATGCATGTGCACGGAACTGAGCAACGGGTTCGTATTAAATTTCGAAGAGGTCTAATTGAATGTCGAGGGATTAATACCACAAATTTATTAGCTATTACGAATATATGCTATAAACGATTCGTTCATTTGCGTCCTAATGCACAAAACGCTCTAAACCTATGTTAAATTTATCAGAACGTTCACTAAGAAACTTGCAAATGGTTGCAAACGTTTCCTAACATAGAACTTTCAGTCGTAAGATTATTAAAATTCTTAAAAAAATGAGTGCAGAAGAATTTTCTTTTACATAAAATTATTTTACGCGTGAATCAAAGACTCGAACCTGAAGTTGCATACGGTATTTCATAATTAACGAATAATCTTTTGTTCCGTAAACATTGGGTACGGAAATCCGCGGGAAAGTCCGAGATTATTTATTGGAGCGAGCGAACAATTCGGAGGAGGTAACAAATTCCGCAATTCAGCATACGGTTCCGCGAATTATTTATTATCTGGTATCAGGCGAGTAACGAGCTAGCGAGGAGTACTTAGCGAATGAAAACGAGGCTCATAGGCGGAAACCTCGTTATCCTGATTCGCCGGCCGTGGGAAAAAGAACGCGACGAACGCGGCGAACGTCAAAAGCAGGCCCGATGTTAATTTACATCGGGACGCGAAAGAAAACCACTTCGTGCGCTAAAAAACTTTCCATGCGCGCATTAATGCGAACATCTCTCATCGCGCCCGCGGAAAATATCTATTTCCAACGATTTGAGCCAACCGCTCTCGCGTAGAACCAGTTTCCCTTTAATCATCCCCGCCTCTCCCCTCGCCCCCACCCCCTAGCCGTTTTTTTCACTCTCATGCTTCATTTTTTTTAATCAGCAGTGCCGCTTTTTACCACCGACGAATTACCGCATTTGCCTCTTTGCTGATTTAGATAAACCTCGGGGAGAGCCTGTCCCGTTTGAAAAGACGCTCAACTCGGCCGAGAGACAGTCTTGAAAATATTGCAGCCGCCTGCAGCTCCAATGCGTATGAAATATTGAAGAGTTGCGTTTCCGGGAATTAACTGGACTAATTTCCAGCCTATGGTTCGCTGCTTTGTGAATTAAAATGGACCTATGCGCCGTGCGCCGCGCCGGTCGGCATATTATTCGCAAGCCTCCGGCTCCCTAGACACGCAAGGAATCGCTCTTTATGATGATGCACCGTGCACTGTGCTTCTGCCACTGGTAATCGTCTCGTCCGAGTGTTCAACCTATGATTCCAGCAATTTATAATCGAGTTCGGTAGGAGAACATGAAACGGTAAAACCATCAAAAGAATTTAGAACTTTGGTTATATTTTCCACATATTGAACTCACTAGCCAGGTAATCAATTTGCACGTTGCTTCAGATGGTTGCAAACGGGATGGAAAAATTTTACGTCGCATAAAAAAACTGAATCTTATAATTCAGTTGAAGTGATGAAAATTTAGAGATTTTAGATTTTAATACGTGGAGTCAGGAATATTTTCAATTTATTCAATTTCAAATCTATTCAGATTTGCAAGTTTTCTGTAGCTTGACGCGCGCGGATTCGCAGTCGAATTTTTGAGAAACTATCAATGATTGAAACAGTTGTGCCTATGGAAAATACGATTTGTCAGAGAAGACGCGAAGATTTAGATGAGTTTGGAGCAAATTAATTTACTGGAACAATAGCACATTTGAATCGAGAGACAAACTCGTTTTCAACAGCTGCGTAATCCTTTGTCTTCGCTGTGGCGCACAACAATTGCCAATCATACTCCATTTATTTTACATTATCTCACAGTCATATTCAAACATCACGAACATTTAGCTTGCCGATTGTTCAGCTTCTAACGAATGATTAACGTTGCGTCGTCCATTGCCTCCTAACCGAAGACCAATTTTATTTTCGAATAGTCGCTCGGTAATAATAATAATAATAATAATAATAATAATAAAATATCGTGAAACAGCCATTTATTCTTTTAATAACTTTATGCAATTCAGAAAGGCCTCACGAATAATAATGGACGCGAGATCAATGCAGTGCTGATACTGAAGTTCATTTTGAAAAAATAAAAAAAATTGATATAAATCATTTTAACTGCTGAAGCACACTTTCGAGCAAACGTATAAATTTTCATCAGCGAAATATGCATTTATATTTATGACAATGTTTGTGAGTTGCAGAGACGATTGCAATTAATAATCTCTTTGACCAATTCTCCATAAAAACAGTAATGAATCAGGAAATAACTTGATGATATAAAATTATTCACGATATATACTTTGTCCTTAAAATTTGGACAGAATGTTCCCGAACAATCGCGCCGCGTTGCCACGATTCCGAAAAGATCAAGAGAAAGAAGAAAAAGATCGATTAAATGAATAAAATAGCATAAAAAATGCATTAAAATCGATGGCGAACGCTTGTTAAAATAATTTAATCTGTTGATATGATAAAACGATTTTTTTCTCTTTCTGTGTTGTACGTTTATTTTGAAATGCGTCACGATTATGAATTACTTGAACTCTAGAACATCGATTGGCATTTTGCGTTTCCAAAATAAAACGTGGACCATCGGACAATATATTAAATACTGTCGCGTATATAGTCATTAAAGAATAATGTATTTGGAATTTCCGGGAATTTCTGAGGCAAGCTAATAATATTGAATCGATAGAACGTGATCCACATGCAATTCCGGTTCATTAAGATCAAAAGCGGAGGCAGGTGTGCGCGAAAAAATTTAATTCGAAAACAGCAACATACTCGACGGCCCTCGAAACCGTTTTATCATGAAATTTCGCGACGTGTGCACGCGTTCTGCCATTTATTTCTCTCGAATCTGTACCGTCGGGCTTCTTCCTGTCCCACATTTTTTCGCCCCTCGGTTCGCTTTATTGCCACGCGTATTCAGCGAGCATTTTTCTCGACGACTAGGCGGTTAGCGAGCGATATAAATTAAGCCGAAAATGGAGGGAAATTTAGTAGCTGAGGAGGTCGGACGAAGTGGGAAAGGCGCAAAACGCGGCGCAAAGTTCTACGGCGAAAAGCCGCGCTAATTACCTGTACTTATGCCGTTGTGCTGGCACATCAAATTAATCGTAATCCGTGCGCCAACAGATTTACTCTTTTTCTAACGTCGCGTCGGCTACCATTTCCACTGACGCGTACACTAATATTATTACTGGCAATTCGTTAAATTGGCAAATCGTCCGTGAGCTAAACGTCGAGATTATTAGACGAAATTATTAGAAACTCGAATCAGATTTATTTTAAACGCTGCAGAGTGATTTGGGTGGTCGATCTAGCAGTTCATTTGGTAAAAAAATTACTTATCCCATATCGTTATTTAATGCACCAACATTGCTTTCTGAATGTTTAGAAATGCCGACAATGTCGATATTAATAAAATTAAAAAATGTAAACCAATTTTTAAAATCATTCTAATAAACGGACACAGCACTGTCATGTCTGGAAATAATATAAAAATATTCTGTTTCATTTATAATTCTTCATCTAACTAATTTGAAGAAAGAGTCTTTTATTAATCCCGTACCCCGTTACGAAGAGCAATACGAGGTATAAAGACAATGTATAAAGCGCTCGACGTTGCTATTAATTTCCACTGTTTTGCAATAAATAAGAATCGCGAAGGGGGTTTTAAGGGAGAAATTCCCCGGATCCAGCGGATAGATGACAAACCGGTGGAAATAAACTGGTGGTTGTTTCCACGTTACGGCACGAAACCGTAATCCCTTCAAGCCGTTGCTTCTTTTGGTTTTCCTCGGTGGCGAACACAATGGGCACACATGACCGATTATGTACGGTTTCATGTTGCTGGGAAAATCGTTCGTTGAAAAACCGCGGGCAATTCTAAAAATTGAAAACTCTGGTAAACGGTATTAATGGGACCGATGGACAAAGTTGTGACTTTCAAACAACTGCATCCGTTTCGAAATATATTACATCGAACCTGTGAGATTATTGTACGAACGATACATACATACATTGTATAATACATTACTTTTGATTAATCCAATGAATATAATTGACTGCAAACAAATGTTCCACATATAAACTACTTATGAACGCATACATGTACATCGATCGTATCATTGCTAATAACAATTGTTAAATGATCTCGGCGCTACGGTTCGATCGTAAAAAACAAACTTAACTAAGCAGTTTTGCTAATTATTTTAAATAATCAACGTTTCGGTCACTGATTTGGACCATTTTCAAGATTAACTTAAAATTGCGTTTGTAAGAAAAAAAAAATAAAATAAAAAAACACTAAAACATACAATTTTCAAAAGTATTAACTATTAAATGTTTAAATGTAAGGGAAAAACATATTCACAATTTTTCACTCATTTGCTTATGTGTGATTAAGTATGATAATTTGAGAGTCGTGAGACTCGTGAAACACGTGTGTTCACCATGCCTGTTTTCACGACACTGATCCTCTTGACAGAGATCCAGGTTATATCAATCGATATAGAACGGCGGTAAATTCGAAAAATCATAATGCGTATTTACACTCACTCAGTGAAAATACCAAAATGGTAAATCACATTTTATTGACATTAAATTATAACTGAAATCAATCTTTCCTACAACGTGTTGTATATTTATTCTGGTTAACTAGTGGAGAAACAAAAAACGAAAAATTTTATAAAGGAAACTATATTATTGTATTGGATAAGAGTCACACATCATATAACATTACTAACTCAGTAATGTTGCGTAATATTCATGTATCATAGGTGTATCACACTTACAGATAGTAGCTCGTACGTGTGGCACATACATTTAAAACTGGAAAGCACATGTGAAGAACACAGTAAATCCATCTTAATTACATGTTAAACGATTCCAAGGCGGATGCGCCGTTTCCCGAGCATTTTCTGGCGGTAGAATCATCTCGTAGAAGGCGTGTTTCAGATCGTAATGATCCCGCCGCAGCGTGGAAACCTGAGACAGGAAACCGATTCGTTAATTTACGTCCATTTCGACAAGCTGCATTCCCTTTCTTTGTTCGACAATGGTCGCATTATGAAGGATGCAAGGATCCGAAGCGCATCAGCTTGGTCAGGAAATGCATTATTGCGTTTAAGAGAATGCCAGAAACGCATCTGGGTCGTGGTCAGCCCGTAGATGCGATCCTAACAGGAACATTAGTGGGATTACTCGACTTCGTTTCTTCCCATTCTACGCGGGCCGAAACGCGAATGCATTCGTAGCTGTGCCGCATCTCTCTCTCCGTTGCACCGTTGATTGCGATTTGCAATGCAACGCGCGCGCCTCGTCTCGCCTCGCTTCGTCTGGCCTCGCCGAGCCTTGCCACGCTACGCCACGCCACGCCGCTCTCTTCTCATTTCGGTGCATCACTTCGCGATCGATCACTTTCAGAGCTTGGCCTAATGCGGCTCGTTAGTGTCGCATAGAAGCTGCAATTTCAACCTGCTACCGGCACCCCCTTGCCAGTCTACCCATCCTTGGTACGATACGCCAATTGGATTTTGACAATGACAGTTATAATTAATAGTTTAGTACGTGTTACGCGTAGTCTACACGGTCGAACACGAGCGGCCACTGTTTGCTGCTAATTGATACCTGCGTACGCATCTGGACATCAAGCTTGATACGTTTGACACTGTTTGAGGGTGTTTGGAACGTCTTGAATGCTCTCCGTCACACGTGGGACGTCTCATCCATAGCTTGCTGCCAATTGCTACAAATAAGTTGCACAATTGTATCTTGAATACAATACAAAGTTAATGTATAGCAATGATGGTGGAAGTGTGACAGCATTGCACTCGATTTGAAAGGAAATCTCTTCGGTGTAACCTATTTGTGTGTATTGTTCCTGGTTCTCTAGCCACAAACTATACTTGATAGTAACTGAGTAATATATTTATACCTGTTATCTATAAATGTTTAAGACTCCCAGTTTATGCCCATTTGAGCATACTCGAGCAGTCCTCAACTAAAAATAAGTGAAACCGTTTATTAACATTTTATAATCAAAATCACTGGGTAAACTATTTGCCACGAGTAGGATTTACAAGAGATACCGCATCAAGGAATTGTGTGCTGTTTGATGCTGTTTGAGGATTGCAGATGATAAGTTAAGCTTGTTGTGAATATTTACTTATGCCAGAAATACTGGTCAAAGACGTTTAACAGTTAATGCAGGTGCTACATGTTAGGCATTAATTCTTATCTCACACGATTACTGTGTAATTTTACATTTCATAATAATTCTTAGATTCTTCCAAGAGAATGTTCCATTTAGCTACAAAAATTGATTCGTTTTTTACACGACGTGGACAAAAACTCGATTGACGAGAAACCGTTAATGAAAATTTGAATATTAATCAAGGAGAAAGAGCTCGCACTGCTTCGACGTTCCTCCGAGCAAGAAACTTACTTGTTTGCGATCCCAGCCACGACCTACAGCCCTACAAACCAAGAGCTGATATAAAAAGTTCGCTAAGTTTTAAAGTAATCAGAAACCTAATTTAAAAAAATGGTTATTCGCGACACAAGCGACAACAAACTCCTCTGTGTACACTTCTACAGTTGAACACTGTGCAGAGATAATTATCAAATTCACCGACAACGTTCAAAGAATTTATTTAATCTTTTTAGTAATTTCTTTCTTAACATCGAGCCATTATTGTTTCTTTAGTGTGTATTCCTAGAAGGCTTCTTAACTTATGCATTCCATTTAGCCTCCCAGATCTCAGAGACCGTATCGTAAAGTCCCAGTGCCGAAGGTCCAAGTTGTAGCAAGTAAGCATCTGGTAAAAATACAAGTGACCCAATCAACCTCACACTACACTTGCGGAGGACGCAAAAGGGAGGTCGGTAGATAATCGTACACACGGTACATCAGACTAGCATAGCTTATAAGCTACATCAGTGGGAAACGCCAAGAACAGGTTGTGGCCTATCTCGAACAAGATGGCGACAAGTGAATCGACGAAAGGGGCCTTGTCGACATCGCAAGTATAGATAGGGTGAAAAGATAGATTGGGGAAAAAGGCCACATCAGTAGGGTTCCTTTGATTATAAACGACCCCAAGTGCAATATTCAAAGGGCTATCTAGTCCGTAACACAAAAACATAGGTAATCATACAGAAAAGGGCACACCTCTGTATTTACGATCATTAGTGTTCGAAGAATTAATTTGACAAGCGGAAGGGTTGTCTTTCACGATGACTACAACACAGCGAACGACAAAGTGAAACATCGTCGATTATTGTTGAAGCATTCATGCAAGAGCAGCACGATTGATAGACGGCACTCGACAGACTGTGTAGGCAATTTTACGGTGTCCAACAAGAAAAATTACCGCGGTGAAAAACTCTAATGGCGGATACATCTGTACGGTTGTAACTCGAAGGTAAGTGTGCGTGGAGAGCACATAAACGCAGCGACCATTTTCCTGGTCCGGGCTAATTCTATTAGCAACGCAAACTCCGAGGGTGTTTAATTAATCCGTGTTAGAAAAAGTTCAGGCGACGCGCTCTCGGCCGGGATCCAAGATGGATCTCTTTGTGTCGCAATCATTACGACGCGTCGGCACAAAGACGCATTAATTCCCCCAAAGGCAGCGGCACTTGGAGGTCATCCAAAAACGTAATTTCTTCAAACAAGCAAATGTCGGCGGATTAGCCACTCGATCGCGAATACACGAGCCATCCACGGCTATCTCGTCCCCGACGCTGAGTGTCTGCGTCTTTGACAACTGGTGTGAAAGCCGACCATTGTCTCCAGCACACCTCGTGCGGCATTTTGAGTGATTTGTCAGAAGTGCTTGCAGCCTGGGTTGCGCCTGATGAAAACATCGCTTTGTGGAGTCGTGTTATTCTCGACGTAAATAGTACATTCAGTGGTGAATAAACTTGCGAACATTTTTCACTTTTGAAAGTAATTCAACCTTCACTGCGAATTGCAGATGGGTAACACAGTCCTTTTGCATTCACAGATAATAAAACACGTGTTACGACTAGACTGTGGATTTTATGCAGTGGACATATTTAAAGAATTTTAAAATACTGTGTTTCAGTTATTCTTTAATTAATTTTAATGAATTGAAAATAATACAGTGCTCACATAGCTCGTGTATCTTGGCACGAATACAAACGAATCTTATTTTGCATGAAAATCCGCAGTCTAGTCATAATTATTACAAATAGATGAACTAGATCTACTATAATATATACGTTTATGCAAATTCTCATTTTAATAAACCACTGTACATCCCTCATTGAAATACCACATAAGATAAAAATAAAAGTGTCGCGATCGATGCTCGACATAAACATACTCTTATCTTTTTCAATTTGCGACCATCATAAATGCATGACGGTCCAGCGATAACGTTATTCCATCGGAGTTTCTACAGCGAGACATTTCTCCCAGTGGATTTTATTCACCGTCCATTAAGGCAAGATAACGCGCGATGTGCGTAATGGACAACGAAGTTTAAAGTTTCTTTAATTTGCAGTAGCCCGAGATGGATGAGCCGACAAAGTTGCCAGATGTGATGGATCCGGAGGCTAGATAACGTGAGCAGCAAGGGAGAGGGGGTGTTATTAAAAAATAATTAAATCTATTCATCGATTAGGCGACTGAAGGTTTATTAAAAACGACGATTAACCGGGAGCGTTACTCTGCGATGTATCGATTGTTCCAGGCCCGAGATAATTTTCTACGAGTAATTAGATAATTACGCCGGTCTCGGATCGTGTGCGCGAGAAATTCATCGTTCAGTCGTGGAAACCGATTGCTCGCATCAATCTACAGTCCCGGGAGATCGAACAATAAGTATACGGAAAGTTTGATTAATGAACGGTTTAGCGAAACGGCGGATGCTGATATTATCTGGACATTACCATTCATCTTACGCCGCGCAGCTTATCAGTCCGAGAACCTGATAACGTTCGCGAAGCGCTCCCTGTTAACGACAGTAAATTATGTTTCCTACATGCTCTACAATTTTGCGACACCGTTTTCCGTTCGTTCGTTCTTGCAGATTTCTCGCCGATTTCTTTCATTTTCGTTAAACAAACGTTTCCATCCTGTTTAATTAAAATTCACGCGAAATTAACAAGCTTTGTACAAGGAATTCGTAAGTCGAAAACATGACAAAGTTTTGTTATGCTAAGTCTCATTTTCGAGAAAATCAAAGATTCATCAAACACTCTCACATATCGAATGCTTTTGATAGTGTTATGGTGTTCACCCTCATATTACCCTTACATGAGGGCTCAGCGAATTGAAATTTTGAGGGATTATCTTTCAACTCAAAAGCATTGTTTTCCACACGATATATCACAATAAAAATCAATATATATGTAGGGAGAAGTTATCTTCGAGCGGTGAGCGGTGAACGATCCGATATTAGTTACTTATTGATTTATTTTGCGTTATTATTTATTATTCATTATTCTGGTTTGACGTATTGAATAGAAAAGACGTGTTTGATCTCAGACGGAAATTTAAATGAGACAATTTAATTAATTGTATTCAAGATAATTGGAATAAACGTTAAACTATTGTGTTTACGGACGTGTTATTTCTAGTTACGACTTAATTCCTACATATATATCAATATATATATATATTAATATATATCAATAAAAATTGTTGTGGGGGCCGTTGCACCATGCTTATCCTGTTAGACCTTTTGAATTGTACACCCATTATCGCGGTGTTCCAAATGACCTTTTTTAAATAAATGTTAGCTACCTAGTAACAGGGGCGATAACTATTCGCATCGGCCGCGGCAATATATTTGCGTAAATATTCAGTAACGCGAGACAGAATGGCGGGCGTCAGTTCGCGAATGTCGCGGCGACGATTCCGCTCACGTTTAACGGATTATGCGGCCTGAATGACGGGGTCCGGACGGAACGACACGAATATAGTGTGCATGAATTCACTCGGCTGATCTCGCGGACACGTTTTACAACTCCGGTTATTTAATTACCGGCGTCGCACCCGGTTTGTTACCGCGCGGTCCGGACGCGCAAAAATCCGCAATAAGGGCGGTTTCCGTTTATCGGTGTTCCGTTGAGCTGGCCCGCGGTAGCTGTCTCGCGGTTTCACAATGGAACGGGGAATATGATAACAACTATTTATGCCGCCCACCTGATAACGTAGACCGGCGACGACGATCGCGCCGCTGCGCCCTGGGTTTTAATCTCGAAAGTGATTCCGTGATACCAGCGGCGTTCTTGTCCACTATCACGTTAATCCGATTTTTATTCTATTTACCTTCTATTTACCTGATTGCAGCCGGGTAGGTACTCCTATTTATTCCCGTGTTCGTCGTAAAAGCTGTCGGGACAGTAATGGCCGCCCGTGCCAACGATCATTCTCCGCGACGCGCCATGTACAACGCTCCAAAATGTCGTTTTAGTAATTCGAGATTTTACCTGACGCTGAGAAACGAATCGAACAGAATTAGTATAAGAATAAGCGGTCTCGAATATGTAGACTAGAGCTAGAACACGCGAAATCTGTGGCCCATGTTTTATAATTTATTTAGGATACTTTATGTGAAAAAGAAAATTTATCAAATAGCTAAGTATTGATATAATCATATTCCTTCGCGATTAATCGAAATCTTCACTACGAGTTAGCGTTAATATTATAAAACAAGGGTACAGTTTATGGTTAGGTTAGGTTGCAGACTAGATCGAGAACACGCGAAAAGTGTGGTCCATGTTTTAGAATTTATTCAGAATACTCTATATGAAAAAGAAAATTTATCAAATGGCTAAGTATTGATATAATCATATTTATTCACGATTAATCGAAATCTTCACTACGAGTTCGCGTTAATATTATAAAACAAGGGTACAGTTTATGGTTACACAGACGAAGAATTCTTATTAAATGGAGGAATCTCTTGAAATTTACTTTGTTGCCTAGTAAGAACTCATTTATCAGTTTTATTTCACGAATTCTTTTGTGACCGCGAGTCGAAGGTCGCATTTCGTTTTAATCATTTATTAAGAACGATGAAAGCAACGTTTTGTAAA
>CM052333.1:11747467-11774976 GCA_028455615.1 Lasioglossum zephyrum
CTACCTGTAAAGCTTTAACGCAGCATAACGTGAACAATTGGTGCGACGCGCGTCGCACGCGATTTCCGCGAAGTCCAACAATGAATTAGCAAACTTTCGGTGGCAAGTTCGTCCGAAGGATCGAAACGTGTCGTCTGGAACAGAGGAATCGCTGCAGGCTTGCCGAGGGTCGTGCGATAATTATTTGACTAGAGGTACGAGGCCGACACCATTGCATCGTTACGTGACGGCGACGCCTCGAGCGGAACGTGCGCCGCAATTCGGCGGGAATCGAATTTCCGTGGTGCGTTCCGATCGGATCAAAGACGTTGGTTCAAACGGCAACACGTAATTTCACCTGGCCGAAACTTACTAGCTCTCGGAGCTTGGCTCGTTCCAAGTTGGCCATCGCCGGCGCGGCGCCGAGTTGCTAAGTTAATTTAAAGAATCGCCCTCGACAGACTCGAAGTTTTCTCGTTTCTAGAGATTAATAAGTTTCTCGGCAGCCGAGCGAGGAGAACCTGATCGTTGAGAAACAAACTGATCGTACTTAATTCGATGACTTGCCTTAACTTGCGTCTCTATGACGCTTCGGATGCCAAAAAGGGACAAAAGCTGGTTTGACATGTTCCTGCTTTTTTAACGTGATATCTGATTGCCTGCCTGTTCAACTTGTAGTGTAACATTCTCGTCGACAAAACGGAGTCCGAGTTATCCGTCATGTTCGTCGACGTTGGAGTGCGCTGGGGCAAGTGTCACTGGCCATTAAGGGGTTATTCTGCCACAAGACAGCATTCAGAGGGCTCGGTACACGAGGTGGCTGGAAGTTATTGCAGCAGTGGCGTCTACATACGTCGCAATACAGGATACAAGGAAGCAGTTTACGTTTATTGCTCGATTCACGGTGGGTACCCGGCGCGGTTCGTAATCGGCGTGCTGGCCGCTTCGGATACCGGAGGCGGCAGAACTTTAAACGGGCGACACGTAATTTTCACGGGGGGCGGAAACTGAAACTGGTAGGCGGCATGAACGCGCCGTGAAGACGCCGACGACGATAAACCGAAGCTCGTTAACACCAGCCGTGGGGCTGTTCATAGGAGATACGCCATTTCTCTATATAACTACTGCGACATCCAAGTTACCTTGGCTGCGAGCTGAAGCCCTCGGCTTTGTCCGCGGAGGGCACGCGCATAAAGCGAAGATAAAAAAGATCCCTTGGAAAGAGGAAATCGAGATAACGTGAGCAGGTCGACGCGAGCCCTTTCCCCAGCTCTCGCTAGTATCTCGGTCGAAATTAAAAATTATTTCGTACGTAAACGGCTGAACGATGTTGCGGACTACGCTGAACGACTTCACGTCCCCCCTTTTCCCATTGCACAAGTGGCTGCGATAACAATGGCCTGAGTGCTTCCACGCCAGGGGATGTTACAATGTACTACGTCTGTCTTTCCACCTCGCGGAAGATCGTTCGACGGGATAAGCGGAAGCTGTTCACTTTTTCTTGATGGAGTTTTGCTGTCTCTTCAAAGACTCGCTTTTACAAAGTTTTTCCGCGAGCACGGGTAAGGTGGGAAGCACCAGTTTTCACCTGTAAGTGTATTGACATTTGGAAAACAGTCTGGCGGTCGTTCTATTGCTGTTTAACACTAGAAAGACTGAAACTTAGAATGACTCACAAAATGACTGCATTATGAAACAATAACTAATGTGTAAAGAAATTTGTTTAAAATTAATTTTTAATATTTTTTATATTGTTTACAGTCATACAACAAGTTATTAGTAACTTTGCGGTCCTCCCGCTCTCCTCTATTTTTATTCTATATATTGTTACGTCCTAAGGTGGACGTTTTAAGAGATAATATTAATTTAAAGATTTAGATAGAGAATAAAACGCATTTTTCGAATCTACCTGCATTCATCAACTTCGGTTCGGGAAATTGAGGATTTCTTAATACTAATTGGCGTTGTTTGTGGTTTTGAATCATAGAAATCGAAGTCAGGTATTTAAAAATGATTGGAGAATTTGATTTTAAATAATAAATACATAAAAATAATGGCTGCGTTCTGAATTTTTTCAATGAAGTTCTTTTAAGATGAGTTTAAAGACATAAATCGTATGCAATCACGTGTAGTCTACTACGAAATATATCTTATAGATTTTTTTAATTCTATCGCTCGCAATGTGGTATAATATACGATAATTCAATATTAATTAGTAATTATAATATTTGATATTATATTTCCCGTGCAACATTAGTAGGGCAAGTATAAAAAATAATTCAATTCATATGAACATTTTCGTCCAGAATCGTAGATTTCTGTCGTCCATTGCACAAACGGTGTTAGCTTCGTGAGTATACGTAGGAGCGAGAAACGCGGCTCCGCGATGGCGGAAAACCAGGGAAAGAGGGCGTGGATTCAATTGTTTGTCAGGTATATTTGTAACACGTATCGTCGAAACTCTAGCCCGTATTTCACGTCCCGGAAGCTTAGTGGAAGAGAAAGAAAAGTGGTCGAGTGGCGGCGCAGAATTCTTGGGGTTTGAATTAAGGCGAATTTGTGTCGCGCGTGAAATATGTTCCCACGGGGTCGCGATAATTTCGCGAGAACCGGCTAAAGGGCCGCGAGAGAGGGTTTGGGTATGTTGAGCGCCAGACACAGAGTCAAATACACGTCGTTGTTATAAATACGTTTCCAGAGAGTGGATCTATTCGAGCGGAAACATTCGGTGCTTCGAGAGTCTGGCTCCATTGAAGTTGCCGACACAGGTTTTACCGAGAAGAATTCACGAAAACCAGGTTTGTCAGACATAGAATCTCATCTGCGGAAGCGTTAACCGACTGCCGCGTCCTCTCATTGACAGTGGTTCCCTTTTCCGTCATCAACAGATCAAAGCGTTTATGTGCAGGGTGCACGAGCGTGAATTTTCTTGCACGGATGTAACACGAGATATGTTATGTACATATACAATACAATACGTACATGTATAAGTCCGCAATAAAGACAATGTGATGAAAAAAGCGTATCTGCGTATGTAGTATTTATTGATATTTATTGAACCACCAATTTATCCCGTACGTCCGACTTTTCGTAGAGTTATAAAGTAATACTAAATAGAAACTTATCGATCGCCTGGCTTCTCGTGGAGTTATACTACTGAATTTCGTGCTACCACCTTCGGAATCATATTTTCCTAATACAAAGTTTACTTTTCGAAATTTTTAACAATTTTCGGCCGTCCGGCTTGACGTTGACTTGTACTACTGAATTTTCGAGAAAATCAAGCCGCCTAGCTTGTCGTTGAGTTGAACCACTGAATTTCGTATTACCTCCTTCGATATCATATTCCCTAATATAAAGTTCACTTTTAGGAATTATCGTCCGCCTGGCTTGACGGTGACTTGTGCTACTGAATTTTCGAGAAAATCGAGCGCGTGGCTTGTCGTTGAGTTGTACCACTGAATTAAGTGCCACATCCTTCGACATCATATTGTCCTAATACAAAAATCAATTTTTGTGATTTTCGATAATTTTCCGAAATTCTCAGATTGGCGGTGAACGTTGATGCATTTGCAGCAAAATTAGTGCAAGTCAACAATATAGTCGACGAATACTGTTGTCTGTTTAACCCAGTTTCGTCGGATTGCCTATCAATAGTGATTTTAACGAACCCTCCGTACAAGGTACATGGGAGCTGACTGGAAAAGAGCAGGAGGTGGTCAGCGCATAAAAAATAATGGAAAATTAGTAAATATTGCCGATATTGTGCTGGGGCGTTAATTGTTACGCTAACTGCAAGGTTTTTTTTCGGTGCATCTGCATCGGGGTCGGAAAGTTGTTGGAAAAAAGGGGGCTGCAAGTGAGATAAATTGTCGGGAAAAAATTTGCGGGAAAAAACCCCACGGGCGGAGGAAATTACTGTGAAATTCTAGCTCGTGGCTCTCGCCCGGTGTTTTTTTCCCGTATACATATTTCGATACGTGCTCTCTTCGGGCGATGGGTTCGTTTATTCTCGTCCCATCCCGCGGTCCTATATATTCTAGAATAATTCGAAGGAAACGCCGATAGTTAGAGCACAGCCCAGTCGGTGATTTGTTAATTAAAAGCATATTTGCCTCGAGAGACTAGCGGGCGATAAGTCTGTCATGGAAACAATTTTGATGGAAACCGATTAAATCGGTAGGTAATCGCCGGAACATTATGCCCGAGTATACATGCGTCGAGTACATGCATACGTCGACGTGCGATTTTCATCGGATCATCATAATCGAATCGTCGGGCTCTCCCGAAAACGCGGCCCGACAAAAAACACACATCGCAGCTGCGGGTGTAAACATATTAAGCGCATTCCCGTCAACTTGCCCAGCAGAACATTCAATATTAATATTGGCCGCGTTCAGTACAATTATGTGGTACCGGCCCGCTGAAATACGTAATTATGCAAGTGTAAATATTTGAACACCCCATGCGCCGAATACTCGCTTACAGGGGGAACGTGTGCACGTGCGCTCTTATTATCGGTATGTATCACCTGGATTCCAGGGCCATTGCAGGCACGCGGCAATCGAAGCTGCGGCAATCGCGTTAAACAAGCTTTGAGAACAGCAAGCGCGAAACAATGGAAATCTCGTTTATGTGCCCATTTATTTCGACGAGGTATTCGCCGCGGCTCACAAAAATCAAGTACAGTTTCCAAAATTTAAGTAGCATGTTCAAAATATTGTTAAAACTCGACACCTAACGTGGGTAACGGCAATTGTCAAACAGTGCAGACATTATCAGTCCTTTCCGAGTAGATACGAATGCTGTAGACGTTCGGGATCCCATGCAAGTACACGTACTATTGAACTACTGGAACTCGATAGGAATACCATCAGACACTGACAATCTAATAAACACGACACCGTACGCCAAAAACCCAATCAATAAACGTCGGATACTTGGGACCTAATAGCAATGTCAGAACCTTGGAACTCGATCTGGACAACGTCAGCTATCCTGCAACGGCTATTGAGAACACGAGACCTTTGAAACTCGATACAGATAACATCGGACCCTGGGTACTCGTAACACGTTAAACGATTCGGGCGTAATGCGAAGGACAATGGATAGCTAGAACGTGTTACACACAATAGTGCGTCGCCTAAACTCCATGATGCGTCGTTGGTCCTCTAACAATGGTTACTAGATACTAGTGACACGGATTTTTAAAGGCGTATTTGGTGTTTAGAAAAGAATTGAATGGTAGACGAGTATTTAGGCGATTTCTAAACTATTGTTTTTGTATCTTTGCAAAATTCAAAAGTTTATAAGATCTTCGAGGTGAACCCTTACGGCCATTGGGACTCTTTAGATTTTCTATGGAAATCCTACGAACCTCATGCTCCTAACCTTGGGACTCGTTTCTTCGACTCTAAGGTTCGCCAAGACTTCGTTGACCTTTGGAGACTTCTACTTCCCAGATCTCATTCAGTCCTTTGTCCTTCATGTGACGCTTTGGAAACCCATTTAATTTTGAGATTCTTCGAAACGATTATTATGAAGATCCAGGGAAGAGACATGTTTGTCCTTTAACTTTTAACAGGTTCTCCTGTATCTAGATTCTAGCTTCTACAAGATTGGTGCCTTTAAGTTTAACGTATCCAGTAACGTATACTCTAAAGATAGTCGGTAACTTTAACGTATCCAGCATCGTACTATCAAAACGTCTACACTCTGTATTGTTTCCAATGTCTGAAACAAAACTGTGAAAAAGTTCTCCAGAAAATGTGAAACAATTGAAAATAAGAACATAGGATAATTAATAATGATGTTCTATGTAGCACAGTTAGTGTTAGGTGTATTTATGCTGTTACTAACATGTTATTTGAACTGTACAAAGTATGTAAAACTTTTTGTCTAAATTTTCAAAGTTGTGTACCGATATTTCCGTATGCAACATCAAATAAGCAACGCGTCACATTGCCAATGCGAGTCGTATTTCAAGGGTCCATATAATATCTGCAGTCGATTTGATATCCAGTACTGCATACACTCCGTTCAAAACACAGCGATGGACACTTCGCATTCTCTGCATCCAAATACATATACTCAATTGCATCAAGAAACGATTCTTCGCGCACGTCAGGTATCGTTTCGAGTAAACACTGTCGAAAGCTATTCGTAGCAAACAAGAATCACGGAGAGGAATCATCGAGTAAACTCACCATATTTCTTGCACCCGCGGTGACAAACATTAGCGTGATACTTACGCATTTTCATATAGGAACGCGCACAGCGGATGAACTGGAGACAGATGGAGAAATTTAATTTCGTACACTTGTTAAATGCTATCATGTCTCAATATTGACAAAACAATAATCTTCCAACATTAGTAGGTTCCGAGATATAGGACCTCAGAAATCACTAAATTTGTCACTGACTGACTAACTGACAGATCATCAAAACCTTTTGGGTACTTCCCATTGACCTATAAGCTTGAAATTTGGTACAACAGGTCCACTATAATAAACCATCAAAGAAATAATTAGCAAAGTTTGAAATTTTACACTCTAAAGGGGTTGTATTGAAAAAAAAACATTATGAAATATGTACGTAGAACATAGCAGCATAACATACATAAGTATACATTTTATTAGCTTTGAAGTCGCAACAAATACTAATGAAAGAAAGTTCTCTATGGCCGTAAAAAGTTGTGAGATCAAACAAAATAGAAATACCTCTTGCAGTACTGAAAAAAATCGTTTGTAAAAATTAGTTTAAAAGAACTAAATTATTCAAAATAGGCCGTTACTTTTTAAACCAATGGCTATAAAAGATGATAGGTAGCGGGCAAGTTTAAATGATTTAGCCCTCCATGTAACTCTTTAAAAATTAATTTTTACAAACACTTTTATTGAGTATTGCAAGAGGTATTTCTAAGCTAATGAATTGGGCCGTATTTTGTTTGATCTCACAACTTTTTACGGCCATAGAGAACTTGGTTCCTGTTTACAGGATATTTCTGTTGGGATATTAATTATCATCGTGCCGCGTCGCTCCGGCACGCGGAATAGGAATAAAGGGGACTGTCGTTTCATACTGAAATCCTTTTAGCTTTTCCTCTTCCGGCGCGTGTGCGGCATGATTCGTATCGATGACAGCGACGGAATTTTTCGCCCCGTAAGGGGACGAAAAAAATCGAAAAAAGTGAACACGCTTCGGCTATTCACCGGAGATCACGTCCAATGACGTCGTCTTACGCTTTCCCTCTTGAAAAAAAGCCCTCGAGAGCTGCTTCGAAATGTGCTTTTTCGAGTGCTCTACTTTGTAGCCCGCCGACGCGACACGACGCGACGACTCTGCGCTCTACACTCCCAGGAGTGCAAAGGGGAAAGATTCCTGTCGGTTGCATAAATAGTGGCGACGACATACTTCCAGCCACGAGATTGGAGAGCGGCGAGAAGATGCCATTACATGTGAATTAAAACGAAAAATTAGAGGGGAGCACGCTGTGCTTCGTTCCCAAGCGTGGCCCCTCTGTTTGCCGTGACAAAAAGTCGGGGACGTTAATTAAAGTAGTAGAATTTTTTCGCGGCGGGTAACAAGCGGCCTCTTCGACATTTAGTGCCCGGGTAACGTGTAACCTCGAATTTAGTTCTCCGGCGAGACCTTGGCGAACGAATTCAGCCGAGCTCCTCCTTTTTTCTTTTTTAAACATTTCTCTGTGGCGTTTACGGTATTTCGCGACCCAATTACATTTTACGAGCAGAAAAAGTATGTGCGCGCGCTGGCTCTCTCGAAATGGAAGGTACATACGTATTGTCTGAACTGGTGGACGGCATTAGAAGCACCACGGAAATTATTGGAATGTACATATTGTAATAATGTCCAACTGTACTAATTGTGTAATATATGAAAGTGTCCCCTTCCATTGGAACTAACACCTCCATAAATTATGAACACGATTTAGTAAACTGAAACTATTACAATTGTTTGATACTGGCGATTTGTAAACCGTTTTTGACTGTTTATTACTTCGATCATTCAATATAGCAGATTTTTATATAAATTTTTTTATCGAAGTCTGTCTCATCGAAAAATCAAGATAGTATAAACTAAAAAAATATGATTGACTTGAAACTAATAGTATTCTTAAATTTGTTAAATGATTCGACTGTTTTACGAACTTTGTAATTCGTAATTTTGCAATTTGCTTTTTTCGTTCCATGCAACGTCATTAATTTTAAGCGATCCGCTGTGATGGGCACATGTAGAACTGTCTTTCACGATCATGCGAAATCTAAATGAATTCGGAATGCGCTCAAAGGATTAATAAATCGGCATTCCCGAGCTACCTTGAATCATCGCCCTCAGGTGTGTCACTTATTAGTTGCTCTCCTGCGAGTAATTCCCGCAGTTAATTTCAGAGTTATGTCATTACGTTGTATACTGATATTACTGGATATAATACCGAGCTAGTTGTAATTAACTTCAACCACTGACGATGTGCAGCTAATTCGACCTAAACAATCATACTATCCGCCCGACAATTATAATGGTGGAAATATTGCGCGAGGCAGAATTACAGACTCCTAGTTTTTCTTGATTACATATTGAATATATATATCGTATTAAGTGGACCAGGTGAAATATATTTTTCTTCAATATTCATAGTTCATCACTTAAGCCAGATAATCATCCTCATTTTTTAATTCCTTTTGCAACAAACCAATATACGAACTGTCAATCCTGCAATGATCTTGTGTAATCAGTTTTGAGGTACTCTTTAGAGTCAGCACGATCCACTGTAGGTTTAAAAATGAGTTTTCACACAAATTATGCTTGCATGTTAAAATCAGACGTTTCACGTGCAACAATCGAATGAATGCATCGAATCATTCGAGAAATTCATTACGTGGTATGAAGTACGGGTACTTGAGACACGATAATATTTCATCCGGTGTCAAGGGGCAACCGATCGACCCATATTAATGACTTCCCGTTTCCGGGCTGTTGCAGATATCCAGGAGTTTTACGAGCTGACGTTGCTCGACGAGTCAAAATCGGTGCAGCAGAAAACGGCGGAGACGATCCGCATCGCCGACAAATGGGAAGCCAGCGACGGGCCAATTACGCCAACCTTCGCTCAAAACGACGTGAGTTTGGTTACAAATATATTTCTGTTGCCCGATGCCGGCTTCGGCCTCCGAGGCCTCGGCTTCATCATCTCTGCGCCGGTATTGGTCGATCGCAACCCGATTTAGGGAACGGGTAAAGGATCGCGTGTACTCGTTACGCGTTCATGGTTCCGACGTTCCACCTGTCCCAGAATCTCGTTTTCACGTTGTACTTTTATTAGAATTCCATGAACCTAGCCGCCATTCTTTTCATTTTCTGCGAAGCAACGAAAGCGACCGAAAAAATTGGGTAAATGTTCACGAACTTACGTAGATGCTTACGCAATTATTAACTTCTGCCGACAAATTTCCAAAAAGTGGGAACAAAATGACATCTTATTTTCAATGTTAGTAGTCCTTGAATTTTTTGAACATTTTTAGAAGCCATAAATGCATCAAGATCCGCAATCTATTTATTTGCTCCTAACCTTAATGGTTCATTTCAACGATTTTAATGATTCTTGCGAACCGGTGAAATTCAAGGGGTAGGAAAGAATGTTGAAAACTCCAAGCGAAAATCTAAAACGAACTTCAAATATCTGATACGACGTAAAGATCGAACTTTTTCAGACTTCGAACCGTTTCATTAATCCAAACTGCTCGAAAGTTTGAACTTCACGTAAGAGTCCGATCTTGACTGAATCTTGTAAGTTGGAGAACGGAGCGACGTTCTCGAAATTTTTCAATCGAGATTCCGGATTAAAGCTGAGACTTTCGATCAGCGCCAGACCGTGCGTTCGCACACTGTCCAACTCACCGGAATGAAATATGATGGAAAAATGCGCTGCATCCGGATGAACGGCTCTGACAGAGAGAATCCTATGTCCACATTCGATCGAAAACCGTTCTTGTTCTCACGCTGCGGTACCTTGTAGAGAAGCTACGCGAGAGAGGATTTCTGTGAATTTTTTAGAAGATTGCATTAATTCGAGCCACTTGGAAGAGATGGCATTCTACTTACGGCGAAGCTGTTCCTTCGAAAAGGATGTGTAGGGAATGGATGCAACGACTTAAAGAATGTGATATTCAAGTGGTGGATGAGAAACTCGGTCGACCTGCGATATCGACACCAAAGCGAATATTCGTGGGGAAAAGATAATGCTACGCATTCGGTGGGATGTGGAAGGCAGAGTATACCACGAGCTTGATGTAAAATATGAGGGGTAAATACGGAAAAGAATATAGCCAAGTAAAAAGTGATGATAGATCTAAGTGCGTGGTTATAGTGGAGCAGCGCGGTGAGCAACACAGCGAAAAAAACAATACATATTGGACCGCTCCACTATATACATATATACAGTTACATTTCATTACATAATTTTGTTACGCCGCGCTGCTCACCAAAGAATGATAGAAGGAAAGGCTGAAAAAATACACTGATAGACCTGGACAGTATTGCACTCGATATTGCACCTTCAGATATTCATATTTTCTGATCCATGCAGCCGGCCTTGGAAGACGCGCACATGTCCACCTGGAGGAATTCCGAGAATGATCGGGCGATTGAATCGCTTCAAAAAAAGGCGCAACGTTCGATCCAACTTTGATGAGAAAATAGGAATTTATTTAGCTTATATATAATATACATACAATATAATAATTACCTAGCTACAGTGCTGAATCGAGATTCTACTGGCTCGTCAATTGATGAAGTAAATTACCTTGGAACTGTGTCATGTTTGAGCTCGTTTGAACCAGAAACATATCACAAACATATTGTTAAAGGTTTTATAAAAATAATAAGTAAAAACCAAAAGTTTAGTGTATGATATTAGGAATTTTAATTTAGCAGCGCAATGTTCGATCAGTTTCTACAACAATTCTAGCAAAGTTTGAAGCATACCCAAACGTGTCGATTCGGTGGAATCTTATTGCTCGAGGCCACGTTTTGCAAATCAAATGTTTAATAGTTCACGGGAAGAGAAAGGTGGTGTTTCGTCCTAGATCCGCTAGAGGACTCATCAGTAAGACTATCTAGCGGGCCTTGCCTTAGACACGGGATGTTCGAAGGCGTGTGAGGAACTTTATTTATTTGATGAGAATGATGGCAAAAGGCAGTTAATCGCAATGTCAATTATTTCAATGGACGTTTAATTATGACATGAAAATTGTGAATACTCAAAGTGAGGAAGACGGCAAGAATGAATGCCACTCCCGCTATTAGGAAATAGAGACACGAGTCGAACACCATGGCCCGGAAATGAAATTCCCTGAATATTTTAACCCGACCCCTTTCCCTACTAATCACGTGGCAGCTCTCGGATAGAGAAGAGAGGGAACACAGGGCGTGAGATGGGAAAGAGAGGCGGGTGGCAGGTGCCGCGCAATTAGCGCCCGTAATTATAATCCAAGAGTCGATTGGCCCGTGGGACTGGCTGGTATCATGCTAGACCGATCAATCGCCGAACCCCTGATTTTAATTGCTAATTGCTCCCTTCCCACGGTTCCCCATCGTGCGGCGTGTCGTCGTGGCCGATCGACGACGTGACGCGGCTGGTGCAACGATGCACCGTGCAACGATTGCAAATCGCGCGTCGCGCGCGCCCGGCATGCAGTTGCGATGCCGAGCGCGTCTGCTCTCTCCTCTCCTCGCCTCTCCTCCCAATCCGTTAACCCGGCCAGGAACCTCCACCGCTTCCGTTCCGTTCGGGATTCACTGGGTCTCGATCGTTCGACCGCCGATGACGATCCGGTATTTATAGATCGTTCCAATTAAATTGCCAGAAATTAATCCTTTGGCGCTCAAACCGCGTCGATAGCGAAATAAATTGTTTCTTCGTCGGCTCGATTGATCATCACCCTATGGAATGCGATTAGAAGCGAGTTCACTGGCTCAGACATAGTAGAAATATGTTTTTCAATCCAGAAATTCTCAGAATAGATGTAGTAGCTTTTGCTCTCTGAATTCGCGAACCGCCTGACCAGATGAGGATGCATATAGCAAAAGCTGCGTAGCATGTAATAAATCGATAACAGAGGCCGCGTTAATTCGATGTTAGGTCGAAAGCGGAGAAGTTGAAAAAATTTATTCGTTCGCATTCTTATTTTACGGCCGAGGGATCTCGTTGTATGAATACGAACGGCCGGGCTGTCGCCGCGCCGGTGAAATTCTTGCCTCGGAGAAGACGCGTATACAACCGAGACGAACAAACGAGCGAACAAGTCTCGATGGTTCTCACCTGCGAGTACAAGGGATGTTAAGCGTTCTCCGGAGAACAGAACGGTTTTCGTTGCTTGCACAGACAGATGGCACATAACATCCATTATGAAGAATTTCTCTCGGAGCGCGTATTTGCGTGTGCACTACTGCTGCTGCGCCTGCTGCTCGACCCCGCATGCACTGCACCTCAAATGTCCGACATTGTGCCCGTGCATTTTAGCCCGTGCGCGAATCCACGTGCACGAGACTCTTCACTCCGATAAATTTTCATACTTCGCGATGCGGTGCCTGGAACCAGTTTCATGGAAATTTTGTGGACTTCGTTTACACACCGACGATCCCTCTCCGTTACCGATGATGTTGCACGATTATATTCCGCTGTACCGCGTTTATGGGGCTTTCGAGTACGTATGGTGTACAAGGTGACTCAATCGTCGTAACCCTAAACGAGAAATGGTTAATTTAGTACCACATCTCTGGAGATTTTCTTCATTCGTAAGAACAGTGACACAACTCAAAATATATTTCTAAAAAAAAGTATAATACATAATAAATCTATCAATTATGGTGTATTTTATAACCCAATGACATTTATAAGTTGGTGATATACAATAAAAAAAATTTTAGGCAATTTTGAAATGGCTCTTCTGTACAATTATCTTTTCTGACTTATTTCACTTTTCCTATACAAATGTTCACGTGGAAATTCATACGATTACAACATAAATATATTTTTTATTGAATAAAACAACTATTTTGAAGCAAAATGATGTTTACTGGTATAGGTGAGAAACATATGGGTTTGAAATAATAAATTTTGGAAGTCACGCAACCTGTTGGTAGAGTTTCGCTCACAGAACAGAATTATCGAACAGTGGCGTGATATTCATAATTCGCCGGCCTCAAATTAGTACTCTAGAAACGAGAATGCTCGATGAGCTATGAGTGATTGCTTATTAGCGAATGCCTCCCTGATGTATCCATAATTCCGCGCGTTATTCGTCGCATCGATCCCTCGTGTCGACATGAAAGTATGTTTCCGTTGTAGCATTGGCGAATATTCATTGAATTTAGGCAAGCGAATTGGGGCAGCTTCGAAACAAAAGACTGGGTCACGCTAAAAGTCCGTGCCCGCTAATTTTGGCTGATTATGTTTTCGACGTTTCGATAAAGCATCAATTCTGTAGAGAGCGATTAGTAAACCGACAAAACACAAATCGACTGAAAATTATTTAACATAGAAATCTTCTGTATAATCAAAACTTATTGAATGAATGAATTTATTCATTGTTTCACTAATTATGGCAAAACAACTCTGAAATCCGTCATTTTAATGGGTTCGGTAGTTCTAGTATTAATGCTAAATATTTTCGTAGCTATACTTGTAAGTCTATAAAAGAAAAATGATAATTAATAATCTCAGAGGATTTGTGGCGAGTCAAAGTTTTTGCTGGAAAGTTTCACTCGAGCAACTTACTCAAGCCAAGCAGCCACGAAGTTCGAGCGAGTAAAAACGACGAAGGCGTGAAATTTAGCCAATCTTTCTCAAGAGATTCTACACCAGAAAACAAATTGCCAAAAATCCAACTAGTTATTTGACACGTTTCTGCAGAGGAATACTCAGTTCTCGAGTTTCGTGTCCGATCGAAGGTAATATTCAGACTCGTTCCGAAAAACCTGGCCAGTTTGCACAGTCCTATGGCAGAATCTGTTGTTTTCGAGTTTCATGTTCGATCGGTGGCAATATTGAGATTAAAATTCCACCGCGATCCATTGTGCCTCGCTTCTATTTTGATCGATCATTCGCGTTCTTTCTTCCCATGTGTCCGGCTTTAGTCGAATCATAAGTGAACCGTTTTACTTGACCCGTGTACCGGAAACTGTAATGTAGGTCGACACAGACAAGTATATGTTGTCGTGTCATGCAAGGTTTGATTGGATTGGCCGTGGTTCCAACCCATTCTACGTGCTCCATGTTCAAGAGGATTTCGACCTGGCGTCGGTCTCTTTGACGTCCTATTTGGAGCCACGCGAGCAGCCATAAGCAATTTACCACAAAGTGCTTCCAAAGTGTCCAATTTTCCGTGTGTACTTTTCACTTTACGCACTTTGTGCGCGACGAGAACGAAACCTACTGTAACACGGCGAAGAATTTCAATTTTACGAATCGGCGTTTAACCTCGCTGGAAAAATGAATATCTGTTCAAAAAGGAAACAGAATCGAGAGATCGAAAATGTACTTGAACCACCGATGGAACATACCATAGCTATTCCAAATTCTTATCGTTCATCTTGGGCGAATAAACAATTAATTATGCGGTGAAATGGTCCCTGTTTATTCCTTTATTTAGTGAAAACATGAGACGAGAAATTGTTATAAAATACCAATTGGAAATCTTTGCTGTAGAACGCAAATTCTTCGCATTTTTCTATTGGAACTGGTTTGATTGGCTTTTTGTTTTTTATGTTCGACAGCAGCTCTTTCATCAATTTCATTGCATCTTACGAGTTCACGATTAAAACACAGTTGAAAGGCTACTCGGGATTGCAAGCCCGCGCGCGATTTATTATAACTCATCGTAATTGACAATCGGAGCGCTCGAAACGGAATTAAGCTCGAAATTAGGTCCACGCAGCCGGATTTCTGTAGCGTTAACGCACTTTTCGCATAATTAGTGACCCGAGCGTAATTACCAAGTGTGGTTTGCGTCATCAACGTTATCAGTAATTCGTGATCGCATTGAATTAGGTTCGACGATACTATAACACCTTTCTTTTGACCATTGACTGTCCACTACAAACCTGTCAAAACTTGTTATAATAAAAATCATTTGTCATTTACAATTCAGTCTACTCATATTTTAATTATTTTCATGAAACAATAAATAATTTTCGAGAAATAATGAATAATTTTCATTAAAAACCGTGTAAAATTATGAAACGCGGCGAATTTTTCGAGAAACGGACGGCACTGTGCGACACTTTGTCTTTTTATGGGACCCATAAAAGGCTGTCGCATCGTTTCCCGAAAAAGCGATATCGATCGGGAGACGGTAACATGTTTCCCCGGCGACATAATCGTGTTCATTTAGTGCGTTGCAAACTGTTCGGAAACGATGGGACCCCGACAGAAGTTAACAACTTTCGATGGAACGCCGGACGCTTGTTCATTACTGCCGCGCAACAATAGTTGCCTTTGCCCGATGCGATCGTGATTCCGAAGTCCCTTCGAACTATCGAAATTTCCGACCGCATCGCAGATCGCTGCGCGCCAAAATGAACGACCGTCGATTTTACAGACACGAATTTCTCCCGAAGCACTTTAACCGAGGTAACCACCTTCCATTCCAGTGTGTGTCTCGCATGCGAGACATTAAACAGGTCGTTAGGACGACGTGTACAACCGACGTTGCTTCAAAACGTCCCTTAGACCAGGCAATATTGAAATAAATTGTTTCATAAATAATCGTGAACCCATTATCTGCCAGCAATTATTTCAGAATTTTTAAAAGTATGTATCTTTTAATTTCACCCTTTTGTATCGTTGACAGCCTTACAAGGGACATTACTCAATTTGAATGAATTTTATACAGGATATAGTTTGTTAATCGCCGTGTTACACTTGGGTAATGATAACATGGTTTTATTAATGAATTTACATTTTCCGAGTGTTTCTTTAGCAGAAGTCTGAGAAATATTACGAATGGCTCATGACTGGACGTAACTCTTAACAATCAAAAATAAGAGAAACGTGTTTTTTATGGCTCTGGAGTCCAAGTTTAAACGCTGGGGTAGCCATCGAGTATTGCCATCCAAGAGGCTCTTTGGAAGACCATTATAGATAGAAATATACTTTAAATGACAACGTTTTATAGCTCTTTGCGTACAGTAATGTAAAAGAGATAACTCCGGCAGAAAAATTTAAAAACGAAATGAAGGTGGCAGTCTTTGTGTTAAAGTTTATATCGTTCTTTTTATTGTTTTACAAGTTTACATTGCTTTAGAAAACGACTTTGGCCTGACTTCTTTAGCTAACGTCTCTTGCTAGTGGAAAACTTATTTTGATGATGTAAAAAATTCTACACAACTCTTCTACCCGCCTTAAAAAATCTGATAAACACAAGTTCACAGTCAAATTTCAGCTTAACACACACTTTTTGAAATTTGATTTTCTCGTGCATATGGAAAGATACAGGTTATAAATTCAAAGGTTCAAAAGGAGCCCAAGAAATTTCATAGCTGCAACTACATTCCGAGCAGTAGCGAAATTCAGTGCACTGAAAATTTTGCTTGAGCCACGTAAGACCTCAAATAAACCGGTTTCCAGTGAATTCTCGTCTGTGGAAGGGCACAGAAATTGTCACGAGTGGTAAACAAGTTTCCAAAAGCGAAGCTTCATACAAAAAGAAAATCTTCTTACATTGCCAACACACATCCTACTGGGATTTTTACTCTGTTGAGCTTTTCTGTTCGCTCTTCTACTTTCTAACAAATAATTTCTTATCAGTAATCCTTTTAAAATTTCAAGCTGCTATTTACAGTAAATTCTGACAAAAAGCAGCATGAAGTTAGCTTACTTTCCACATGCCGAAAAAATGCCCGTTAATATATTCTCAACAAAAACGAAAGAACAGCTCCGATCATTTTGGCAGCACCATTAGTTAAAGTTCTATAGCTAGCGCGCACCTATAAACTCTCTATGCAAGCCAGCATCCAGCGTGACAAATCACACACGTCTACCGTGAACGCCGGCCGGATATTACGAGCGTCGATCGCGTCGACATTTGTCTGCGATTCCGGGGGTGTGCAAAAAAAGCAAGATGGATAATAAAAATCCGGCTATCTGGGAAGAACGATGCACTGGAGCACGTTCTCATCCTCGGCTAGTCCGTTTGCCGAAATTTACGATACGGCCTCGCGGCATCCCGCATAAAACCGCCGGTTTAAACCATTCGATCGCGGGGAAAAGTGCCGGCGGTGGGTGTTCGCTCACTCGCGTGCGTGCGTATAAGCGGATGCCCGGAACAATGTCGGCGAGTAATGGCCGAGAGAAGCCCGGCCCGTACACGCGCGATATTTTCCTTGTTTGTTTTCCATTACTCCGCACAGAAGGCAGCTGTCCGCCGCTGCTGGAATATGCGCGGCAATGATAAGAGGGCCGGGCACTCGGTATAATGGAAAATTGTGCTCTTCGACTCGGCGAACCCGGCTCCGCCACTTCCGAATACCACCGATCGAGATAGAACGTGCTAGATACCGCGCCAAAAGCTAGAACTAACATGCAGTGGCCGAGATTAATATTCACACTTTACAGTCACTCTTTAACCTTTTATCCGAGGATGACGAATTTGCTCGTGATTCATTCCTGCTCAAGAAATTTTCGCGTGTATACAGGGTGTCTCGAAAGGGTCCCATGGAAATCACCGACACAGATTTCCTCGACACAGTTTTCACCAACACATTTCACCGACAACGCATTTAACCGACAACAATTTTGAACGACCCGAATTTGACCGATAACGATTTTAGATTCGTTGTCGGTCAAATTTGTTGTCGATTAAATTCGTGTCGGAAAAAATCGTTGTCGGTTAAATTTGTTGTCGGTTAAATTTGTTGTCGGTTAAATTTGTTGTCGGTCAAATTTGTTGTCGGTCAAATTTTGTTGTCTGTCAAATTTGTTGTCGATTAAATTCGTGTCGGTCAAAATCGTTGTCAGTTAAATTCGTGTCGGTCAAAATCGTTGTCGGTTAAAGGAGTTGTCGGTTAAATCTGAAGTCCGTTAAATTCGTTGTCGGTCAAATCTGGAGTCCTGAAAACTGTATCGGGGAAATCTGTGTCGGTGATTTCAATGGGACCCGTCTCAAAAATGTTCCAGTTCCCTGAAAGTTCCTTTGATAAGCAAAAATATCCGCCTCGGCTTTGTTGAGGTGTTATTTACGAAAAACACGGACCAATCAGACCGCGGCCCCCCTTGGGGACCGTTCGGCTCGGCGGCAGATTTCACTGAGCGCGGCGTTGAACCGTGCATTACAATTTTTACATTATACCAGCCACCGAGATGACTTTTGTTCATCCAGTCTGTAGATCTGCAACACCACGAAACCGACGTCATTCGGCGAAATATCCGCGAGCCGCTGTCGCGTGGGCGCGTAAAAGTTACAGCCCGGTGCAGAAACAGGAGCAGAATTGCACGGTGCAGGATTGCTGCGCCCGACGTTCCGGCACTGCCAACGGTGCCGATTTCCCGCGGGACCACCGGGAATCGATAAGGGCTCCTTTATTTCCTCTTACCTCGCTGCTTCGATCTACTCGCCGGAATCGACTGCTCGGCTGTCTGATGGAGCCAGAGCGAACGCGGATAAGATTGAAGTGTCTGTGCTCCTTAAGGGCAGCCAACCCCGTTCCGCTTTTACCCCTTTCAGTCCCTTTACCCCTCTACCTGTTTTAACCCCCTTTTATCCCTGTCGCCCTCTTTCGCCTCCTTTTATCTCCTTTATCTCATTTTACCACTTTAACTTTACTTACCCCCTTTAACCCCGTCTACTACATTTATATTTGTCTCCCGTTTTTACCCCCTTTACATCCCTTCACCTCGTTTCACCCCCTCATCGCTCTCTAGATCCTCTTTCACCACCTAACCTTCTTTTATCTCCTTTTACCCCTTTCAATCCCTTCGCCACCTGTTATCTTATTCAAAACCCTTTACCCTCTTTTACCCTTTTCGTGTCCGTCGTCCCTCTCCCTTTTGCCCGCTTCCGTTCGGCAACGAAAGTTTAAGTATGGGTGAACAAGGTCGCGACGAATGGAATTTGTACACTGGCTTCTCGGTATTTGATTTATCGATTACCCATGCGACAAATTGGGATTCCTACGGCTGTGCTGCGGCCGTGTGCGCGTGAATAGGCCCTGTCCGTGTGTACGTCATCGGGAACATGAATGGATAGCATATCCATTGGTAATTCGATCGGCTTGGATTTGCGCGAAATGGCCGGGAAGAATTGATATCTCGTAAGGCGGAGTGTTATGCTTGTCGCGGGAATGCTGCGGTGTACGTGATTTATGCCTCGTGATTATTGCGAGCATGATTTATTTGACGCGTGATTATTCGAGCAGAATTTTATCCGACCGCGGATTGTTCGCCGCAGCGTTCGCCTGCGCCTTCTTCGCATATATCGAACAAAACCGTGTAGTCCAATGAATGCGAGTTAATCCACCGCCGAACGTTACGAATCTCCCGAATTGAATCCAGCTTTCATTTTTCCTCGGTTTCCGCGCGACCGCCGAGAAAAAAATAAGAACAGGATCTCTCTCTCCCCGTCGACGTCCTTTACAAAGCCCAGGAACTATACTCCCGAATTCGCGGTGGCGCGCTTAAGATGGCGTAAATCACTCGAATGGCCTTTCTGATCCGTGAAATATCGTATCCTTGGTTTCTTGCTAGGAACGGCATGGTTCGCCACGTACAGCGAGAATTTATGTCCTGTTTTCAATTCCCGCCTACGTCGCTGTAAAACTACTTTCCCGTTTTTCATTTTTTCCAACGGGAAATTCTATAAACCTGACGCGAACGAGCAAACGCTACACATTTTAATGACCTTTCACGCGCAACCGAACAAGCTCATTCACCATATTGCGTCGTACACTTGTGCACTTTCTGCGTCTCCATAACAGACGACGCGGTTGTCGCGGTCACTCACGGAAACCCGCGTGTTTATCTATACTCTCGTTTTATTCGAATGACCTTGGAAACCTTGGATCCGCGAGGATTGCTAATACGGAGAAGCGGTGGGGTGGTTCCCTCGCGAACATTTTCATTGGTGGAGAGGGGCGAGAGACCCGAACATAGTCCCTGACGATCCGCGATTACCCCCAAATTGGGACCGGAGGGGAGTGGTCCAACGCCTAGTCGATTAAATATAGCAAGGACGATTTCACAGACCGAGCATCAATAATTTCCTAAAAAATTTAAAATCAATTGTATACATTATTATAGAATTTTCGAACGTTTGAGGGCTCGAATTTAAGATGGAGGATTGCACTTTATGATAGGAGCCATTTGGGTTTAAAAGAAACACGAGGGAATATAAATAAAATTAATATACAATAATTATGATAATATAAAGTAAAGTATGTAAAAGATGAGTTTGGTACATTTCATATTTTTGTAATACATTCTTCATAAATCTTTGAATGTTATTGGCGCGCTGGTACGATCATTCTTGACAATAATTAAGCTATTTTGCAAATTTACATAAAATATTTCGACGTTTCGATCCACGATTTTAGCTTAATTATTGTCAAGAATGAGCGTACCAGCGCGCCAATAAGATTCAAAGATTTATCAACAATTGTCGATCGAAAGAAAAGAAAACTATTCTTCATAAATACCATTTCTACTGTTCACAAACAGGCATCATACATACGTGTAGCCTACAAATCATATTAAGCACCCGTAGTAACAATAATGCATGCATAAGACCGTACGACCGATGTGGAATCGATTATGGTGATTGCAGACCGGTTTGTTTCTCACTCGCTCGAGTAATTCATTGCCCAGTAGGGATGGGATCAAGTCCAATATGTACTCACGAATCCGAGTCAATCTCAATATATCAGCTTGTCACTACATGTTATCATTTTTTAAGAGCTGTGGTCTTAAAGTATAAGTTTTGTCTATACTGTTCCAACTAATCATGTCTGTATTACAATATCTGTGTATCTCTAATAACAATATTCTATTTTGTAATTTTTATATTCTGTTTTGTATGTAGTGTATTCCGTTTTTGATTAAATATTTTCTATTAAAAAAAAGAAACCAAGTTTCATTTCATGGGTTTCAATTACTACTTAAAAGCAATAATGTTTCAATTATTATATTTGAAAAGTATTTATTTTATACAAGCTGATATCGGACCTCGGAATGAGCACTTACAAGTTTCGAAAAGATACTTACAAGTACTTCGATGTTGAAAGAAATCGAATCTTTCTCAAGTAGTACTGGAATCTTATAAATCAAAGTTCGAACCTGTTTACCCAGAAATTGTCTACACTGTGTGCCTAAAGAAGTTCCCACTTCAAAAACGGTAATCCCAAGAGGCTCGACAAATATGATCTGGGGGAGAAGGTCGCGAGGGGCACAAGGATCTCTTTAAGACAAAAATTCTATGGTAGTTTATCTTTGGCGGGGTTTAAGGGTTTTTGCATAATCGCGTATGGTTAACCAGGCGTACGGTTACCGTAAGACGGCACCCGAAGCCGTGATATATTACCGTTTCTAGCGGGACAAATGGAATTTATAGTAGCACTCGGCTAAAACCCATTTCCCTTGGATACCGCGTTCGTTTCCGATAAAAGGAGGAAACTCCAAACGAGAGCACTCTCGGCCCTTCGAAGCGAGAGTCTCCCACTATTCCATCCACCCCTTACAATGCATTCGTTGCGGTTGAGACTTAATGCATCGTATGCACTCGATGCATTCATTTGCGAAATTCACGGATCTCTGTGTTTCCCCTCTTCTTTCCATTCTTGTCTCGTTTTTTCTCCTTCGACCGGCCGGAAACCCGTGTATTTTTCCTCGGTGAAAAAGAGTTACTCGATCGAAGGAATCGCAAGAATTACTTGTTCCCGTCAATGGGATTTGTGTTTCTCTCTCTTTCTTCTTCGCGTACCAACGAATCCTTCCAGCCGGCTACGGTTCGTTTGTTTCTCGCGTGACTCCTTTCAAGTTACACTTCGTGTGATTCGTTTACCCTGCATCGGAGTCACGGAAACGAGCTGAAAGCATCTTTCAGAGTTCAAGGAAGGATATTAAGGTAGAATAGCTTCGGGATTTTGCGGAACAATGTTAATGCAGTGTATCCTTGCGGTCCTGCGCATCGACGGGGAAAGATTAGTGCCTTTGAGTCCTTGTATATTAACTTTAGAGAAAGATATTGCGGATTTCGAGTATTATGGACATTGTATGTGTAGTCTGCAGTTCAGGGGGCGTACTTTCATATGAAAATGTGCACTTTCAATGAATATTGTTGGATCTTGTAAAGTACGAACACCCCTAGCAGACAATATTTGACCGAATGAATTCAATTCAATTCTATCATTGTAACCAAACTTGAGGATTATATGCATGTATGAAAAAAAAACAAATACATCGAATGCAAACTGGTATAACTTGGAATTAATACAATTTTTATCATTCACAAAAATTGACAGTTTATGTAAAACTACATGCGTACTTATAATACATTATTAATACATATGTGTACTTACATATTTTTCTAAAAATCATTTGATAGCCTGTTTAGACCAAGAAAAATTCCAAAATTAATATACTAGTTCGTTAGTATTTTATCTGCAAGTGTGTGCGTATCAGAAATATTTCGTGCCAGAAACATAAACGTAAAAAGAAGAAGTCCGCTCATCAATTTCGCTCGGACGAAGCTCTCAGGAACCATTTCCAAGAAGCGTTGCCTCGGAGTGTCAAAATCCAAAAATTTTAAATTTTAAATTTTTTCCGAGCAGCCCGTTGATGGCGAGGTCGAAAGCTCTCGGCTTTCGCGGGCACAGAAAATGGCGAGCGTGCGAGATAAAATTCATAAGAAGCTCCCTTTGCGAGAAAATTGAATTTGCACGTTTCCTTCCTGTGTGGTCCCCGCCGGAAATAGAAATTCTAGGGTTCGCGGTAAATCGTAAATCATGTCCGGCTGCCCTCGAACGAGACTCCAGGACATTAATTATTTTTTATTGGTTACATTTTACGGACAGCCGAGGGACGGACCGGAAGTTGAAGGGAACTTTTCCCATTAGTTTTACCGGTACGGTGACGCGGCAACTCTTTAGCGGTCTGCCTCTTATTCTTCCACTTGCTCTAAACAAGGAACATGCTCGTCGCGTACACAAACACACGAATGTGCACAGTGTACAGGGTACAAGACGAGTCAGTGTGCTGTATAAACGGCGACTGAAACGACGCAACAGGTAGAGCCAATATCGACTAATTTCGCAACATTCGAAAGTTCCGGCTTTGTGAGGGGCCACGTCTTCCGCGAAAGAATCGCGTTAATTGGTGCCGACGGATCCGTCGAAATTCGCCGCAATAATTTTTGATTTCTCCCCCCTCCTCAATTCGTCACCGGAAGAATTTAATTGATGGCCAATTTGCGTCTGTTCGCGCTTCGAATTAATGACGAAGGAGCCGTCTCTCTGGTTTTTATACCGCGGCCACACTGCCCCGGCTTTGGCGCTCGTAAATTGCTCAATTTTGCGAAACCCATTTTCCCCGACTGCATATCAAACATCAGACTCGCTTCAAACAGCCGGTTGATCGATAGATTAAATTAATTCTATTTGGAGACTGTTGGCCGTCGAACGGTCGCTTGGAGGAATTTCGCGTACTAGTTCAATTTTACTCAACTATTTTGTTACTTTCGATACTCGGTCGAAAATGGCATTGCGCGATTATATTCTCGCTTTGTAACCGATATTGTCAGCGAATGTGTGTATTCGAATTGCAACGTGGTGATGGAACCCTTTGCACTAGAGCGAGAATTTACTAGAATTTATATCAACCAGGGTAGATATATTTTATTAGAAGATCAAGTTATTCTAACTTATCAATTTATCAACTTATCTCCCAGAATATCTCATTCTTTTCCTTTCGAGTATATTAATTATCTTTTGGGTTTCATTATCGTGCGTTTAATTTAACGTCAGCCTGATAAGAGCTGTACCTCACATTTTTAAATATTCATATTTTTTTCATCGCGATAATAAGATCGACTGGAGTGAAAGAAACAAATGGAAGTAGAATTGAATGAACTATCTGATTTTGAGAAGAAAATTCTAAATATATTTAATTGGAAATAGTCTGGTGCCAGTTTAAAAATATTAGAATAGAGTCTACATTTTTCAATGATAATGCAGTATCAGCTTTTCATATTCAGCGCACTACGCTTCCGTGAAGGATATTCCATGAAATACGACTAACAAAGGGAGCTCGAGCGAGATAATGGCATTTCATAATAGATGACGAATCGATTATATCAAAGGATCCTTATGACTACTTTCTTGTTCGACGTCTGCTAACATCACCGTCTATTCATTCTTGCCAAAACCACACGTATTTCATTATTCACGAACCTCGTATCTTGAATCGAACCACTTTCAATATCTTGACTCGCGAGTCCGTTTCAAGTTGGCGATGGAAAATTGATGGGAGCAAATTGTATTTTCTATTCAGCAAGTTTGCAGATTTCCAAAGCATTATGGATTCCAGTTTGGTTCTGTGCTCTTAACGCTTTTGCTTTATGTGTCCGCTAGATTTACTTTCATTGTTGCCAATTAATTTGTTAAATCGTACATATTTTCAAATTATTCATCATTTCCTTATAGTTTGTATTGCATCGATTGTTTTTATTAGGATATGTATCCAATTATTGAAAATCTCTGTTTCCAATAATTAATTTAAATTGGAAATATTTAAATACTCGCGCAAGAGATTCCCGAAAGGACCAATGGAAGCCACAAATTCCTATGATCTTGTTTCAATGGCAACAGTGAAACACTCAGCAGACTATAATCGCACAAAGAGTGTCCCGAGCAAGATCAGGTATGGAGAAACGGTTTACTAGAAATGTTTGGACACCATTTAATAATCCCGCAGCGGTATCTCTTGGGCTCTTTGAAGCCAGTCGACGGGGTATAAGCAACGTGCTGGCAGAATTCCAGGATACCTGTTTACCGACGTCGTTTCGCCTAAAGGCGGGTATGTCAATCGGCCGCTAATATCAGGTGGAAGCATGTACGGCGCACTTACACGACCTTGCCTGATCTCGAGTAAATACTCTATCCCGTCACTTATGCTGTCAAATTGGATCGCGGCGCCGATGTAAGCCCTTGTACTATCCAGATAAACCTCCTGAATACCTTGGACCGGGCCCTCTTAGCCGTGATAAAGTGGGATCCATTTCGCTCGAAGCTTATCAGTCGGCTTCTTCATCGTCGACTCACTCCTACCCGCTTTCTCGTCCCTGGAAACGCTTTCTTTGCCGTGGAAACGTTCAGGGATAATAATTCTGGCCAGGAACGTGCGCGGACCTCGCCCGAAAAATGTGTCCTTTATGTTACGGATTTCTATGGCAGCGTGAGCCCGAATTCATACGGACGCTTCGATTTTTCAGCTGACACTAACGTTCCTTTATGCTCATCGGCCGATGAACAAGCCGGTCATATATCCCGGGCCCGAGAGCATGTTTTGTAATATTCATTCGGCGAGGATGATACACGTTATCAATATCTACGCCCCGGAACAGAGGACCACGCTCCCAAGAGTACATCACGTGGCCGTTCCCGGCGAAATAATGCTGTGCTCTTTGTATCTGTTCGTGGTTAGGATATTTGGTCAGAATTCTGCAAGCTATGCGCTCACGAACCCGGCTCGAGAAATACTTTATTTCGCGGAACGATCGCACGATTTTATCTGCGACGCACGATAAAACTGCGGGAAATATGTAGGTGTGTCTGCTTTTACTGTGGTCTAGGGACGTTGCTGTGTCCGGGATGTGAAGGAGAACGAGGTTCTTTGGTTTTAGTTCTTATTAGCACTTAGGATAAGTCACTGAAAATATACGAACATCTGTCGTGGAATTGGAAATAGAAAAGTTATGCAAGTCTCCCCTTTGATCAGGTAACTATAATGCCATTAATTATCTAAGCAAGATACATAATGCGATTTATCTGATCGAGCCTAACTTTCTCCAACTAGACTTAAGTCAAGCTTAATTTTAAGCAACCTGACCTTCATCAAGTCGAACTTGAGACAACTTGAGCTACATCGGGCTTCATTCATCTCGACTTGGATTAGATGAAGTTTAACTTGACACTATTACTTGATTTACATCAAAGCAAGATTACTAGTATAGCTAGACTTTTATAAAGTATAACTTGATTCAACTAGATTTGATCAAGTACAACTTGATTAAATTAGATTTTTATCAAGCACAACTTGATGTACCATCAGACAAACTTACTACTACAACTTGATTTGCATCAAGGCAAACTTACTAGTACAACCTGATTTACTTGAAAGCAAACTAACTAGTACAACTTAATTTTTATCAAGTACAACTTGATTCAATTAGATTTTTATCAAGTACAACTTGATGTACAAGCAGACAAACTTACTACTACAACTTGATTTGCATCAAGGCAAACTTACCAGTACAACCTGATTTACCTCAAAGCAAACTAACTGAATTAAACAACTACAACTTGACTTTTATCAAATCCAACTTAATTCAACTCGATCTAACTTAACATAGCTCGAATCAGACTAAAAACTATGTTTGAGGGGAATATTTTTGAGCAAAAGAGCACAGAAGATGATGGTGTTGATGAGATTATTAAATGATGCTTTACCTCAAACTGCTATTGTATTGCAGTCTATTTGGTGCAGTTATATCGTGAAAACGATCCAGAAAGATCCTCGAGCAAAGTGAGTAAGGGGTATACGGGGGATTAAACGCTGTAAGAAACGATTTCGGTGGTGAAAATTCGAATCGACCGGTGTGGAAGCTCGCGAGGAACCATTCAAGCGATATGAACAAAGAGACTCTATCATTAAGAGCGTCGGAAGATAGAGTGGATGTAAGCGAAAACAAAAACGAGAAAATCAATGTGGGCATTGTTCGTCGACGTAATGTGCTCCGAAAAGAAGAAAAGAAGCGGCAAAAGAATGGAAGGCGAGGGGGTCGATGAGGATGGCCGGGATGGTGATATACAGAAGCAATGTTACGCGCGATTAACCTCCTCGAAGAGGAGGCAACAGCAGCACGAACGAACCGAGCGAAACAACGTTAGACAACAGGCGGGTAGACAGAGTTAGAGGGTGCTTGGTGGGAAAAGGAAAAAAAAACAAGGAACAATTCTAGGAGAAGTTTTAATGCGGGAAATTTTCCTAATTTACGACGGACAAAGTTATCATGCTCATTCCGGCTGTTCGGTTTCGTTTGCGGTCACTGGAAATAAAGCCGAGGAAATGGAGTTTCTTAAACCGAAAACGGAAAATTTCCTGGAAGATGGGACAACGACAAGACTTCGAAACCAGGCAAACGCTACCAAAGAGCCTCTTTGTCGTGTTTGCCGCGTGCATCGCGTTATTGTTTGCCAGCTGTATCTCCGAGGTAGATAACGCATTGCGAGTGAAGGCAAAGTGGACG
>CM052333.1:11775076-11831803 GCA_028455615.1 Lasioglossum zephyrum
AGTCCTCGTACTATAATTTGGTTAATTTCAGCATTAATAAATTTATAATTTTTAATCATAGAATCCTGTGACATCTGATAGTAAACATGTTAATCGATTTCAGTTGACTAATTCGCGAGTTAATGTGATAAACATTGGAATCACATTTTCCAGTCTTCCATAAGCAGGAGTAACCTATGTTCAATACTTTAGATAGACAACGAAGATAGAGTCCATATCCGGTACACTCGATCGACTTGTTGAAATTCTGTTCCCGGCACTCGTTCCGGAAGTATAGTAATTGGCTGTGCAAGCAAGTCGCATGAAAACAAACTAATTCCGTTATTGTAACAATTGACCAGCAATTGTCAATAGCCGGCGATCAAAATTTCGTCGAATTAGATTGCCGGAAATAATTCGTGTCGTGCATGCGGTAACAATAACCATCAGCGAATCGAAATCATGTGACAAATTCGTTGCTGGAGAACGCGGTGGAAAGAGACGGCTAGAGGATTCGAGAGGGATGTAGACAGATCGATAACGACAACGCCGAAAACGTAATGATTATTATACAGTTCTATCAATTCCGTTATCATCGTACCACCGCCTGTGTACTCAACGTCGATGTATGGATAGATAGATGGATGAGCAGAATTCGGGAAACGACTCAGGTACGTCGGATAGAATTCGATCGGTGGGTCCATTCCCCTTCTGTGCCAATATTGACGGTATGGGCAACATGATTGCGTTGAATCTATTGGCTCGTTCATCGAAATCTATCTACGACCGTCGTCGGCTGGCGAAGTGTTCTGTAGACGATATAATTATCAGCATTTGATTACTAAGATCGATTGTCATCCTGTGTCCACTGTTTATTCCTTTCGCGTTGGACTATTATACATTTTTTACCTCTGCATAGCTATATGTTCTGGAGAATATTTTCCCTGAAGACGTACGATTTCTTTTTATTTAGCCTTGATAAAAAAAAGTACGTATAATCTGGTCCTGAACTTGTTCCGATTGAACAACCGACTCGACTTGTGTCTCATTTCTTTTTTTATGAAACAGTAAAAAAAGAAATCATTTATATATCTAATTTTGTGAAGAAATTGGATATTTAACACTAAATCTACTATCATATTTATTTTACAACTAATTAAATGATAATTATGCTTTCACTGGAAACGATTATACACATTTTTCTATCCAGGCACATGTTAAAATAAAAATCACAGATAATCTATATAAATTCTATGATGTCATTTTTATAAAGCAACACATGCTAGCCAGTTTTACAGCTGGATAGGTTTCATGTTAATGTAGCCATATTTTCTGAAGTCAGCGTATTTCTCATTGAGTTCTTTGATCCGATGGATAAGCAGATACCGAAAATCCAGTGGTCTGCAGGTCGGTTACGTTTCTCTATCAATATTGGCAGTGCCGGTGATGCAATTGAACTCGCCTTGCGGGGTTACCGGGCGCGCGATGGGTGTACCCAAATCCGTGACACGGGATACGGGCCACATAATTAACGGACGGTGTCTAACAATCGAGATTTGTCGGTGCGTCGTGCAAACTTGTCAACTTCCGTGTAATGTGTAATCACCGGCACCTATTCCGAAATCCGATCTGTAATTGGCGAACGTGCGTTTCCAAGCGACAACGAATCTCGCCACTTCGAAAAACCAGCAGCTGCGTTATCGGTTTTGCCGTAAAATTACGACTACGCTGCGAAGCTTTACGCGGGCTCACGTTTTCACCAGCGATAAACAAAAATCGCAGACAAATTTTATTTCGCTAACGGCTTCTGTCAATGAAAAATGAAATGAACGCGCTTTTAAAGAATTTTTCGGTCGTGGTTTTTCATTTTCACGCAAAAAACGTGCCTGAACGACGTCACGTTCGATTTGGAATTAAACCGTGAAAGCAGAACGAGAAACTTTCATTATTTTGACAATGTTAAAAGGAAATTGTTATGAGATTTTTTTAAAAATGAAATTGAAATTATTCTTTTTCGGTTGTGCTAATATTTTCAGAACATTTGTTTAATGGACGTGTTTATTAGTTCGACGAGGAAGAATATTTAACGGACCTCACAACCCAGTGTTTGTCTTTATTTGAACAATGTCTGTAAAATGATTTGTTAATCGGAACAGTAAATCGCGATCGGTTTGTTTGTGGAATGGATACCGTATGTGTGAATGGATCCGTCACACACGCGGAAGCTACGGACGAGTCGGCGGTTGAAAAGGGAACTGAAATGGCGATTCCATTTCACTTATGCGCCAATATTGACACGAGTGAGTTCATTTACCTTATAGGGATTCGGTACCCGCGCCTTTGTTACCAAGACTGCCTGAATAGATATTCGGTTCACTCAGTCTGGTGCGGTTAGAAACGGCGACAGAAACTTTCTCATCAACCGTGGAGTGTAATGTCTTACCTTTTGCCTAGTGCCGGCCTCAATCCTTCATCAAAGTACCACCGAATCGATTCGATTGTGACTGTTAATTGAAAAGCTTCGCATATGAGCGTAAAATTCGGTACACGTTATTCACAAATCTGAGTACGTTATCCCGAAGCACAAGTATATGATAGACATAATAATTTGAAATGTGTTTGGTGATTATCGATCGTAAGGTAGTTTATAACAAGAAGTATTGATGATCTCGGCACAAAGGTTCGATCAGAAATTAAATTAAAGCAATTTTTCTAGTTTGATTATACTTTCTACATTTCGATCCTAATATGGATCCTTTTCAAGAAAGGAACCTTTTCTTTCTTATATTAATTTGACATTGGTACACCAACTCTGTCATATTATTAGACACGATACACTTTCATGCTTTATCATTTACTTTCTAGAATTTTCACATGATTATAGAAAATATCAAGTAGTCTCATCCAACAGAATACGGTAATATCACTAAAATCATACAGTGTCCATAATGGAATAAGAAACTGAAACTGATCAGTGAAATCAATTCAATCAGTTTGATTTCATTAATACACAGTGGATTTATTAATTCACAGTAAATTTATATATTTTAATGACTATATCATTGAAATTGTCTCGAGAAGACATTTGTAAGGTTGGTAACAGTAGCGTACGGTAAGGAGCAACCATGCTGTTTGCAACGGAGACCGATCGTCGCTTGTCTGAAAGGAAAAACGATGGTGGAGGCGCGATCGGCACTTTTTGTCGGACGTTTGAAGCGAATACATGTATTTCCTATTTTATTCCTGGATTATTATTTTATTCCCTTATTCCGAAAGAGCCCTTACACATTTCTTACCATCTGAAAAAATGTAGAAGTTATTCAAGTGGCTTGTCATAGGCGATTTACCCTGTATATATATCTACACCAAGGTTCTTCGGGTTTCTTCGGCAATCCTGACGGATGCCTCTCGACGTCTCTCGTTCGCACCAGGGCCTGCGTATCGAGTGGAGTGTAAATTTCGAAAACGTTTGTCACAGGGACAACGGCTCGCCGACGTTTGCCGTTGAACATGAAAAATAGCGTCGCCGGAAAGGGAGCACGGGTCTCTCTTCACGTCGGCGGCAGTTTCTCAGGGTGGAACGGCCGAGGGGTCGTAACTTTCTTTTGTCGGCCTGTGATACTCGTCGGGAGTTCGAGCGTGCCCCTCCTGCCCGGCGAGGAAAGACAAAACGTGTGATGTATAAGTAATAGTCGGCTCATTTCCGGTCTAGTCGTTTGAGCGACGATCTTCGCCCGGGTCCTTTCAAAGGATGTTTGCACGGGTAAACGTTTACCCGGGAAAAAGAAAGAAAGTGGAGAGTGGGAAGTTGTCGCTGTGCGTACTCCGCGGAAGTAACGCGGAAACGTTTAGGAGTGTCTCTCCTGTGAGCACGAGCGATGAGAGAGTCGGGGACCTAATTATTCCGCGTTTGAATCGTTGATTGGCGGGCACGCTGTCACGCTGCTTCCGTCGTAAAACCGTGGTGACTTTAAACACGCTCGTCGAAACACTGGGTCGCCTGTCTGTCATCTAGTTAGGCGGTTTAGCGCACCTCTAAAATGAATTTCAAAAGTGCAACGACTCCGTCGACTTGCGTCGTGTGTGTTTTAAAAAGTTCGTGACTTTTTTCACTTACATCGACAACGATATTTCTCCGACGAATACGAAGCCGAGAGTTATCACGATCTTTCAAGGGTTTCCGGTAATCTCAGGAAAAAATGTTTCCAACAAAAATTTAACAGTATTCAAACATCTACAAACACCTATTGTGTATTGTATAATGAAGTGACCACTGAATTTACTCGCTAAGAAGAGACGTCTGTATTTTTGTTCGCAAAGTATAAAAAGGCTATTTTGTTGGAGTCTTCTGATCTCGAGAGTCTAGTACGCCTGTTCAGGAACTTTAGCCGGTCCTTAGAATCCTAGCAGGAGGCTTTGGATTCTTCAGTTACCTTTGAAAGCTACTAGACGGTTTCAGATACACTTGCTGGCTATTGGAAAGATTTGCAGATAGTTTTAGGGACTTCTAGTGATCCTTTGAAGATTACTAGGTGGCTCGAAGGAGGCCTTGAAAGAGTCGAGTGACCCGTGGGAGCTGCTGTGACTGTTTGATAGACCTCCAAGACCATTAGCAGCTGGCTGATGACCTTTGCTGGGTATTCGGTACTTCTCGATGAGCCATAACTATCTTTGAAGGGTGTTCAATAATTACGGTTACTGTTAAGGAGATATTACTAAGCCATCTGTAGTAATTATTTAGTATCTGCTATACCGTGACAACGGTCTCCGTATTATTATGCAATCATGCAAATCGTTTCCATTACAAAGAGGTATAATAATAATAATAATAATACGGGGTTGCTACCATTCCAGTTATTATCATTCTAACTAATTTGTAAACACCATTGCACATTAGCCACTGGAATTATTTGATTCTATTAGCGCTTTATCACGTTTCGTACCTGTGAGATAACCAGATTCACGGATGAATAGCTTCATAATGTAACGATTAATCGTAACATAATAATCTTTTGCTGATACATTACAATAATTTATCGTCTTATGATTTGTGAATCGTTATTTATTATCATACACTTGTCTTTTTTGTAATTATTTATATCGTTGTCAGACCTTGTAATAACGAGGGAAAAACATTTTCATCATATATGATCCGCTTGTTTTCTTAATCTTACTACTACTTTAAATTACGTGCAACAAATAGCATTGGCTAAATTCACGGGATACGACTTATCAGCCGTTTAAAATTTCGCAATCCGTTCGATGGGCTCTAATTCGGCTAGATAACGAAGAGTCAGGGCATCCGGGGCAACGTTAATCCGGGAACAAACGAGACCGCTTATTAAGGAGTTATGTAAATCTTGGATGTTCAGCTTGGAACACCTTTCGCGGATAATCTCCGTCGGCGTTCATTACGGAGGCCGTTAACGGATTACGTTCCCCGGCCGCAAACAAAACGTCGAATTACAGGGAATTGACGCGTATCCGAACGCGGCGGCGAATTGTGTACCTGGTTCGATAAGAACCTGCCTCGGCCCAGGTCCGAGGACGGCTGTACAACTGCGAAAGAAAAGAGGGACGGCGATGGTTTATCTTCAATCCGGCGCGCGTTTCATAGCACTTTCGTTTGATCGTCTGGTTGAGAGCGTCGGCAAACACTGTTCAGCCTGAATGCAAGGGAGATTCTTATCTTATCGAGTCATCTCGGTTCCTAAACCGGGAAATTGGACACGCGCGCGTAAACTCCCCTCCGTCCTCTTGCTCACTCCCGCGCGTTTACGTTTCGAAAATTTAATGAAGCTCCGTTCTTAACGCGCGGCAACGTGCTCCGTTTTCCATTCGCCTCGTTCTATCGCGGCACCAGCAACCGTGTGTTACTTATTCTCATTTTACTTGGCAACGGAGAAAAGAACGGCACCCGTTTCCATTTGCAGACGTACGTGGCCGGTTTTACTCGCTTCCGATAATTCACTTATCGCTACATTCGACCGAACACACACTGTGTTCCCGGGACCTTGTTCGCCGACATTCCCGAGAGATTCTCGCTCTCAGTTCTAATCAGTATAAATCGTATCGCAAGTTACAAGCCCCGCACACGCGGCAACAAGAAAACCGGCCAACGAAATCAGGGATCTTGGCGTTTGTTACGATGTCTGCCGCCTCCCTTGCGATAATGTGAATTGTTTGGTTTAGTTGGGCTTTTAAGGGAACGGCTAAAGTGATTTTTCTCGAGTTTACTGACACGGAGCTGCGCGATTCGTCGAAAACTACAAGAATGAGTAGAATACCTTTTAGTGGAGTTTTATTGAAAACTAGCTTTTTGCCCAAGGCTTCATTCGCACAGGAAACTGTTTAATGCTCTCGAAAATTGATATTGTTTCTCCGTAAAACCTTTTAATCCCCCATTCACCCCTGTGATTGTATCAATGAACTTTAAGACCAAGTTTCAAGCAAATCGAACCACAAATGAAATATTCCTCATACAAACGTCGCAACCCCTTTTCACCCCCTTAGGGGTTGAATTATTTAATAATGTCGAAATAGGTGTTTGATCAATTAGATCAAAGAGCATTGAGACCAAGTTTCGAGAAAATCCAACCACAAATAAAATATTCCTCATACAAACGTTGCAACCCTTTTTCACCCCCTTAGGGGTTGAATTATTTAATAATGCCGAAATAGGTGTTTGATTAATTATATCAAAGAGCATTGAGACCAAGTTTCAAGCACATCCAACCACAAATAAAATATTTCTCATATAAATGTTGCAATCCCTTTTCACCCTCTTAGAGTCTGAATTTCGAAATATCCTTTCTTATTCATTGTATAGATCATAAAGGAAACCTTTGTCCAAAATTTCAGGTTTCTAGGTCCAAGGGTTAAATCTGAGCGTTGATGCGTCAGTCAGTCAGTCAGGACTTCATTTTTTTGAGGACCCTTCCCGAGAATTTTCTAGAATTTCATGTATTCAGAGCTCGAATGGTTTATATCTCTATTCTTTAGTTAACTTTTGTTGTAGAAATTCATTTTCATACAACAAGTGGCAAATAATTTTACGTAGCAAGGTTCAACGAATCAATCTACATACACGTGACCACAGTAGAGAATGGAGTTTCATTGTAAAATATAGATCGAAAATGTTCATGCATTTATAACATATTTGACATTTGACTATGGAAAACGTGGGGAGAACGGAGGGGACTGCAATCAATATTTTGCAATTTTTTAGAACAGTTCCAGTGTATAGAAATTTTTTATACATAAATTAATCTTCTGAACATCGTCTGATGGAAGTTTGCGTACACAAATTGGAATTTGCATATTCGTTATTTAATACAAAAAGTCGCAGGGCTGCATCGACACATTATTTGTGAATTGTTGTATGATAATATGTACGTAATAAGCAGTGTATATAAAGAGAAATTTGTGGCAATTGCTGGATTTGATAAACTGCACGCAGAATGTCTGCGAAGCTTTTCTGATTATTTATCAGTGAGAGGCAACGATCGTCTTATAGCATCCTACTTATGATATCTGAACAGGACGGTTAATATAATCGCGCAAGTGTCATTAGTTGTACAGAGGATTGAAACTTAACAGCGCAAAAGAACAGGGACAAGGGAAATGCGAGAAAGCTAAAGGTAACGGAGCTTCCGTTCACGCGGCCATGAACGCAGCTGGAAGCTGGAACGGCATAATTAACGTGATTCCATCGCCACGGTTAAACAAAGAGTGTTCCATTTTAATTACCGAAATGAAAATCCTTCGTTTGCATATCGACTCGTGTCTTAAACGAACCGAGCAACCATTCCGTCCCCGTTGAATTTTTATCCGCCGCTTTTTAATACACGTTTAATATATTCCGCCGGCGGAAGACTCGGCTCGTCGGAATTTGTCATGCGACGAATTTACTCGTGGATGCAAATGCTCTGTAAAATCCGTAAATTGCAAATTAGGAATCGTCCGGATTCCTGGTGGGAGGCGGGCGAATTCTGATCGCGACTTTCCCCTCATTCCGCAAATGGATCCGCGAAGAAGGTACAGCGTCCACACAGCGACCGAAATTTGCATCTAATGAAACAACCGTGATCGATATCGGGAATTGTGGCGCAATGAATTACGATGCTGAATATGCAAAATTAAGGGATGTATAATTTATCCATGGACTGCGGATCGGTTCTTCTTCATCGACTGGAAGAAACAGAACTTGAATACAAATCTTCTTCTTAAAAATGTTACAGAGTTGAAATATAGGGTGGCGCAAAAGTCACTATACCATTTTTTTTAAATTCACATATATTCTTCCACAAAGACATTTCAAGTGGTCTGGTGACTTTTGACTACGTGTAAAATCATTCCTATCACGAGCGACTGTGACTTCCGCGCCACCCGGTGCAATCAAAGTTTCCGAAGGAAGCTCTCTTAGGATCTGTAGGCCGCAGACCGGCTGTGAAATGATTTTTACGGGTAAGTTTGCTTTATCGGGCCTCGGTGTGGCTCCGACTCGTTTTCCGCTCGTCTGCTGCTTCGTATTCTTCTTCCCCAGGCTTGTCTTCACTCGGGGGATTCATTAGAACGCGAGGAGGGCCCCGTTCGTTACCGGGATCTCCTCGGCTGTTGTGCTCTCTACTTTCTTCTCGCCTCTCTCCAGCCAGCTCAATTTTTTTTACTTCGTTTCTGTCTCTCTTTTCCCGAATACTGCAGCGGGTGTAGAAGTGGTCGAAACTGGCGCGAGATAAACTGATACCTCGTTGCCCGGCACGAAGCGGATCGTTTTATTTCGTCCGGCCGAAAGGGGAGACAATTAAGCGGCCGTCCGGCGAAAAAAGGGGAATAATAATTATTTTTCTCGGGCGGATATCCGGCATCGCCCCGGCCGCCGATCCCATTGTTGCTCAGCAATTGTTCCGCCGATATAGCACCCTATAGTTCGCCATTATGATTTAATCGCGTCGCGGATGGACGTCGTGACGCGAGCAATCTGCGAACCGACTTTCTGCGACTCGATCGCTGATAACCGCGTGCATATTCGATGGCGAGCTCGTTTCGCGAACCGTGCTGATTTTAAACACGCCAACGGAAACCGTTGCAATTGTTCCGACCCAGCCATTACGCATTAATCGCGGCGAAAAGCTTCCTATTGTCGGCTGGTGTCTCGTGCTGAGTGCTAGCGCGATTGTTTCATACAGTTGATTTGCTTAACGACAGGTTTGCATCGATAAAAATGTTTTGCATTGTATGGTTGATTTGTGATGCTTCCTCGAAGTACATGCAGAGAGTATTAGCATCTCTGTTACTCTTTCAATGTTGTTCCATTGTGACTTTTAATGCATCTTTTTCGAATTAGTTCTAAATCTAATGCATTTTTAAGAAGACATCAACAATGAACATACATGGCCCTTGGGTTTAGGCTTGTTCTGCTACTTTGGCGTTCGCCGAGTTAATATTAAATCTACCGAAACTTAAAAGTAACTGGTACATGCTCTGTTATAAAAATGGCTAGATTTAATGTTGTTCCATTGTGACTTTTAATGCATCTTGTTCGAATTAAGTCTAAATCTAATGCATTTTTAAGAAGACACCAACAATAAACATACATGGCCCTTGGGCTTAGCCTTGTTCTGCTACTTGGCGTTCGCCGAGTTAATATTAAACCTACCGAACCTTAAAAGTAACTGGTACATGTTCTGTTATAAAAATGGCTAGATTTAATGTTGTTCCATTGTGACTTTAATGCATCTTTTTCGAATTAAGTCTAAATCTAATGCATTTTTAAGAAGAGACCAACAATAAACATACATGGCCCTTGGACTAATAAAGATATTTATTAAATCATTTCTTATGAAAGCATCTTTGTGATTTGAATAATTGTAAAATGAAAAATCTAGAACCAGTAATTTGACACGTTTAATGTTAAGCATCCGAGACAGAGACACGGTAGATGCAAGATGATAGATACTACATATTTCACTTTATCCGAAAGAAAACAATTTTGAATCTTCATCAAGAGTAGGACCGACGAAGCAGGTAAAAAGGGTTAAGAGCGCGTTTGACGGCTGACGGTGTCATTTACATGAAAAGTGGTAGGGTGGTGGAGTTAAAGGGGCGTAGGAGCGGAAAGGACTTAAATGAAGAGGATCCCCGTAAATTTGGTGGGTGCGAGCCAGGAATCAGCCAGCACGCGTTGTATTCCGAGGATTCTGCGAGTCGTAAATTATGCATTTACAATTCCGTTATGAAAATTCGGAGTCATGAGGAGTAATATAGAACAAACCGGCGGCGCGGCGGCGGTGGCGTTCATCGTCCTGGATCACTTTGCCCTCGTCGGAATTTAATGCCGGGCCTTAATTTTCCCTCTTTTGTTTACCATCGCGTCGTTAAACTTTCATTTTATAACAATGGCCGCCTCCGTGCCCGCCCCGGGACCCAGCGGCGAGAATTGCGACTGATGTACGACCGGTTATGGCCTGAATAGAATTGCATTATTTAACGGCGGCGCATCGTTGCGCCCTGCCCCCGCATAAATATGCATTAATTGTTCGAACCGATACGCCTAAAAGGGCGGCCGGAATCCAATTTATTCTTTTGCCCTGGGATTCTGCCTTTTCACCGGCGCTGGTCCCGACGGTTATTGTACCCCGTCGCAATTGAAAATAATGGTATTTCGTAATTAACTATAATTTTTCCCTCCCTACCTCACTCTCTCCGACTTTCATTAAAACTATTCGAAAGCGATATATCGCATATTCGCAGTTGTTTGTTTTAGAGAATTTGTTTAAAACGGTGCGGATCAGCTTATATCGGCGCAGATATTCGTTCTCGAATGCAAAATTTGCCGGCGGAACAGGCGTAACGAAGTAAATATTACATGGAAGCAAAAAGTGGATTGCAGTAGAAATATTAATGAACTTTCGCAGTGATTTTATTTGAATTTTGTGACGGTGAAAAGCCTCGTTAAATGGAACGAACATTTCTTTACGAGCTTTGCATATTAAATATCAATTCGATCCTAGAGATTGCTTCCGAGTAGTTTTATTTGCTACGTCACTGCGATGATGGAATATACACGGCAGTTACGCTCTTAGAAATATTCTCTACATCATTCTTTATAATTAAAATGTTATATCACCTGATCAACAACAATATTCGTCCACCGGCTCGATGAAAAATTATCTTCGCGTTCTGATTAATGATGTATACAAATGAATGCTCGAGCTTTTACGCAGCCGGTATTAATGCGTGCAGCTGAACGAAAATAGTGGAGTGACTGTTATAAAACCTCGTTAATATATAGCATCTTATAACTATCTGTAGGCTGAATTTAGCACCAAAGATAATTGCAGATTATAGAATTAATTTAAATAGTAGTCGATTCAAAAACAAATTTAATTCAAATTGTTATAATAGAATTTTTCTGCTTCCGTTTATACATCACGGATTATTACTGCAGATTTTACTGTAGAATTAGTTTCCGTCGCCATAATATTTCCGCCGTTTTATATAAATTTTTGTCGGATTTTCGAACACCACTGAATGATCATCGCCTGTTTGAAATAGATCATGCTCGCGCGCGGGAACAATGTGCAGATCGAATTCGCCAATATGCGATTTACGGGCAGTAGCATCCCCGAGACAATTGGAAAAATATTCGGGATCGAGTGGAGGATTATCACTCGCAGACGATCAATTATTGAGTTTTAATGTTTTATGGGAGCTGCGTCACGAGTAGGACACGCCGGTGCTCGATAGTCGGCCCTTCTGTCGCTCATAATTTACCAGCGAGAGCGGCGCGACGCGGCACGGTGAACATGCGAGCGCGCATAAACACCGATAATATATCGCCGCGTTGATAGAAAGCAGCGAAAAAAAAGCGCGTGGACGTAAAATCGAACGCGCAACCAACTCCGGTGGATGTTCGGCTTTTCATCGTATTCGGATCTCGGGTAGTAGGATTAATTTCCTCGATAAATACGAACTCAGACCACGGCCTCGTTCGTTGCATAAATTTATCAGATCCACGAGAAAAATTCTCACCTTTGCTTCAACAAGAATTCCGATCATTCGCTCGTGATCAAGGGGGAGAAGTTTCCCGAGGCCGTCGTGCGCTAAATTTCAAATCCGGGCGCTCGAGCACTTTGCGGAGTCCCTAACAATTAACGGGGATCAGAAATTCCGTAATAATCGACCCGTTTTACGAGCGACGAATAGCCGACGGCCCCGAAAGCGAAAAACTTTTGACCCGATTTCCGATTCCTTCGCAGATACTCCCGCAACTACTGTCGCGGTTGCGATTCAATTACGTTTCGACTCCGACTAGATATCAGCTCGTTCTTGCCTTCTTAATTCTGCAGAGAGAGTGAGAGAGAGAGGCAGATTGGAGAGCTCGGGAGAAAGAGGAGGAGGAAACAAAGGTTCGTAAGAGATAAAAGCTCCGGAAGAATCGACGGAAATTTAAATATACTGGTGAATTCAGGATCCGTCGCCGGTGACCCATGATATCCCCATAGAAAGTTCGCCCCATTCAATGAAAATTCTGAATACGACTCGCCAGCATTATTGAATTGGACACGTGCGCCTGACTCTTGTAATACATTTCGCTTGTTCATATAATTACGCCGGCGAGTATTGCTAGCATTCTCATTCAACGAGAAATAGAATCACGACGCTCTGTTTCCGGACAGTTACTTGCCAGATATCCCAGATATTGTCACTAAAGGTTAATACGAATCGGTGATTGGCGAAGAGGAAAATGAAAGCTTCTACAATCGCTAATCAAAATCTACGTGCACTCGCTTTCGCGACATTTTCTGCACAGAAACAAATACTTCGAATATGGATATTCTGAAAATAATTACGTATCCCGTTTAGGAAGATATAAACTCAGCGAAAACAAGTATTCAAAATGTAATGATATTTCTTGTATACCGTGGACGATGAAAATATCGAAACCACTTGCGTTTTACATTACAACTCAGCTTCTTACTCTAGGCATTAGTGTATGTATGTAAAAGAAGCTCGATAATTTTTTTTAAACAATAGTTCGATAGAGAAATCTTGCATAGTATTAATTCGACAAAAGTTGAATTATGAATTGGAGGAATTCTTAAATTTCGAAAGATTATTAGAAAATTACCGGTAAAATGTTAATAGGCTCTAAGTATAAGGAATAAAGGAAAGATACTTGGTCCCCGCAGGGACCTACTTTTTATGGTGGGTTCCGAACCACCTTGGTGGGTTCCGAACCACCTCAACAGGCTCTAAGTAGATAAAGCATTAACAAAATTCGAAGAGAAACGTGAAAAAATGTGGTGCATAAATTTTGCTCGTCGGGAATGAAAATCTCCTCGGCGACACATTTTCTTAGGTCGTAACAACGGGGTGAAGGTGACAATGTAAGAATGAAGCAACGCGTGAAAACGTAAAATATGTCGGAGCATGTTCGAGGGCTCTGGCGCCTAGCAGGTTTAACAAGACGAAAAGGTTTGTACAATAGGTCCGTTAGGTATAACGACGTCCATTTTCCTCGTCCAAATTGAGCAAACAGGACCGTCAAGCTTTTCCTCTCGATTTTTCATATCGCGCCCCTCTCTTCCCTTTGCCCACAACCCCGAGGCTGTGCCTTTCGACCTCTTCTTTATCAGCACATTCTTGTTCGTCTTGCCATTCATTTCTACAACACGACATCTCTGGGCACGTAGCAACGGGACAAGGAAGCCGTGGATCAGAACGAAAATTTCATAAACCCGACGGCATAACGCATTGTCAGCACTTTATAAAGTGAATGATGACATTTCTCCGAGCGATATTCATCTTAGGCTTTCCTGGAATTCGCTGGTCGTGCGAAATGCTGTTCTCCCTGTCGGAGGCAACTCGCGAATTCACTAATTGCTCGAGAAATATTTTCTTTCCCTGCGAGATATTTCCGGGGGAATTCGGCCCATTGTTTGTGCCCGGTTCTCAGTTTCACACTCCCACGGAATCTAGTTTCCCTTATCTCAGCAGTGCTCCGTCTGTTCAAAGCCATCCTTCTGTTTCACTTGGTAAAAACTTCGACGATTTTGCAAAAATCAGAATGTGCCAATGCTTTTTGGAGCCACTGTATGTGACAGAGCTTGAATAATCTTTTTTTTTTATTGAGCCACTAAAACCTATTATAGGTTTATTTCGGCTTTAACAATATTTTTTAAACAGTCTTACAATGACAGAATTAATAATCTCTAGAGATGAAGATTGCAGTCGCATAAAAACTGAAAAATATATTCACAGGCTTTATCATTAGGTTTAGCAAAGAAAATGTCTGCTTTTAATGGTAGAAAAAACTTAATTTTACGCAACTTATTAACTAATTTAATTCTTTGGGAATCATAAAGACGACACTGCCATAAAACATGATCTAAGTCCTCGGAGCTATAACTACACTTACAACTAGGATCACTGACAATGTTTATTCGATGTAGAAAGGCAGCGAGATTGTAATGATAATAATCTTAAACCGTCTTTCTTTATCTTGTTTGACAATTTTATCACTTGATGTTGTGGTGTAGTCTGATTTCAGTTTGTGAAAAATGGAGCTATTTCCCGAAAACATTCGTCCTGTCTAAATCATAGATCCTCTCGCACCGGTGGCTATTGATCCGTGAATGTAGGGTGGATTTTGGTCTACCATAGTGGGTAATTAGTCCACTCGAGCCGTCACCCTCGTGGTTTCGATGGGCTTAAACGCACAACAAGCTGCTTAAATCTTGCACAGTATTCGCCGCGTTATCGGATCATCCATCAGATACTACACATTAGTTCCACCACTCGAGTAGTTTATATTTAATTTTCGGGTGTCTCGAAGAGTCGCCCTATCATTAGTTACTGACAGTTCCAGTGATATTTTAAAGAGGCCTCGGTAAACTACGACCCCATTCCATCAGCCACTTGTCCGGCGTTGCGATAAGGTTTGCGCTTTTCACATTTTCAATACGCGAAACTGCGGTCTTGTTTTTCGGTAGTCGAGTTCCATTCAATCGGGTCACTCGGCCGAATGTTGGCAATATCGTGATGCACCAATCACAGCTGCACTTGCGCTCCGCAATGCAACTTCTGATTCGTGAATCAATGTGTGCACGAATCGATTGTTTTCCGAAATCATGCCGTGCTTATTACGGAATCGTGTTAACAATTCTTGGCACAGTTTGGCGAAATGATTTGCTGATTCATAAACAGATTGAGGATCTTTATGCAAATTCTGAACTTTTGAAACCGCGTTCCGGTCAGCGGGATGAATTTGTAAATTATATTTTGCATATTTAGTTATAAACACGGTAATAAAGTTTCGTGAAATGAACTGCGGAATTTCATGCCATGCATTTGTAGTTCAAAATTATGTAGCACGTTTTAATAGGATTTGGTACACTTCTGCTTTGTTTGTGATTTATCAAAACTAACTTACAGAACTTTATATTTTAAAAAATTATTAGAATTAATACTTACTTCTCATCTATTTCTTTAATGTTGTAAATATGGAAATTTACGTTTAGAGACAGATCATTCCGATACATTTAATGTCTGTTAGAAGGCAGCTGGACTCCCACTACTTGTCCGACTATGCTCTGCGTGTACTACTTGTATCACTATGTAAATCTTCGTGCCACGTGTCCGAATACGAATGACCTCCTACAACTTCCCTGACCACAAACGATCGACTATTACACGCAAGTATAACTTGCCCTACTACGTGTCTAACTTCGAACAACCCTTACACTACTTGCACGACCACGTGCAATACATACCTTTATTACTTGCCAAATCGCTAACGGTCTGTACGCCACTTCCCTAATCGCCGAACTTGTATATCCTTATACAAACTTGAGTTTTTGAGGACTACACGACGGGAATAACAATCGTACAGAAGCTTAATATTTTAATGAACATTTTCACCTGGTAAACCTAATAACTAGACAACAGATTTAATGCATTTATGACAAAAATGATTAAGTGCAATTTAAAACATTCGACATTAGACAAAATTTAAAAATACTTTTATATTCTTTTCAACCTATCGAACATATTAAGAGAGAAAATAAATTTCTATGTCACTTCAATTAGTTGCAATTCAGATGGAAAATTTTTATTTTGCATAAACATCAGCTGTCACGTAATAACGTTTCAGGACTCGAAATTATTAACATTGAATGCATGAACCAGCAACCTCAAAAGCCACAACGATTCATTCGCTTCAGTATCGATTTGTAATAAATTACGAAATGGAAATCAACGTTGTTTTGCAAGATTGAAAGCATACCAAAACAATGAAGTATCACATACACTATGTATACAACATCCACGATGTAAAACCATTGATTCGCAAATGTTAGAAATATCGCAGGAATGTCGACAATCGACTTAAAGAGCAACAAATGCAGGAACAATGCGAAAATCAAAACAGACAAACGGGTTTGTAAAATGTTCGGAAGAATAATTAATTTTGAGTTTTGCGACCTGCCGGCAAACGAAAGAGTAATCCGCGACCATTAATTAATATGCCCGGGCAGGCTAATTAAAAATTACGCGCTGCTTCGCCGGGCAAATCCGGTTTTTCATTTGGAATTAAACCGGATGCTTACGATGAGCCTCGAAACATCGAACACGGGCCGAATTTGAGAATCGAACGGGCGCGCAGGAGTTTTGTACGTAACCGTGTGGTATGGCGAGGACTGGATGTGTTCGCGTTGATGTAACGCAACGCTTCATTCGCGAAATCGATGAACGAACATCGAAACGACTCCGGGGCTGGATTAAACCACGCATATCTGGCATCCATTGCAGCTTGCCAAATATTTCTGTCGGCAACGGCCGCGGGAAGACACTGAAATATGACCGATGCAAGTACGCCGCCGGATTGTAAAGTCTGGATTTATCATTGCGGAACAAACTGCCTGGTTACAAGGTTTTACGAGTTGTTCATTACGTTTCCGAATAATTTAGTCGGCGTTTAGCAACCCCTTCTGTCGCGCGTGGGGTTACACGTCCGGCGAAAATTACTTTCGGAAGTTGAATTACTATCCTCGGCGCAAGTTACCGGCAGAAAATTGTCGGGACTATCCTCTGAATCGACGGAAATGGAAACGCGTTCGACAAGCTCATGCAAAATATACAATAATTACGTTGATATGGGCTATGGCCAGCACATCGTGATAACACCCGATAGAATTTTGTCGAATATCGACAAGTGTAATGTTTGACGAACAGTATACGTGTAACGAGGGAAAAATAATGGATGAAAATATCGCGTCCTGAATATTTTATCAAAAGTATCCTATTCTTCACTGTTGCATATGAAATGCTCAATTTTGATACGCCATTGTTAAAAAACAAAACCATTTCGTCGAATCTAATAATTAGATCGTGAATTTCATGCATTTTTGACGAAACAAACATTGATGAAAACATTGAAAAAGTTTAAAAATATTGTTATATTGTTTTCAACATTGCGAATGCATTAAGGAAGAAAATTAATTTTTATTTCACTCGAGTTTCAAGTTCTGCAACGTGAAATTATTAATCTCTTAATGTATTTTACGTAATTTCTGAGATGTTTTTTGACTAGCAATATATGTAAATGATCAATTGCTTGTACAAGAAACTCGTACAATAAACTATAATGGAATATTCGTTTAAAAAACAAAAATCTATTTCATTTGATTAAAATCAAAACATATATATTTAGTACAACATAATGTTGCGATGGAAGAGAAGTAATTTTGAGAAAGAAGGTTGATATAGGTGCTCGCTCGTGTAATTCGAGGGAACATTTTTCCACGTTTATTTTCGTGGGCAGGCGATTTCCGACGTTGCGGTAACTCAATATTTCGGCGTTACTTGTATTTTTCAGCAGTCAAAGGAGGTTACCTCGAATTTCCGAGACCGAAACGTTGTTTTATTTATCGCTCGCGGAATATTTAAGGGTTCGCCGGCACCGTCCACGAAATTCGCAGGATCTAAAATTTTCGCGTCTTTCGCCTAACGCTGGATGTTTTTTTAATTTCTCGCAGGGCTTGGTAAATTAATGGAACGTCGTGGAATATTCCGGCTGGCGTTCTCTCCGTGTACACACACGCGCACGCAAACATGTTCGAAATAGTAAACCGGGACGATCGGTCGATGAAATTTAGTAGTGTGCATTTTTCAGGGGAAATGCACCGTGCACGGGGCCACGCTGGATTGAAAATTGTAGCATGACTTGTTCGGAACAGTTTACCGTATAACGCACGGCTCCAACCAAATACTCGAAAACCGACCGAAAGAATCTGTACACATACGACAAACGATCCGCTCTGGTTATTTAACAACATAAAATGGAAACGAAATATACATACGCTTGACAGATGTACCAATTCTTCTTTGAATACATTTTATCTGGTTTCCCCATTTCATCAGCGAAAAAAAAACACGGTCCTTTTAGCGACGCTTAATCATTGTAGTCTATAGATTACCCTCGAAAAAATAATTCACAGTATTCTTCGTTTTTGCAGAGTTCTAACAAGGACAAGCGTACGCTACACAGAAATAAAAAACAACAGAAGAGTGTAATTACTTTCTGAATATTATTAGATTTATTTTCTATACGTAGTGCTGGTTAGGGCAGCATCGTAGATAGCCATGCTTAAATAGCGTCGAAGCTGTGATTATTAGTGATCATGAATTTAGATTTTAGAGATGCTACTTGGTAAATGCGTTCCACAATTTTTGGAAAACTGCATTATCAAACCTAACAGAAATATTTATTACGCATTGCTCTAGAATTATTTCTCTAAAATGAATTTTCCACTTTAACGATTATTAAAATCATAAAGGTCAATTTGTATAAATCGCAGCAATTATAAAGTTTCGAAAGCCAGTCTCAGTGTTCGATCTCTTAACCGATCATTGCAATTTCGATGCAATATAATATTCGCTGGGTGAACCGACAGACGCAAACAACATCACGGTGAATTATTTAATTCGATTCTCTATCAGCGAGCCTGTCGCAAGCAGTAACGGAAATTCTCTCGACAAATTACCAAATCCTCTTATGCATTGAAAGTCAAGCCAGCCGCAGAAACGTTTCGATGAAGTCCTTTGACACTTATTGCCGAGGATGCTTTACGAACAGCTCTCTTGCTGCGCCATGGATCTCTGCCTTTCTAGAGAACACAAACTAGGAACACATACTAGAACCTTGTGCACGCTAAGCCCAGAATGTTGCGTCGTGTGCTTTGAGATCGAACACCGTGGCAGATCAAGGGATACATTGCGGCGGGGGCAACAAACAGTTGCAGAGACAGAGAGAGGGAGAGAGAGAGGAAGGTAGGGAGGATTAAACAAACAGGATAAGGGAAATATAGCAAAAAAAAATTAAGCTAGACGTAGGGAAACAAAGGGTTGCCGCAGCATGCACCGGCTAGGTTGTGTATAATTGCAAGCACTTGAACAATACGGTAAATATTGATTTTGCCAGGAATTGCTTTATGCGAATGCTGCGCTATTTTGCTGGTTGCTTTCGGCTCGCAGTATCACGAGCTCGCGGTTTCTTTCCAGAGTTCGTTACAACGCAAAGAAAGATGGAAATAATGGGGACTATCCTTTTAAATCGCTACGATAAATATTAGACTAAAACGCAAGTTCCAACCTACTTGGAAATAAATTGGAATCTTGATGAAAACGTTCGGTTTAATCATGAGGGGTAGAGAAAATCGGATTATCGGTTTTTTGGTCCAGTTTCCAGTTTGGTTCAGTTTAATTGCGTGCATAAGTTCTGAAAAATGAACATACCGTGCATCAGATATCGAAATACATATTAGAGAACGTTTTATAATTTTTAGATTAAAAATCCTAATTGCAAAAAATTAAAACGGCGAGAAGGTTCTCGAAAAGTGCAGAACGAATTCCTTAGTATAATATCTATAATGAGACAATGATCTATTCGCAACTTGTCTCAGTAGTTTGACCAGACGTAAAGTATTTTTACCGATGCTTGAGAACTCGATAAATTGATTAAATAATTGTCTTGGAATTCTGCCGAGAAGTTTAATAAAAGTCACCAGCATTTCTCCTTGGTCTACCCAGTTCACGTCATCTGCCCGACCCCGACGGTAGTCTACGTGCCTGGCCAAGAACGAGCCTATTCTACTTGGCTGACCGGAGGCGGATCCCATTCTACTTCCTTTCACCTGAAACGATTCCTCCTTCCCCATGGCTAACCGGAGGCGGATCCTATTCTGTGTTCGTGACCCACGGCTGTTCATCTTTTAATTATGCGGGCACGTACGCCTCCTACTCTTCATGTGCCGGCGGAAATAGCGTCTGCTATTTTAATTTAATAAAATGATACTGTCTCATTTGTCTCACTGTTTTCTTAATTAATGTAGAACTGATATGTTTTGACTGAAATTCGTTGCGTTTGCACCACAATTTCTTTGGAATGGCAATCTATGAATTAATTTGCATAACAATCCCTGGAATTGTTCAAAGGAACTCTTGTTTAACCCTTTGTACTCGACAGTTCCCTTTGAGGAACCACTATAATAGAAAACAATTCCGACGTTGCTAAAACTCTTTCTGTGTATTAAATTGTTAAATGTTCGAATTTGCTAAGCGAAATTTCGACGATTTGAAATTTCTCTAAAGATCCATTCTTTTTTAAAAAAGTGAACGAGAATTTTCACGAGATTTTTCGAGTAGCTAAAAAGTGAATTTGCAGCTTTCTCGTGAGAAAAATTTTGTTGGGTTGGATGTGACATATTAACTATGAATGTGATCGCTAAATTGAATACTGACAGCGAACGCGTTAATTTCTGCAAAACAAATATAGACACGAACACTGCGACACACTGCTGTAGGAAAGAGGAGTAGGGAAGAAAGGAATTACAGAGATAAGAGAAATGGGGAAAAGAAAGGGTTAGGCAAGGTAGCGGAAAGAGATAAATACATATATAGACGGCGCGGCGGTAGCAGTAATCGAAGAAAAGGGAGAAGAAAAGCCGTAGGACAAAGGGACGAGGAAGGGTAAGGGGAGACAGCACGGGTGGATGGGGGTGTTCAGAATGCACTTGCCGTGACCTCTTCTCTATATCCGGTCACGTGCCAGTGCGTGACTTCCTTTCATCGGCTTACAAAGGGCTGGGAGTACCAGCCGTGCCTGTACATGCTTGTCCCGCGAATCCGTGACATCGACTTCACCTCGCTTCGGCCCGTTATATTGCACCAGCTCGCTGGAGGCTGCTGCCCTCAATCTCGAGCCTATATCGCTAGCCCCAGCGTCAACGGCGATCGATGACCCCATAAACCTGCCCGTTCCGTTGTCACTTCCGAAGAATATTATATACACCGTGTGTCCACGCTTAAGAGGCTGTTCCAGCTTGATATGCGACGTTTTAACCTCGCTTTCGAGCTTTCGAGCTGGAAAATTGATAGATATTCTTCATTCATCTTATCCGTGCTTCACCAAAGCATATGGATCTTTATGCAAGGGAAAAAATAAAATTAAGCTTGCTATAAACTTTGAGGAAACTGTTTTAACCCTCTGCGAAGCAAGAAAAATAAAACTAATCCAAATAAACCAAAAATTTATCACTTAAAAGTTAGTGGTATATTTTGAAAAACAAAAATTTAATCCTACCTGGTTCGCCGAGGGTTAAGAGCACGTCTTCTAAACTATGCACATTAAGTAGATTTGGATAAAAAAAAGAATATTTTATAGAAACTGTGAAATGGTTCAGAGACACACCCTGTATATTATGATCGTTTCATTGTGTATTCACGAGCACTCAAACGCCTCTCTATGCCACAACGAATATTTTAAATTCAAACCCGTACCCCACCCTTCGTCACGACCGCCATCGTTTCCGGTCGACTAACCGATCCTTAGGGGTTCGAAGTAGCGTAACTATAGCTTTGGAATGGCGCATCGAACGGTCGTATAGTGTGTTGGAAAAGTGTTCAAGCTTTTCGAACGTCGAGCACCAGGTTTAATTGAAACAACAACGAACACAATGTCGGATACAAACAACGGTGACACTTTAATAGAAAATATTTCCTACTGCATCACAGTGAAGCGAATATTGATAACGATGGACCGCAAGAGCTACAAGGTAGATTGAAGTTTCCGAGGTCTCTTCGGTGGCAAACTCGATAAAGAAAGGTTAGCATTCAAACGGATGGGTTATAACGAGATTCTTGGCTTCCAATACGGTCAATGGAACCATAAACCTGTCATGCTCCATTCTACCGCAGCTTCCTTTCGAGCTTTAGTTATAGGAATATATTATGACTCTCCCGGCGTCGCGCGGGATCGCTGAAATACGATCGATGGCGTTTTAAAGACGACTGTTTGAATATCATCTTTACGGTTTCCCTTATCGTTATGGCGGCTATAGTCCATGAAGCGATCCAGTCGGAGGAAATTCCGTTCTAAAAGTGCAACGACACAGGAGAATTCGATCTTTCGACCAGAATTTCAGAAATCGAACAAACAGGTCGCGCTACCAAGAGTCGATTGTAAATACGGATCTTAGCTCGCATTGGCAATCAGCGGAGATTACGCGGACTCGTACTTTCGCAGGATTGCGAGTGAAGCTTACAGTTAGTTCGCCGACAATCGTATTTTAGATCGATGCTCCCGGTGTTATGGAAACCGACGTTCGAGGAATTAATTAGGCTTTCCGAGCGAGAGATGGTTATCCGTCGCTAATTAACTTTCCCACCCGTAAATCTATCGTAGCCGTGGAATCTAATGTACTCGAAACTTACCTATCGCGCGCCAAGCGGGACGTTTTCTTGCGTTGTTGCCCAAGTAACCTCGTAAACTTCGGTCTTTTCATGGGACCAATTATTGAATATTCGATTGCTATGCCACTCGGTGATGAGAAGATCGACTGAGAATAATAACTTGAGGGCAAGTTTAATATTATATTTCTTCCCTTAATTAGTTTTCTGATCTACGAAATAGAGTGCTTGCTTCTCCCGGTTCCTATTATTTCATATTAATGACATTGAAATTTTTTATTCCACTTGAAGCTGTCCCCGTCGTCTGCATCTTTTATAACTCTCCTATTATGAGAAACCAAACATTTTTTGAATATGACATTAGGAACTACGGTATTTTATCCATATAAGTTCCCAGCACGGGTCTGCCGAGGCACATTTATACGACAGGGACAGTATTCTTTGACTTTTACCGAACCTAGAGATGGACAGTAGAATCCAAATTTCCAACTTCATTGTTTTTTATGCGACTTCGATGACCATATTTGTGGCATTTTTCTAGTGCAAAATGATACCAAACATGATATAATTCCGATGACATTTACTTGTGTAATAGACAATTAAACTTTCGAGTGCGAGTTCTCCTTCCTCGCGCTGGAAACTTTAATTGTCTATTACACAAGTAAATATCATCGGAATTATATCATATTTGGTATGACTTTGCATTAGAAAAATGTCACGAATATGTTGGTGAAAGTTCCATAAAAAAATAATGAAAAATAAAGAAGTTAGAAATTCGGATTAGGTGATCTCACCGATGTACACAAGCCGCATGATATCATACTTCTCGGCGACTGAAGCCTCTCGAGTTTAACGACCCCTCAAGTGGGTATACCCCGCAGTAGTGGGGATGGATCTGGAACATTTACAGGTCAGACTTTTCGGATATTTATGGATAAAATACTGTACTAGATCGGACCGCTGAGCCTCGTCTATAGTTCCAGGAGTTCGATAAAAATCGTAGATATGTGGTACATTGGCCGCGTATGGGAAACCGAACCAATTCGCCGATAATTAAATAATCATCGCCGGTGAGTGGTTTCGGTAGCAGGGATGAGCCTGTGCAGGCTGGCACTCGCCGGGAACGATATTTATCGATCGGCGATGGCGTTCTTAATGATAACGCGACAGGAGAGAGGCAGACCTTGGAAATTTGCGAGCAGCGAGCAAGGTTGGGCTCCAGTGAGTGCTGGGCTTAATAAAAGCATGCATAAATATCCAAGAACTAATACCAGACGCGCTGCAACCAACCTGGTGGTTGATAATGAGGTCGTTATTTCACGGCGCGCTGTGAACGTATGCGTGGGTGGGGCCAGCGTTTCCAGCACGCCTATACTTTCCGGTCTTCTTGGTTTTCTAGCTTAAGTCGCGTTAATAACTTATGGGGGCGATGGAGTGCGTCTTGTTCCACGTCTCCCCGCGCCGGCCTTGATATTATTTACCGTCTTCTTGATGTAATTACCGACGCCTCCGCCTTTCGTGCACGCGTGTTTCCCATGGAGGAACACACAGACTCGCGGTAAACGTACCGACATGCCGCTCTGTCTTCTTGAAAATCGTCTCGCATATTTCGCTGACAAGCGAAGTCTACCGAAGCAATTTGTAATCTATTAAGGGTCTATCTATACTTCGACGGCACTGAAACATCGTCTATTTTGCATCGCCAGTTTCTCTTTCGAAAGTGTAACCCTGGATCACTGGTCAGATATATTTTACACTGAATTTACAGACAACCAGCGCCCCAGTAAACGCTAAATCTACTTACAATTATTGAATTAGTAAAAATGATTTCATAATAAATGATTGTATAGATATCTTTAATAGAGCACAGTCGTTTTTATAAGGGGACATGATCAATTTAGTTTTAAGGCTTGTTAGTTTAGTGTTAAATCTCCATATGAATAAAACCACTAATTTTTTACATTATTTGAAGTTTGATAGGGTCTGGTTCCATGTTAAAATATTTACCAAGACATTTCCGTGTTACTTTCAGCCATAAAGGTTGAAGACTAAAGAGGTCTTTCTTTCTAACAAATCGTTGATCTTTTAATACATACTTTACTGTATGGAAATATATTACTTGAACCACCTTTTATGTAAATTTCTCTTCGGAAGTAGTTTGTAATCTATTAAGGGCTTTATCTACTCTGACGGCTCCGAAAGATCGTTTATTTTGCATTCCCTCGCAACTTTCTGTTGCAGAAGTGTAATCCTGAAGCGTTACAGAGAAATTTTTCATATTGACGTTGCCGTGTTTAAGATAAAACGTCTTTCATACGCTTTATAAAAGTCGATGAAACTTTTAACACGTTTCTCCAAAGATAACGTTTGTTAAATCGAGCCTCTCGAACGTCAATCATCTAAACTACTTGAAACTTGACGGATAGTCTTCCACAGAGTAAGACTTCGAATTAAATACAAAAATATAACCGCGCACGTTTTATGCAGCGTTTAAAAGTTCAACAAGAGAAAAATATTTACATTACCCGACCGAGACTTACATCCAATTAGAGATCCGCGGAGATTTGATAAATTCAAGCTTCCCTTTTCGTCCGGCAATTCAATTTATGGTAATTACAGGTGCCGTGAAGCACTCCGCGAAATTAATTTTTTTTCACAAACGACTCGGCTCGGCTCGACGATGCGCTGCGCGCAAAAACATTGAACGAACCTGCGTTCTAATTATATCGCGGGCTCCCGCAAAAACATATACCGGGATAGAAAAAGTGAACGGAATCGTTAGAAGGATTTGAATTCACTCGTACGTAACAACAGGCACGTCCCGCGCGATTCAGGCATGCGAATTCCATCAGAATTTCCCGCTCCTCGTATTTCCACTTCTCATACTGGTTTCATACGGGATGCACCCCCACGTATGTATTACATTCATCAGTCATGCGAGATTAAGTTGCCGGCCGACGTGTAAGTTATTGCAGTATACCTAACAACCGCCTTTTCCCTTCGGACATCAGGTAGCGAGCTATTTTTTAACTTTAACTGCGACTAGTCCAAGTTTTCCTTCCGGAGTGTAAGAATTCTCTCTCGACTGTAAGAAAACTGTAATAAAATTGACATTTATATAGGGTCAGTCACGAAAAACAGAACCCCTGAATTTCTCTGTTGGGTATGAAGGATAAACGAAAGTGTCATAAATAAAATGAAACCGTTCAAAGGGGACAATATTATGATATCAATAGATCTTGTGATTAAAGTATTCTTTTCGCCCCTTCAAGATCATCGTAGCGTATAACACTATGAAATTAAATAAAAATATATGGTGCTATTCTGTTATCTGTTAATATAATAAAACGTTTTAATTTCACTTTAGAGACTTTAGTTGAACCTTCATACCAACAGAGATATTCAGGTGATCTGTTTTTCATGCACTCACCATATACATATACAGGGTTTGCCAGTATTTTGCCACAGCAAGTAAGTGTTTTTTCTTTTTGGTTCTTATATGTTTTTTTCCACTGCTGTGTTGCAAATCCTCTTTTTGGTTCTAGTTTTGTTAAGTATTAATTTTTTCAGGCGCAGAAACGTAGCTCTTGAAAAAGATCCACACAGGGATTGAAACGTTGAGTTAAATTAATTTGCAATCACAAATTTAATTTTCATGTAATTTTCATAAACACAAAAGAGTGCTGCAATGTACACAAACGACACTGTACACTGTGTACATGCATACATTCAGGTTATTTTTTGCCAAAGTCCTTAAATATAAAGTCGAATGCGCCAGGAGGAGCGTAACAGGGTCGAAGCCCTTAGTTGCGACGTCCACGTTTCATTCGATCCTGTTCACGGCCGGTGCGCCCTTTCATCTCACGATAAAAGTATTACGTTCTTGGTGGGATCGAATGACCCCCGAAGCTATACGTCGAAATTAGTTTCAGGACAATATCCGTGGTGGCCAGGCCTGCTATAAAGGCGTGTGCGCCATCGCCGTCAGTATTATCGGCGTATCAGCCTGCGAAGAGTGTCGCCGTTCGATACGCAACTTACGCTACCCCCAGAGGAGCGAAAGGGCTGTCTATTAACATTGTACCGAGCACGGTGAATTCTCTACCACCGGAGAGGCCTTTCATCGGGAATAAAAGGGAGCCCGCGCCGACGGAAAAGAGCAATTTAGGGGCCGTTTATGGCTGATTATTTTACCCTTCGGAATCCTTCCGGCCCAGCCGGTCAACCTCTAGGAAAACGCGAAGTTTCATCGACGTTCCTCTCAAAATTATTTTCCAACGATCGTGCGGACGTGTATGGGATATTGCGAAGTTTATGGTACGCGACTAAAACACGGTGAGGATACAGTTTTCACTTCGTGTTAGCAATTTTTTGCGGTACCTAAGATTCCTTTCCATTTTATTATATTATAATAGTTGTTTGATCATGATTTTCGAGGGACACTCGCAGGTGACACGCGGACAGATACTACTCAAGGTTGTAAGGCTTAGGCCCGGTTTTATTTCGTGTTAGCAATTTTGTGCGATACCTAAGGTTCCTTCCCATTTTATTATATTATAATAGTTGTTTAATCGTGATTTTCGAGGGACACTCGCGGGACAAACGACCTATACAGGACCTTTTTCCGCGACCTGTTTTATGACACGCTGTAAACTTAATATATACAGAAAAATAGACATCGGGCAATGTCTATAATGGTCACCGAAAGACCCTAATTGACCGAATCTTCGAAGAAGATTCCTACTCACGAACGCACCATAAATATTGTTCGAAAGAACCACGTGTCCTGTTCCTGCGCGACGGAACAGATACACAGTTAACAAATCTGGTATATAATAAACTAAAAATGTGTTTTCTTACTATTCTAAATTATGTTTATTTTTCTGAAAATGTTGTTTTAATTTTTTAAATATGTTTCTCTTAAATAATGCACAAAAACTTTCTTTCAATTTTTTCATCCGGATTAAAAAGAATCATGCAGTGAAGGGTTAAGCAGTCTAGTAGTACTACTACTACTACTAAGCTCCCAAGCACGTATTTAAAAATAAAGAAAATAACGGAATATGTACTCATTACTAAATAAGCCATTTTTATGGAAAATAAATATTGTCCGAAAATTCCATGTCAAATACATGACTTGTTATAATGACACACAATTGGTCTGAATACATGTCACGAGGCGTGTATAGTTCTGAAGAAGTAAAAAGTCTTACACGCAAAGAGAACAAGTGCAACGCGTCGAGTATATTAAAATAAAAATTCGTATGCTAGCTGGAACAACGGGTAGACTCGCAAAGTTTCGCAGTCATCCGGCGACGAAGTTTCAAACGGAATTTCATTCGATCGCAACAACAGGATTAATAAAACCGCGACGCTTTGAAATTCCCAGGATTCTTTGATATCAGGAGCGCAGAAGGATATGAGATTTCACGGTAACGTTACGGGGATAGTATTCCCAATGCGTCCCAACGTCGGACAATTCGAGAGTAGGAAAATTATCGGCGTGAAAGACGATACAAAGGAATCTCATTTTCAGTGGGGTTGAATGGCGGCACAAAAATGGAAGGAGTATTAAGGGGTACGTATGGTCTTTTGCGACGGAAAAAAAAACTGCATAAAGGTAGTCGAATCGTCGTAAAAGGAGCCGAATACACCGACATAACGTTTCCAATTCGCCTTGCGCATCGGATCGAAGAATATAGAAGAAGTAAACCCCCTCGTTTTATTCTTGCCGTAGCGACGCCGAACGTTGGATCGCGAAGATACTCGAAAAATCTCGACGAGAGACCCTGCTCGAAAAAGGATCTCGGTTTCACGACCAATCGCAACCTCGTCCGTGGTTGCCAATGATTCTGAAATAATTCCCTAACGCGATTCCTGTGGAAAGTTTAGCGGTCCGATCCACGAATATCCATTAAACCGAATCACTTCTTCGGGTCGTTGAATTCAGTTCGTGGCATCGGTTTCTCGGTATGGATACCCCTAATCCATTAAAATGTACCTCGCAGCCAAGATTTTTCTACTTATCTCGCTTTTATCTGAATGTGTTCGATAATCTGCGGGATTTTCTGTCCCAAACGTCGTCGTTAATTTTGTCGCTAATAAGTAACTAGATGTTACAAGCGAAGTCTCAAATATTAAACATTTATTTCATCATAGAACCAGAGTTGGACAAAAATTTTATTTAAATAAAATTTTTAAATAAAGTGAGTTTAAAATCGACTTAGAAAAACCCCACTTTATACGAAATTTTTATTCAAATAAAATTTTTGCCCAACTGTGCGTGGAACTATTGAATAATGTTTCTATTTCTTTTGGTTGGTTCGAAATTTGTTCAGCAAATTTTTTAACTAAGGAATATTATAAATTAGTTTGAAACGTCGCCATGTATGTTTGAAGTTACTCGACGACTTTAAACGACAATTTATTGTATCGGCGCGGGCGACGTCACGCGCCAGGACGATAAGGTTATAATTTTCCTCGTTAGAGTTATACGTTATCAAGGTATTTTATCAGAAGCAACGGCGAGACATTAATTATGCACGAGGATGATACATCCGGTACAATTGGTTGGTCGCCGGCCAAACGGCAATCGCGGAATCAGCAAACGCAATTTGCCAATAGTTGAACCGACGTTATAGCCCGCCTCGATTTATAATTCACTGTTTTGGCGGGCCGATACCGTGCAAACGGGGGTAAAAATAGTTTCTCCCAGGAGCGAAACGAATTGGGTCGATTCGTATTTATCGGCGGCGAAAGAACGACGCGACGAGGGAAAAGGCAATAAGCGTCATCTTGAAGGCTGCTGATGAGACGATGGGAGGGCTCAGGAAACTGTAGAGTTTCCAACTTATTCAGCCAAATAAGACAGCCAATAACCGATCGGAAGTATATTGAACGTTATTAAGGCAAGAAAGTAATCACATAGGAATATCTATTCGATTCCTCCAGTACCCTCGCAGAGCACTCTCTTAGGGAAATCGTCCCCTCTCGAAGATAAAATCGTCCAGTCTCGTTCTCGTGTAGCAGCAGATAAGAACCGAAGCTTCCTCTCCTCATGATCCTGCTGCAATTTATCCTGTGACGATGATGAATGCAATTTTTCTGATCGTGCTTGTTATACATAGCTTTGAGCATTATTAACATCGATACTACTCACTTCAACTTTCCAAATGTACAGATGAAATTCAGCAATTTTTAAATTCTCGTATTTCTTCGTTATATTTGAATACAGAGTGAAATACGCGGGTTGCACGTTTCAAATAACTTTTAAGTTATAAAACTAGTGAAAAATTGGAAGGCAAATTGAAGTCATGGAAATCCCCATAGATTATTTTATGATACAAAGATATTCATTTGTTAAGAGATTGAATTTTCTAAATATTGTGAAAAACTGTAAAGAAGTATTTGTAAGAAAATGCGAATAAAAATTTGACTCCGAAGTAGGCAGACCCGACGCGTTGGAAATAAAAGTTTCTGCCAGCGACTCTAAATGTGAACATCAATTTCCCGTAGAAAAGATCATGTTTAGCAAGTTCGTATGTACACGTGGCACGGATTCTGTTTCCTCTCGCTGGGATCGAAACAAATTGTATTTCACTTGTCTTACCAACAGCTCGGCCCATGCCACTTGTTTGATTAAAGGCAGCTCTTAATCCATTTGTCTGACTTGGCGCAGACCTGGTTCTACTCGTTTAACCAGACACGGATCCATTTCACTTATTCGACCAAACAGGTTTTTTTGCTTCTATCGCAGTAGCCAGAATTGAGAGACGCGCCGTCGTTGAAGCGAAATATAGACTATATTCTGCTTATTTATTCAAGAACAGTACTGGCCCCGTAGTTTGGCCAAGACCTATGTACATTCCACTTGTCTGCTTAAGGAGAGCCAGTCTGTGAGCTAGGACGGCTCATGTTCCAGTTGTACGGTCGGAATCTGTATACTCGTGACCAACTACGATCTATGCACTGTACTTAAAACGTTACAGAACCAAAATTGTTTTCGTATAGTTATTCATGAGAATACTAAATTCTGCGAATTTAATTTTCTTCGTTATTTAAACTTGCGTTTGCGAAATTGGGCGCAACCCATAATACCTGCACGACGAAACATCCATTCTCTCCCAGTAGGGTTGCCATCTGTATTTGTTTTACTTTTTAGTGCGTCCGGAGACGTCTCAACACACAATATAATATGTGTCACTCTTTTTTCACTAAATTATAAGACTAGAACTAACAAACCAATGAGAACGAGCTTTTAGGAGCTTGTAGTGAAAACATAAGAGTATCTATTAAGAATGTTTTTTACCACCATTTATTTTGCAATTACTTTAAACAAATGCAACATTTTAAAGTAAACGCTGCACGTGATCGAGAAAGGTGACATTGTAACTCTTGAACCACGAGAGAGATCTCGGGATAAAATTTGCACTACATTATAATATTCATTAACCTTCCGGTACTCGTGCGTATCTCACAGATGCGTTGCTCATGTGAAACGTATTTGTGTCTACACATGCAAAGTTTGCGATGATCAATGTTTAACAACATCAAATAAAAAACGCAAAGAATAATGTATTTTTCAATAAAAAAAAAAATGCGTAATTGGCTTATTTATTTAAATTTAAACACATAAATTTGCTTTCATGAAACGTATGTGTATCTGAGAGATACAGTGCAAAAGGTTAAACAGTAATTCCTATCTAATGGTAATTATCGTAGTAAATATATATTTTTTGCCCAAAATTTTTCTTTATCGTATCATATCTAATTCCTAAAACTATTATATTCCTGTCCCGGGTTGATAGATGGCAACCTAATCGTCCACCTTGTCATAACCGCATAGAATCTTGAGTCTACTAATGACCAAGCTGCCGTCGCGGTATTAAAGAGCGAAAGAAGAAGATGAAAGAATTAATGAGCGGTGGCCGCGACGACGAAAGTCTCAGGGATTGAAGGCCACGAGTTTTCGAGTTATCGGACTGGATATGTGTGTTCACTGCCTCGGGGATGAATGTACGTGCCTCGAAGACGTAATGCACGTCCGGAAGTATCCGTTTCCACTACTCCGTGAAACGTTCCACGATGCTTCATGCCATCAACGAGCGTGCAACGGTGAATACGAGTTGCGGGGGTGGCGAGCGGGAGCCGTGGTTGGCGGCAGCTTCTATCGAAAAGCAGAATCGCTTCACGGCGCCGCGAATTCGCGTATTCGATCATCGTCCCGGAATCGGCGGAACGTCTTATCGCCGGCTGCCGCATTCACGGCGCGAGAGATTTTATTACGGCGATCCTCGTTGCGTCGATGAACGAATTTTCAACAGCGAGTGGGTTATCCATTGATCGGTATCGGCGAGTGGCTTCTTTAAGTCAAGCACGCAGCCGCCAATCCAGATCCGATCCGATCCGCTAAGGTAAAGATACCCGTGATGGGAAATTGATGTCCCCGTGGTTTTAGATCTGCATCTCGAGAACTTTTTCAATCCCGTCCCTTGTAACTGTCGGTCTGGTATCATATCCTGCTTTATCATTTTAACGGCGCCGAGAACTCGCCGATCAATCACTGTTCAATCGGATCTCTTGCATTTCCTACTTACATTCGTCCTCGAGCATACTAACCTCTTTTGAACTTTTAACACTTTTTTAAGTATGATCAAACCCGCCAAGCATTCACCGCATCGGTACCTTCTCCGCGAGGGAGCCGGAGTTTTATGAGTCACCGTTCGGTGTAGTTTCTTCGCACTCTTCTTCGGACTGTGACTAATGTTCTTTTTATCTATACGTGCTTCCGTGAATGTTTAATTTTGGTGTCAAGATAGACAACGTGTCAGCCGCGAAATTAAAAGTTCATCACATTTTGTAAGCGAGAAATTACATTACAATATTTCTAAGAATTTCTCCTTAAATCGTTTTCTATACAATCGGAACAGATCTGAAAAATGTATATTTTAAATATTCAATACAAGCTCATATAAAAAGATTAATTTATGTGAAAACACGTTTGCCTAACCGTTCTATAATTTATACAAAATAATATCTTTGATTAATTCTTACAGACGCAATAATAAAAATTTTTTTTCTTGAAAATGGTCTAGATTGAGACCGAAACGTTGAATTAAATTTCATGTGATATTTTTGCAAATTTGCTTATGTTCCAATTGATCGAACCAGTGCGCCGATAACATTAATTGTAGTTCATATAAAAAGGTTACAAACAACGACTTTAAGTATTTTCTCTGTAATTTCGATCGATCCCAAACTTCTGAAAATTTCATTTTCACTAATCAACTTTGCAAAAAACTCCGAGTCGTATGGTCCGATATTAAAAACCGTGATCGTAATTTTAAGAGTGTTCGAGTATTATTACGATTGGCTGTATATTTTGCCAGCGACGGGATTCGTTATCAGCGAAGGAACAAACCGTTTCACGATAGCTTCGTCGGCCCGTAGCCAGACGGTCGAAATTTTCGGTAATTCCGGCGAAGGTTAACTTGCTGTTTACGCGGAAACTTCCTTGCTCTTCTTCCGTCTGCTAGCTCCGGGAAATTTCGAGGAGCGATTAGAGAGCTCCGCGCCAACGCAAAATCAAGAACCGAGGATTATTGGAAACGCCCAACTGCGACGGAACCATCGACTACGTCGAGAAGGAAGCGTACGTGCGAGAAATCGTCGGCGTGATGGTGTGTGGATGGGCGTTGGGTGGTTGGATGCCGAGACCGGTGCTGGTGGGTTTCGCCGCTAGCCAGCGGATACTGATGCTTTGTGGTCAGACCGAGGTGACTAGACGAACGCCAGCTGTCAGTAGTTACGGTTAAACTGCCATCAGACGGGAATATTGTGCCAACATCCATGCATCAGTCGAAAGTTCCGCGAGCGTTAATATTATCGATATTCAGCGAAACGCGTTTAACCGACGATAGAAACACCGTAGTTTCCGATTGGCAACACGCCGCGAGCTTGAGCCGCGAATATCGACTATCTTTGATCGCACATGTTCGAGTTGTAGCCCAACACTCGCCGAAAGGACTGCCGTTCCATAGTTTTATCGGAATTCTATGTATAGCACCAATCAAGAAATATATTCAGCAACGTATACCGATTTAACGGGTAAATGTACCTATTACTGCGGGTTATACTGCTGTATTTTTTGTGAAAATAAATATTTTGCCCTGAATAAATTTGTACAATTCGAGAAAAAATTTAAATCTGTGTAAAGTACATAATTTGCTTAAACACAAAATTCATTTTAAAAATCCAAATATATTAAATAATAAATATTCCGTTTTGTCGATCGTACGAATTAACGGAAATTAGTTTATGATATCGGCGTACAATTTATAAAATTTTTCTCAACGTTTCGATCCGATTCTGGATCATCTTCAAGAGAATTTTGCGTCTGAAAAATACTGAAAGTTGTACTAAGTGTTTCACAAGATCAGTAATAACTACAAAATAATTTTTCACCGAACTTGCTATGTGTAAATTATCAACATTTATGTGTGTCACTGTATTCCATGATATTAAGAACTAGACTGAACCATGTGAGCGTTGGGGTGCTCTCCCGTTATCCAGTGCCTACTCACTCCACTGCCTGTCAACGGTGTGCCGACGACGACACTTTTCGGTCACCCGATCCGTATTTCGTTCTGTCCTTCTCTATGTTTGACTCTCTATTGAAGTGTCACTCGGCGTGGTAGGCGCAGTCATAAATCAGAAAATAGTGTCTTCTATGCAAACGCAGTTTGTCCAGAATACGGCTTTTGGAGAGTATTTGAGGATTTACTGTACTCTAAATATACATAGAGATGGCGTTAGATAACCGCGGCTCTATTTTCCCAATAAATACTTAATATGCCTAATATATTGTTATTATATTATATATATGTTATATATATTATTATTATATTAAATACTTAATAAAGTGTGCGCATAAGAGATATACGTAAACTCGACTCCCCGAGTTTACCCGAATAGCGTTTCTTCTCGGAGCGTGATAGATCAGACTCTTTCACTGCCCAACAATTATGTACATTGGTGCGCTTGAAGAAGTGTTCACGTTAAAAATGATCAGAGGTTCGTGCAAGTGTTGACAATTCGTCTGAAGCATAGGTTATAGCGAGCGTCAGCAGCGTCGGCGACAATTCAAATTTGTTTTTTCATCCGGCGCTCCAGTTTCGATCCGGAGGATAGAAAGCGGGGCGTATTGTTTTCTACGGAAGCTGGCTACGAAATTTATTTTCGCGAAAGTTTTCCGGGGCCAGCAGTGCCTTCATTTCGATGCATTTGAAGGAGCGGTGCCCGATCTCTCGAGATTTCAAACACAGAGGAGCACGTAGCTCGGTACGTTTGCCGAAGACTCGAGACGCCGCGCCGTCTCATCTTTGGATAAACGAACTGAACGTACCGGAGAGTGAGTCTCGAATTCGTCTATTCCGGCCGACCGTGTGTACAGGATTACGTCAAGGGAAAAACCGCCCGAGAGATGATCGCGCTGGCTAATCAGCGGAATAGAAACGAATTTTACAATAAGGTACAAACCGGCGCTCCAAGGATAGAGATAAATCTACCCCGCAAATCGGGAACCGATACCGCGCACAACTTACCTTAAGCCCGTTGAATACTGCTTTTCGCTTTATAATCATTCCACTTTTACCTGATCGTCGTCAATATTCCATTCGAACCCGTTATAACCTAATACTTTCGACAACTCGAAGCTGTTTACAAGGGAAATGAAATACAGGGAATTCTCCTTTTTCTATTTAGTAGAAAGTTCGATTCTCAACAGTCTTTGTAGGAAAGTGGCACTGATTAATTGGAAAATTTCTGTGTACGTTCTGAAGTAGAATGAAATTAAGGAAGCCATTTCATTTTCGATTTAATAAAAACTTGGATGTATAACTTTTTTGCAGCAACGAGTAGAATTAGTTAATGTGGAACTTTTTGTATGTTTTCAGAAAATGAATTCCAGCAGGAAGTTCCGTTTTTATCTAATGAAAACTTGGATTTTTCGCACTTTTTATGGTGGAATAAGTGGATTTCATTCGACCGAAACTTTCTGTTTGAAGAAAAATGAAATCAAGAGAAAAATTCCATTTTTAAGTCTTATCTTTAGTTTCTGTTTATACTACTTCTGTGGGAAATTTTATATTGCTTGGTCTCCTCAATTTTGTAGATTTTTTGTAAATTATAAATGCACAAAGAGATTCCAGAGATTAAACTACGATTATTACTATTGAATCCGCAGTAAAATGGAATTGTATTTTCTGTGTTAATAAAAATTCAATAAAAAAATTTAAAACTCGTTTTTTTTAAAACAATGAATTGTTGAAACAAATTGTTCCTGAAATACTCGGTATATATGTGCTCACACAACCGATCCGTATTTTAAACAATTTATTGAATACGAATTGAATAATTTCAAAAACGCAATGGCTGCGGATCAACGTTCGAATTGTAGGGTAAATTCGAGTGGTGTTCCACAAGCGAATATAAAAACTGGAGAGCTTATTCATTAAAAAGAAGTGTCATTAACGGCGATCTAATTACACAGTAGAAGCACTATTACTTGTGTGTTCCTTAAAAATGGTTACACAAAAGCCACTCGAATGATATTTTCCCCATTTCTCTTTACACTTGGCCAAATTGTATTTCACTCTTAGTTTCGTATTTTCAACAAAAATGTCATTACAACAGATCGAAAGTTTTCATTTCACGAACCGAATTACTTCAATGTCACTCGCCCAAATTTCACCATATCGAAGCTTCAAGCACATTTATTTTCACCGACAGCGCACACAAGAGTAAAAACAATCTCGCATAAAATCTCCATCAACAAACAGTTAGGTCGACTAAGTTCAGAGTAACCTCAAAGAAAAAAAAAGGGCATACAATTTCCGGAGAAACGTAATCACGTAACCCGGCCCAATGAGAGAAAAATATAGCGTGTACGAACAGCGGCGAAGTAGTAAAAAGATTGTATTCGATAATTACTCTGGGCGGTCATTAACCAGAACCGGGCGTTAAATCGCGACGCGTTATACATTTTAATTATCCGAGAATGCGAACAGCATCCGGAACAGCCGAACCGAGGAGCGAATTTTTCATCCGTTCGCAAAATTTTCGTGGCCGTAGACCCGTGATCAGAGGGGCGACGCAAAACTGATATAATATTTTGTAAAACCGGAAAAATCGTTGTTCTGCTCCGCTCTGCTCCGCTCCGTCCCGCTCCGAGAGCTTATTTCGTCGCAGCACGCTTGGTATTTTCTTTCAATTTGCACGCACCGCTAAGCACGATTCAAATATATATTGCTGTCACGTCTAGTTTCGTGTAAAATCAAAATACGTCGGGCGCAAGAGCCCGGTACGATTTCTCGTGGACGACGTAAACTACCATGACAACGACAGTACGTCGCGTCGCTCGCTTTAAACCCGGCCTGCCGCTTGTCAAACACGTACCCGCCGCGTTTTCTTGTCCCCATTTACCCGCTTCGGTCGCCAACCTGAGCGGAAAGTGGTCTTTTTTCGTTTACACTTCCCGTTCACCGTGGATAAATCGATCCCACCACACGATCTTCGTTTTACCGGTCGCTGACGCTGCCGACGGAATCGCAGTTTACCACGTCCGGTAACTGCTTATTATTCCATGTATACCGCGAACACTCCACACACTAGCGCCTCGAGATATACTATATATACTTCTAACATGATATACCTTTTAATGTACAACTACATTTTTAATCATATCGCTGTGAAACTTTTACCAACATGTTTGAAACACGATTAACTGCTAAAAATGAGCCCAAACACGCTACAGTTCGAATCATATTTACTTGTTTAATTGACGATTTAGTAGAACCTCGATTAGTGAAATAACCAACTATTATCAATTCTATAATTAATTAGTTTATCGATCGTAATTTATCTTTCAGATATTATGAATTTTATTCTCGGCGCAAGGTTCGATCATTTTTCTACACAACAAATAGCTATTTTGTAGGAATACTAAACGCTGGATTCGGGTATGAATCATCCGGTTCAAGAACCACGTTAGCTATTAAAAATGTTTAATAGGAGGAAAAGATTTATTAATTCTCGTGGACATTAAAAAGTCAGATGTTAATATTTTTATTTAGTTTGAACTGCAGTAAAGAATTCTCATTTTTAACCCTCGGAGTACCGAGGCACAGCAGTCCGTGCCAGGGTCAATTCTGATCCCACACGTATATATTCACAAATGCATTTATTATTGCTCGAGCGACCCATCATAATTCACAACCAGCATACCTTTTGTTTCTTTTAAGGACAGCGGGAAATGCATTTTACGCACACCTTCCTCTCCGATGACGGTCAAGGGGGTGGTGTGGAGCTCATCCATCCGAAATAAAACTAAGGATAGGACATACCCACTAAAATCCCGCTGTCCAGGAGTCTGAAGGACCCTTTACGCTCCTTCTCTCTAGCCAGAGTTATTGTCCGCTGACCCGCTGTTCACATACTGCGCGGACCATCTCTTTTGATTCCTACACAACATCTGTTCTCGGCTTAAAACTGTCTCGCATACCTACCATCAGCGAGCTGCGATGGGTAAAAAAAACTCCTGTACAACTTTCGGAGGGTTAACCCTTTGCACTCGGAACTACTTTAACTCGAAAATCAAACGTTTCTTCTGACCAACTATATTTCCATTCTCTACGATTTTTTAAATTTGGTAGATACGAAATTGATATAATACCTCATACTTAAATGTTCAGTAATTGGTTAGATACCGACATATCTAATAACAATATTTTAAATAATAGTACAGCAATTTTTAGTGACTTCTCAGAAGCAACACTCGAGTTGTAGGGGTTAATTCAAATGTTTAAAACATTACCTATTAATATTTATTCGCGGCGCACTGGTTCGATCATTTATAACAGTGGAAAAGAAATCGTGCAGGAGATATCGAACGTTTTAGTCGATAGTTTTTGTGCGATCGTAAAAGGTATACAGTCCAAGTACATATTACACGAAGAACGGGTCTCCTCTTTACGGACGTTGTCAGAACGATTTCCAATCAGCAGGAACGCAATTATATTTATTTTGTCTGCTGAAATACCCTACCGTCTTCAGTTGTCCGTCCGAGACCGGTTCCCACTGCAATTGTTCAATAAATCCTCTTCCACTTGTCGCGTTAAAAGTGATTCTGTTCTTTCCACCTCAGCCGTGATCGATTCCATTCTGGTTGCCTGCGTAAACACGGTCCCATTCTACTTCTTCCACCGGATATCGATTCTACTCGGCCGGTCCTGACAAGAACAGCACCCGTTCTACAATCCCCACGAACTTTCGAGAACTTCCTCCACTTTCGAACAGCTACGAACCGATTTTCTGTATCGTCCGCTTTGCGTGGAGAAGTTGTTACTTCGCTAATTAGACGAGGAACAATTACAAACAAGTTTGCCTGTAGGACAAACCGTTGTCAGCCCTTTTGTTTCGTCAGGGATAATCCCCTAAGATTCTCATCTTCGGAAAATATGTGAAACCTTTCCGGATTAGGCGGTCTTTCTAATTTTACAGTCCGTAAAAATCGGTTTCTTCTTTGTTTTTGTATTTTCTGTATGATTTTATATTGCGATTAAAGAAAATCATGTTATTAGATGTACCAATTAATTCGTAGTCCCTTCTTCTAGAATTTGGAGGTTATTCATGAACAATCAAATTACATTCTACCTTCTACACTTTTACAATACATAAGAACCTAATTTCGTAATGAATTTAACATTCTATTAAGAATATAAAAGAATATAAAAACTTTATAATTTCACGCGACAAGAAAACTGCTTTTTTTTATTTCACACAAGTCTGAAGTGTGCTACACTACAGGTCGCGATCCAAGTGAAAAAATATTTCCACGCTCAAACATTCACAGTAACATAGCCTGAAGTTTTAAACAAAATTCACCGTTCCAAAAAAAGGATGCCTAAAAATCGTTTGAATTTCACGTTTGTTATGCGAGTTGTCACCATTAATACACCTGGTCAACAAATAGGGAAGTCACTGCCATGGAAAACAAACAGCAATAAAAGCGAAACGAAAAGTGTGAGATCGAAAGCGACAGACAGAGGGACAGAGAGAAAGTAGAACACAGTTTCCGTTCGAAATAGGCCAATAATATTTACAAAAACGTTCGTCGAAAAAAAAATATGAAAAAAAATCACGGTGACGTTATTTACACTGTAGCAGCTGCAGCGAGGCGTGAGAAGGCAAATTCTTGACACGTTCGTCGGAAAAGCATGAGCAACGATGTGACCGGGAAACGGCCGGCATCGTTCGACGAAGAAACGCGCTTGATCGGCGACGATAGCGGCGATCGTGCATATTTAATAAAGAGTGCAGAGCGTAGGCTGACTCGAGGAAAAGTGGCGTGGGATGTTAAACACACCTGCGCATCGAAAGTTCGTCATGAATAATTCCGTTTGGTTCGTTTAACGCGGTCAGAGAGAGAGAGAGAGAGCGAGCGAGCGAACGCGGAACTTCCGTCAGCTCCCGCTGAACGATAATTGACTTTGCGTCTCACTGGCTCTATTTATTTGCACGCCTTCCGGGGCCCCCTCGGTTTTACGCTGCCATTTCCGCCGCGCTGTGCCGGTGAACGCGACAAAGACAACGAAAACAAGAAGTCGGGGGCCAGCGAAGTTTAAATTGCGGCCAGGGATCGAGCCCGTAGCTTAATAGCTAATTGATCCAGAAATTAAATCTTTCCCTCGTTTGCGCGACGCGATGCGGCCGATCCAATGGACGGATTCGCGGTGTTTGTAATGTCGTTCGGCAAATTGCAAATTGTCCGGTTAAGTGCTCGTTCCCGCTGATGGAATAGTTAACGTCGCTGATTATTCGATTCCCCACGGAGTTTTTCGTTCTTCGATCTGCGACCGAGGATTTCCCGGTCGGTCGTCTCTGCGAAACGAGTACGCTGATAGTTTAATGGCGTTGGGTGTCGAGTTATTTGAGAAACAGAGTGATGCTGAGAACGAAGTCGTTTCTAGAAAGTGATGATTCTATAAGTTTAGAAGGTCTAAATTGTAAGAGTGTATAGGAAACAAGTATCATTTTCTTTCAGAGAGACGAGTAAGCAATGTTTTCAGTTAATGTGATTATTACAGGGTGGTCCAGCTTTCCCGGTGAACCAGACACTGTCGAACATTTATGGCCGCAGGTCGGTCAGTCCTGACGTTCCGCACCACGTAGACGAAGCTCAGGTTCGTAAATCTATAAATAATCTCGTACGAAAATTCGTTGTCTGTCTAATTGATCTGTGTTCGTCCGATTGAAATGCTTTCACGTGGATTCCAAAACAATTAACGATATTGATGTCAAACTAGATCGATTTCGATTAAATCGAATAGGAACATAATCACCGGATTGTCTAGATCTAATTAAACAATTGTGGTGTTGATTGGAAACAAAGGAACCTGTCAGATTCCTGCAAATTTACGATACTGCTAGCACGAGTTCTATTTTACCGACGAGATTTACTCATGTAATGTCCACACCTCTGTTTGAAATCACAGGTGAAATACAAAAATCTTGTAAAAATAGGGCCAAAATTGAAAGAAAAAGAGTCACATATATGTGACGTGTGTTCTTTATGAAGAACACGTGAATTTTAATTAATTTTCATTTTCTCTGAATTTAACTTAAATTAATTATAGTTCAAGCCTTTTAAGGGGCAATAAAGGGTAAGAGACCTTGAAGGTCTTTACAGTCTTACAAGGACTTCTTGAGACCCCAAGGATCTCATCATTACATTGCCCAAAAGCGAAGGGAGCATGAAAGGTCCTGGTAAAGGTACAGATAAATGTGAATAAGGGATGATGGAAAGGGAGCAAAGGCTTCTAGAAACCATCAATGGTGTCGAGAGAGAGAGCTTGTAGGTGTCCATGAAAATCAAGGGGCCTCCAAGGGACGAGATCATTAGAGTTTCTGCGATCTTAATCGCGTTTATCGTTGGATGTAGATTCACACCTGTCCGATTGTACCACCAGATTAGAAACACCCCAAATGTTGCAGAATACCTTGTCTGTGGTTCAGTGAATAGTTCCTGAACGTACTATCATCTGTGATAAGAGGTCGCTGTAATCAGTCTCCAATTTCTATGTCGGTAAAGCAGTCAACTTTGAGCTACGAAAATCCATAAATAGTTCAGTCTATTTTTATAGAGACGAGATATAGGAATAAACCAATCACCCAATGTATATTTTCTCTTCACCTTCCCATCCCTCTTCTTTAATTTCTTTGTCCTTTACTTTTCCCTTTCTATCACATTGCGTACCTAAATCATCCCTTAACCTTCCCTAGATTTTCACCTTCCCTTCCGTTCCAAGATTCTACCATATACTTCCTTTCCCTTCCCTACATGTCTTATACTTAGCCTTCTCTTTGCTAAATCCCCTCATATCATCCCTTTTCCTTTCCTAAATCCCCTCATAGACGTCCTCCGTTTACATCCTAGACTTTTTCTTACCTTTCCTTTTTGTAGATTCGTTCCCCTTTGGCCTTTCGCAGATGCCCTTCTCCACTTCCCTTTCCTACCCGTGAGCCCTTCCAGCCCTTCCACGTCGGTAAGACAGACCCGAAACACGAAAGCACCGACGAGATACTGTTAAAGACTGCCAGCCTTACGAGGGATCGTCGAATATTTCGGTGTTCTCTTACGCCCTCTAGGATATATTCTGACTTTAGTCAGAAAACAGAAGACTTCCGACAGAATTTCGTCGGTGCAAAAGACCACTGAGAAGATTATTATTAAATGTTATATTCTCCGCCATATTTCAGACAATGTATTGACACTATTTTTATACTATTCTCGTAGCTGGAGCAACTTTTACCGATGTGGTATTTCAGATCACTGTAAGTTTTACGTTATCCCCGCGTCCATTTCGCCCACTTTTCGGTATCGCTGTATAGCACAGATGCTGGCAGTCTTTAACAGTATATGGTCGGTCACGGAAGCCCCTAAGGGTGTTGTGTCTATTCTTATACCTTGTCTGTGCTACTATTTCCCTCTTACTTTAAACGTTTGCCGGTAAATTATCAGCCAGTGATTCTTTCTTATCAGCAGGCAAAGAAACAATCGATGTTTATCGCAAAAACGATGCACTCCGCAAGAAAAAGTTTATTAACAGAAAAATCTGTAAACACAATTAATATTTCATCCTTGACGTCTCGCTAAAAATAGTCCTCGTCCCGACAACAAATGCAAAGTTTAATTTGTTTGCATCCAGTATAAAATACAATTTTCCGGAAGTCCGGTTTCCTCTCCTAACTTTTTGCTTCCTCATTTCCGCGACGGACAAACCGGAAAAAAGGAAAGGTACTTTATCTTAGACCTATATACAACTCACGCTCGCTGTTATCTTTCGACTTCTTTCTTTGGCGAATCCTGCTGCGCCTCGGATACAGAACGAAATGATTTGTGCGACGATCTCGGCCGGTTCAGTTCGCGAAAATCGATATCCCTGTTCTTCTCCTTCGTCTTTGCACGATTCAGACCACGAAGAAAACGGTTTCGTTATTTTGAAACAGCAGAATGCGACGGGCGACCATTTTCCACGGTTTTAACTTGCTTTTATACCGAAAAATCCACCCTCACATTCGTCCGTTATTTCGTCCATTAATGCTGATATGCTTCGCAAATTCGACAATTTCGTGCACAGCGGTGAGAGAGCGCCGCCTGTGGTCAGCCAATTTCGAAATTGTACTAGTAATCATTGTATTGGCATAATCAATGCCGTTCCGCGGCTTTTGTATAAGTGCTCGAACTATGGTCGCGCTGGTTATAATATTATTTCATTCCATTTCACCTGCTGACGGGAAAATTACCATTCTCGTTCAGTTATTTAATTTTTTACCGTCGGGAAACCGCAGACCCATTATTCGTGATTAATTATTAAACCTTTACACTGCGATTTATTTTACGGTTATACTGATCAGAACATCGTCGGCCATAACTTTTTAGAAGAAGAAAGTTTATTGTACTATTTTAGGATTTTATTTCAGCTTAATGGAAATTAATAACATAAATACATATTTAATCAATTCTTTTCGAAACCTTCATCACGAGTCTGACCACATTCAAGACTTTTTACAAACAATTTTTGTTACATGTATTTTATATGTATTTTCTCCGAGATATACATATTACTCTTGAGAAGATTCAACAATATTATTTCATATCGTCCCCAGATCCGACGAATAAACTTCTTTCTCTTAAACTGAGAAACTTTTTCCAGAAAAAAGGTTACTGGCATGACTATTATGCAACCCCACCTGTTTCCAAACAACTTTCAGTCACACGACCGTACGCAAATATTTCTCGTTACTCTTGTTAACACGTCGCGAACAGATTTCAGTGGGAAGTCCGCGCTGAAACTTCTGTTAAAACATTTAAAACACGTGCGCGATCGGGGTAATTTTCATACGGAATTAACAATCCGACCGTGTTTGTTACCGAATTAATAGAAACACTTTCCCCACGGCAAGGAATATAAATAGCTCCTAATACAATGTCGTTCAATTCTATGGCATCGAACCGCCGCGCGGCTGCCATTCTCGCAGCGCTGCGCGAAGTTTAATTAAGCGGCCGCTTAATCAGACCGGCACGTAAATTTTCAGAGAAATTCCCGGGAAAAGACAATCTCGCCGGGCATCGATCTCCAGCTCCGTGACGTCTCTATTGTCTCTGAATATTTATATCGTCGCAACTTGTTACCGTCAAGTTATCACCCGCGAGCCATATTAAACAAGTTTCTCCAAAATTGTAACGGAATGCTCGAGTGCCACGGTGTGAAACTATGCAGATCGGTCGAACGAGAACACGCGTTCGCGGATTTCGACAGCTGTTTGGAGGCCATGCGTCTGTTACTTGTCTGATTCTTGACGGCAGTATTCACTGGAAAATCATTGATCTCTTAAACTATTTCGATCCACTTCTGCCGGTGATTCACGTTTGTTCGCGAACAATCATTGGCACACTCAGTTTTTCGATAACCTAGACCGCAAGCAATTAAATTTTATATAATAGATTTTTTACGTCATATTTGATTCCCTTAAGTGGGGGCTTTTTTATCAAAAATTTTTTTATCAATTATCGATTATATGTGCTTCTTACCGAGTACATTCCAGCACACAACAGTTTCGCTACTTTAATTCGCAAGAAATGGTTCTTCCATAAGACCATGAAATAATTTTATTTGAATACTTACGTTTTTCAAATTTTATAGAGTAGCGTAATTTTGAACTCACACGTGACTTGCAATAATAAAAACCAGTTGAAAATGGCATAGGCAATTCTTCCATTGGAAAAAGGCTGTAAACTGAAAGACTTTTCTTCTGCTTTCTTTATTAAAGTAGAGTAAGTTCAAATTACGCTCCTATAAAGTGTAGATAACCTGACATATATCCTTCTTCCAGACGCCTATTCACTTATGCTTCTTATTAGCAGAAACAATAGATCATCTAGTAAAAACTCTTCTTTTTATTTGTCGATCGTATGCTTGTTAAGAAAATAATGATTACGTCTGTGAATTATTAAAACTAAAATTAAATTATTATTAAAGTGTTTAACATGTTCTCATCAACAAAATATTCCTTTTATGTTGTTTTATTAATTCACAGACGCAATCATTATTTTCTGGAAAAGGGTCTAAACAAAGACCGAAACGTCGAAATTAATATATTGCAAAATTGCTTTCAATTAAAGTGATCGAACCGGTGTGCCAAAAACATCAACTTTCATTATGTAATAAATTTGTTACTCTACATCTACATCCATTAAGCACGACAAATTGAACCGTTCTCCGTTCAATGTCTTTGTTGTAATATCAAAAAGGAAGCCACGTTACTACTCTATAATTCTAGCCATTGTTTGCGATCGACGGAACAGGAAGTCAAGGTTCCAGCCATCACAGACTTTCGCTAATGAAGGGCTGGAATAGGTTTGTTTCGATTCCGTGTCGGAATTAGTTCGTCGTGTGTCGCGTGACGCTAACTACAGAGCTAGAACACGTGCGGGAATACGTTTGTTTTCGACATTGACGTGGCAGTACGTGCGGCGTGTGCTGGCCAAACATCGTCACGGCGTTCCGACAGGAAGAAGCGTGTCGGAATTAGACCACGACGCCTTGGTAGGAGCGTCGGAACAAAGCGGCCACCAACATCGAGACGTTCTTACGACAGTACCGACGCCGGCGTCCATCCCTTCGAGGTAGAGACTTCATCCTCTCCTCGGAACTCCGTGTATCTTCTTCCGCGCAATTTGTCGTCCTGCGTTCGTGTGCGTGGCCCCCCAAATGCATCAGAAACGAAAAGTAACATCCAAGAAAGAAGAGAATAGGAAACGCGAGTGTTGCCGACAGTCTTGTAGCATTTGCGAGTCGAATGTATCGGATCGCAGTGTTTTGTTAAGATGTGTCGAGATTTCGGGCGATTGTTCGACTTAAAACGTGTCTGTTTTCATCGAGGAAATTCGATAAAACGATAAACACGTGGCGACAACAACGAGAAAGGCGCAGCCACTAATTGACGCGAATAGCCGACCTTGACAGACCCTCCTGTTTGCCTTGGACGTCAAATCGGTTGTTTGGGAAACGAACACGGGTGAACAGTTTGCCATGGCCGTGCCCCAAGAAATCTGGCGAGGGTTGGCATCCCTTCTGATCACCGAACCAATGACCTCGTCCAAGACTTGTTAATTTGATTATATGCAGACTCGTCGAGCGCTTAGAATAGACAGTTTAACTATCACCGTCAGGTGTTTGTGACGATTTCATTTTTGAACTTTGCGTGGAACAAGTTAAATAAATTTTTCACGCTATTATTTAGAGCCATGAAGTCATAAATATAATATATGATGTTTAATTACGAAGAGTTCGAGGTACGGATAATGGTAGCCATCCTATTAAACATTAAAGGTAAAACTGTCCTTGCTTCTTTTGCTAACCACTTGACGACAATCAACAAGTGTCTATTCCTCCTCGAACAATTTTGCTCGGCTATTTCATCAAGTGTAACTAGACTGTAAAAGGATGCTTCCAGGGATACTAGATGTTCCTATGACTAACGTTCCGCATAGACTTCTTGTAGTAGAATTCTTCTTTGAATAGTAACAGGTTTCTCTCGTGCACCTTGAACTCCAGCAGCAAATATAAGAATTTTATCGCCATAGTTTGCGTGGCTGCAAAACGACCGTTTACGGTCGAAAGTATCATTTTTCGGTTGGCGGTTCCCAAAAGAGCAATTTCATCCGGTAACTGAGCGCCAATTTCTGTTCGAGAGATTCCCGGGCGAAGTTTCGCCACTTCTCCACGGCATCGAAACACAACAGACAAAAGTTCCCGATGGCGACGGGGGGCGCGTGTTTTTCCAAACGAAATCTAATTTGAACCCGCAAAAGCCCAGCGTCTGGCTCGGAAACTCGCGTGGCTACGCTCTTGACTTATTTTCTTTCCACGAGTCCGCGGTAAACAATTTACAGTTGTCCTTTGATATTCTTGGAAATGCATAAATGTTTTAGCTGGCTCCACACGGTGGATCGAAAAATTTGATAAAACGTCAACTTACTTAAAACGATACTCAATCAGTTTGTTCCTATTTAATTCCTCTTTTGTGATATATAGATATGTTGGTATATAATCAATTACCACACATTTAAATATTGTATGAAGTGTTATATCAATTTCATATCCACAGAATGAAAAAAATCGTATATAATGGGATTATTCTAGGTCGAAAGAAATATTCAAGTCAAAATATCTCCGACAGCAAAGGGTTAAAAATGATGAGAAGCTAAATGTCACTACATGTTATCATTTTTTAAGAGCTGTGGTCTTAAAGTATAAGTTTTGTCTTTACTGTTCCAACTAATCATATGTCTGTATTAAAATATCTGTGTATCTCTAATATACCACATTCTATTTTGTAATTATTATATTCTGTTTTGTATGTGGCGTATTTCGTCTTTTTTGTAATTATGTTGAAATAAATCTCATATGAGATTTTCTAATAAAAAAAAAGCTAAATAATGAGAAAATTAGATGCATGATTTAGTTATTTTAAACATTTAAAGTAGCATGTTTATACGCTGCTTATCTGTTTTCGGATATGTCCTGATTATTCTGTGCTACATGCACATTTAGTATTGTTAGATAACACGGACATATATGCACAACGTAATATTTTCGATGAATACGACTTGTGTTTATTCACTGGGAGTTCATTCATTGAACAAATCAGCTTAGGAAAAATTTGAACACTGGGAAGGTTATAAGAATTAGACCAGCCAAACATTGTCCTCTTTCCTCCACATTAAGAACAGTCAAACCCGTAAGGGCCAATTTTGCTGGAAGGAGTAACATCCGGCGAAGGGCGTCGTTCAGTGCCGGAATACGAAACATTTTTCTTCCATTAGCGTCAAGCTACCGGCACAGCGTCGCCGCCCCCGCCGTCGAATTTCATTCTTCGCCCCTGCTTCTTTTATCTAGCGAGCAACATCTCGCGGAATCGTCGACGGATATTGCCGTCGTTGTTTTCTCTCTTTCTTCTCTACGAGCTTCCTTCTTACTACAGACCGTTCCAGCCTTTCTTCTTTTTTCTTCTTTTATGATCCACCCCTCGCGATACGGGGTTTCTTCTCGAGTTTCTTGACTTCGATCGGGATTCGCTGTGATTGGCTTATGCGGTGTTCGGCCCGTCGCCTGCTACCCTTGATGCAAGGTGTAAGTTCGGAGTGACAAGCGAGTGCTCGGTTCGCAAGTATCGTCTACTCGGAAACTCGAAAGATTCGCGTGTGTACTGGGTATTGTTCGACCGATCGTAAAGTTCTACAATTTTCCGTGGGTCGACGGTGTAGTATGCTGTTACGGGATTCTTCTGTTTTCATGACTTCATTCAGTATTGAGCAACAGGATTTGCTCTTGTGCAAAGAATAACTTCAAAGTAGTCTAAGTTCAAAGAAGTTCAAAGGAGACTACCTTATGAGGCTTAAGACTACCATTCAGCTGATCGTAAAGTTCTAGCGTTCTGCGAGGAGTGCCATTCTTCTGTCGACATGACTTTGTTCAATATCGAGGAAGCAGTTCTTGTTCAAAAGAATTTCATTGCTGATTAATGCTATGACGAGTATGATATTATCCAGCAATATACATATTCCAAGATCACCACAACGTAATACGTTTGCACAACAGCGTTTAAATATTCAAGAAAACCTTTTTGCGAGGAGTGCTGCGACTTCATCGTACATCGAATAAATATTCCGACATCGGAAGTTACGGCGCATGAAGACTACGTAACTCTGTCGGGAAAATCAGTTGAACGAGAGCTAGCAAAGGCAGAGAATTTCACCGATGCCAGGACAGGTTAAACTTTTCAAGGGTCGGACGTTTCGGAAGAAAGGGTGCCAGATTCTCGTGGAATGATCTCCGGGAAACGTGCGGTTCAAATGTTTTCGGAAAGCGGGTAACGGTGACTCGAAGAAAATTGCACGTTCGACTACGACAGCTGCGAGACCCGATGATTTATCGTGTATCGGGGAAACAATTCCGTCGAGTTCTAAAGTCGCGACTGGATATATATTCCGCACGGCTCTCTGGGATGTGTGAACAGTCAAGAGTAAAGTGGGATACGAAAGCTGGCGCCTGATTATGGCAAAAGTATTTCTGCTGGATGTTCCCTCGCGAACTGCTCCGGGAAACTGAATTATATTCGTGCTAAGGAACATCGAACTGTTACTGGCTGCGAAGATCATTTTCATTAGCCGTTTCTGTGAAACGAATGGCAATGTATAATCTTAAAAACTCGAACATTCTAGAAACATTGTTAGAAGAAATGTATCTATAAAGTAACTCTCAAGCAACTCAGAAGGATTCGAGGTGAAACAAATTTTCTTTCAGAATTATGAAAAAAATGCTTCGAGATAAACTCTTGTAAAATTAATTATTTAATATGCCCTATAAATACTAAGGATTGAAGATAGTAGTGTTAATGATATAAAAATTGATTTGACTGGAAAAGTGACCGATTTTATATCGGGCGGAAGAGTTTTTCCGCGAGGTGTGTGACTGTGCCACGGACGTATTAGAATGGAAGAAGTTACGTACAGTCAGGTGAGCCGAGGTTAAAAGTCAGCGACGCGAACTGAATCGGTGTGTACGAGGAAAGCGCGGTTCAACACGAGGAAACAATGATCGACTGGGTGTCTATCGTGCGTCATTCACGGCGACGCTTCAGCGACTATATGTACGGGGTACCCATCAAAGTGCGCAAACGAAGAACAAAGAAGACCTGTCGATCCACAGAGCGCGGTAATCGTAACGTAGTTCCGCGCGACTCGAAACGATCGAGCGACATTTGTGGATGCTGTTGGCATCGCGTGAGTTTCTTTCACTTCAATGATACATTTCCATTCGAACGGCGCGTTGCTAACTTATGGATCAAACGGGCAAACGATTTTGAAAAAAATGTCCACACAACGTGACACGCAACGTAAAAACGCAAAAGGAACGCGGAGACAGAACAATACGGACTGTCTACAATATCGATATAAATATATAAATCTTCGGGCAGAAAGTTTGAGGCCGAATTTTTATTTTATGTCCAAATATAGCTTCCATTTTTTAAATTATAATTCTTATAAAATCCGCAGTCTAATTATATATGTGTGCTCTTAGTGGTAACACTTTTGAATGAGGAAGCTGTTTTAGAAGTTCTCGAACAACATTTCTTTTTGCCCGATGTACCGGTTCATTTTTTAATTTACAGTTCGAGTTGTCGTAGCGTCACGGCTATCATTAATAGCAGCTGGAGTGCCAAATTTTGAAGTGATTTATTTTTAAATGGTACTTAACGAGAAATGTTCAAAGCGTTCGTGCCGCGCGGGGAAAAGGACAGAAACTCTCGAAACGGACCGGAACGCTTTACTATGAAGTCCCACGTTTCGAGGCGCAACGTTGACGGATTTAAAGCTCTTCGAAATTTCGTGCCGTGCCGTTCGCTAAATTCGTTTGGAAAGCAGGAAGCCGTCGTTTATTTGTACGATCCGTACGTAGATCAGCGCGTAGTTCATTTACCAGAGGGATTGCGTTAAAGCGCTGAAAAATTGACTAAACGGCCAGCCGAATAGGAAGTATCGCCAATTTATTTCATCCGATCGCGCCAGTTTATCTGGCTTGAAAAATATTGCGAATTTGTCACTGCAGAGTAGAGTTGTCACAGATTCTTTTTTTCATTCGAAATAATTGAAAGGCGCAGCAGCTCCAAATACGGAATTACGTCCGACGCGTATACACTTTCCTTGCTTTGTAACTCGTTTTTCGGGAGTGACAAAAAATATCATAGGATTTAAACATTTCGTAATTTACAAAGTAGCCGCTTTCGTGTGAATATCTCAGCACAGACTATATAAAAATTCGCAATATTAAACGTAACTGGTAAAAAGAAGCTAATTCAAAACGTTCTCAATCCTCTTAAACAACTTTGAATGCAATTAAAAAGACGAAAAACGTTGAAAATCTCTGGTGGTGCTAATTTCTTTCTCCAGGAGGTGTAACATATTTTTCTTTTTATTTGGAACTCTGTTGTACTCGGTACTGATCCCGAAGAAAAGTAGTGCAGAAAGATCAGAATTGGGGAGCAGCATACGCGTCGCTGTTTATTCGCGCGTATGTGAACAGCCGGTTGAAATGGAAGGGTTTCAATAAACGTTCGCCTCGATCATTGATAGTGTAGCCGGGCTCCTCGATAGAGCCCGTCGTATCCGGAAGCCCCGCGGAGTCGCGATAATGAAATGAAATCCGGGATTCCGAGAGATTAGCCGGTGAAAGTCGGAGCGTCGGCGATATCGAAACCTGATGCAACCAGTGCGTCGGTTGGGGCTGAGGGCAGCCAGTCGAAACCGTGCTGAACACTGGTATACAGGCCCCCACCCCCGCCCTCTGATCGATTTCTTCTGGTTCGTCGACGAGCGACACGTGAAATGATTTTTTTGAACGTGCCGAAAATCGGCCCGAGCGAAGCCAGCCCCCTAATTGTGCACGTCAACGCGGACAAACGAAAACGCGAGAAATTTTCCGTTAATCGTACTACCCCGTTGGTGAGCGTGCGCATTATTCCGAATTACGTCGTTATTTTAATCAAATTATTTTTATTTTATTATTCTATTCACTCTCGATTTCGAACGATTCAAACGGTTGGTGACGCAAGTGACGGTGGTACTTCTGATTCTTGAATAAACATAAAAGACATACGCTGTCATCAGGTTCTCAGTGATACATTCAGGATTGTCCATATGTGAGGAATAGTACAGGGTGTTCTAAAAACGTTCGGGTTAAAGTTTCACTTAGGAGACCAAAATTTTCATATTTTCTCTATGTAACATTATACTATTCGATAAAGAAATGAGTAACTTTAAGAAACTCGAAGATTTTCGGGACACCCTGTATTACAGCAATAGAATCTATATTTGAAAATCCAATGTTAGCACACGTGTACAGTCTGTTTGGCCAGAAGTGTGAATCCGAAAGGAATTTTAAGTATTAGATAATGGTTGCAGGTGGAGTAGTTTAGTATCGGGATTCTGTAATTGCAGAAAACGCGATACACTGGCGGAGTTGAAGAACAATTGCCGCCCCCACCGTCGCCACCCCAGCTAAAAGAGGCTGGACAATTGGACGGAGTTCCTAGACCGAATTCGGTCGATCGCATCCTTCATCCTGACGGCAGCCAGCACTTAACTAGTCACGAAACGCTCAATAAGGTAAGGGTTCCTGATTTATATGATCCTTGTAATTGAAAGTAACCGGAAGAAAGTATTCCGCACCATGTACAATATTTACTAAGTTTAACTCTCTGTTGAATTGGTGGGTACTGTGTAACAGGAGAAAATTTTTATACCTAAACATCTGATTACTTCAACAACTTAAATTATTTTTATGAGCGACAGTTGTTTCATCCAAAAACGCAGCAGTTTCGTTAATTTCAACAAGAACTGTGTTTACTAATAAGTAGACTGCGGATTTTATGCATTTATAAGGGAAACCAGAAGGTGAAATATAAAATAGTAATATAAAAATAAAATATAAAATATTCATTTTAGTGTTACTAGAATTATTGAAAGAAGAAATAAAATTTTATTTGACTCTTATTTTTGCAAATTAGTACAAGAAACTTGTTGCATAAAGATCAGCAGTCTACTAATTCCAGATTCCTTGTGTACAGAGTGTCCTTCTCTAATTTCTTTTTCATATAATGAAAGAAAAGTTTTACATCAAAGAAGATAACAATCGGGTGGGACGTTCAATAATTTATGGCAGTGAAATGTTAGAGTATATTTCACCCCTATGTAGCCAAATGAAATGCAGTTTTTAAATATAGCATTCAAACGATCTAAGCAAACCCAATGAAAATTGTAATGCAAAAACTAGTTTATTTTGTTTCACTTTCCATTAAGTAAAATTTGAAATTCGATTATGTCGAACCGCGTGCGTAGTGACGCATGCTCAGTAATCTCCACTACGTTCGCCATCTATCCTATATTCTGCGAAACATGTGGAAAATCGATGGAGAGAGTCGGCAACATCCTACTGTGTCCTAGCTATACTGACTGCCCAATGCATAAACCAACGGAATTTCATAAATAAACAATATTCCTAAATCAGCGATAAATCTTTCTATAATTCTCTCATTTATTAGCAGCATCCATTCATAGTCTTGTAAAACTTGAATTCTCTGAAATTGTTTTCAACAATCAAACATTTTAAACAAGCAATATAAAGGAATAAATTTTAGAATGATTTCAACGATTAATATTTTGAAGAATTTTATAAAAACGAATCTACAATAATTATTACTAATACATCGATCGAGGAACACGCGAGTTACCATTCGTACCAGTGTTATCGACAGCATTTCATCCCTTCAGCACCGAATACCTCGTCGGTACCTTCAGCAAGTGGACTCAACGGGTGCAAAACCGGTTGGTAACGGGTCGTGACGACGAGATGGAACTAATAACGTGGAAATAACAGTGTTCTGAAATATCAACATGGGTATAAGTTCCGCTACCGACGATGTACTAGTTTCTACTCAACTAGAACCAGAGAATATATGTGCATTGGGGTTGTCGGGCTGCCAGGCAACGCAACGCGTTGAGGTACACTCGGGAAGATTGACTGCAGAGAGGACATTGTAGATTGACTACAAAGAGGACATTGTAGATTGACTACAGGAGTGAACAGGTCTCAGTTAACCACCCTTCTCAATGTATCAACGCCGAATACTGGCTCCAACCGGTCTGGTACATACAAGCAATGTCCGAGACATAGCAGAAGGAAATATAGGACCGACAACGTAATGCTCCTAGATCCGATATATGAAGGAACGTAATCGAAACTGATATCAACCAAACTGATCTTAAGTCTGTCTCTGTGTATAAAATATGGCAGAAACGCCACTAAAATGATAAGAAATTTTTTTTCGAGTCGCCATAAATCCCTTTGGGAAACATGTTTTTAATGCAAAGTGAACCTATGTGCAAGATTTTAGCTGAATCCGATTTGACCGACTTTCGGAAGTTTACCCACCAGCCCTTTCCCACGAGTAGGATCTCGTTTCCAACACCCTCTAAAAGATGGCGGTTTCAGAGGCACCCTCGGCGAATTTTTGTTACATATTGCATAGGCTGAATCGCCGATAAAGACACGCCCCACGTTATCGCGGGGATGATTGTAAAAGCACGTGGACAATGCAGTTTTGATTAAACCCGGATAAGATCGGTTCGCCGGGAGTTGGAATTCAGCTTGTCGTAATCTTGATTCGATCGAAAAATCCCTGGAACGATCGTCTGCCGTTAATGAGCCACGAGAACTAACCTTGGGCCGACGTGACAAATTGAAACGCATTATTGATTCCTTTTCGAGACAGCCGACTTGACGTGAATAGTACATACGCGACGGTTTTTTGTTACACTTTGATCAATGACGCGGATAGGCGACGCTTTTGATTTATTGTCGTCCGAGCCGCGGATATAAGTCAGACTCGTCGATTCGTATTAATGGTGGGACTCCATCGCGCTTTTTCGAGCTACATTTCACTTGGCCCCGCTCGAATGATGAATTCTCACTGTTACGGACCTGAAGGCGGTCATTTTTCCTCAAACCCCGCCGACACACCACCACTGTGCTCGCTGGTTAGTTCGGGATCAAGTGAGTCGTTCAAAAGCGAAACACTAAATCATAATTGGTTGTCTTTCGGGGCTTATCTCGCCATTGAGATTCAATTATTTTAATTTTGTTAGACTCATTGCGGGATTGTTCGAGAGCCAACTCTAATTTTTGTATCTCTATACGTACAATAATGCTACTTGTGGTAAAAGTTTTTTAAATTTTAGAAATTTCAAGAGGACTTGAAGGAAAAGTTGGCGAAATTGATTAGAGACGATCGTGCGCCATTAAAATTTCAAATCCATCTCCTCGCCATTGATTCATTCCTGACATTTAATCAAACTTTTGTTCAGACATTCTTTTCAAGGGTATCGATCGTGGCTCTTTCTATTTTTCATTAGACTTTATTCGCTTCTTAATTTGCTGATTGACTCTTCGCATGTCTCTCGAAAAGTATTTCTAAATAAGAAGAAAAAGAAATCGCGAATTTAATATTTTATTCCGGCGAACTGCAGGCTTGCAAAAGGTATTCTTGCTTATCTCGCAGCATCAGGTTCGACGGGTGCATTATTTACAACACGAAACGCATCGCCACGTTCGCCTCATTCATCGTTTGTGTTTTACACGCCGAATGGAATACCGACGACGATATGTTGCCGGCTGCATTACAATAATTCTATCACCCTGTCACGAAACGTATTTTTCGTGGTGGATATTCTCCTTCTGGCCGGCTTCACCTTTTCTTCCTCGGGTTCCTCCTGGTGATTTATCGCATCGTTTTTACCTTCCTACTTGGAATCAACCTTCAGCCCAGTCTGAGCCGCGTCCACCGATCCTGAGAAAATTTTACGACCGACCTGGAACTAGGAAAACCCGGGAAAAACCAGCGAGAACGTACACCGCGGATACTGTTTTGTGCCCGATATTATATTCTATTTGAACAGCTCTCCTCGGCTCTTCAAAAAACATTCACGCGCTTAGTAGAACTGACATTTCTCTGCTCGCGACAGATCTGCATAACAGGCTTTCATATTAAAAAACATGAAGATCGCAGGGAAAAAGCTGGCTCGCGAACATTTAACTTTACAGTACGTTTATTGTGCTTTCCTGTTATGATTAGAATGGCTGTTTTCTCCCGTCTTCTTGTGCAATGTTTTGCTACGAACGCACATTTGGACTGAATCTCTAAAACGCACAGTTTCATTTGGTAAAAAATTACTTGTTCCATATCGGTATTTAATACATCTATGCACATTACTTTCAAAATGTTTAGAATATAATTATAATTAGAACAAGCATTTAGAAGTGAACATTTTGTGAATGTTATTTTCGATCAAAAAATTACGAATTTTCTTTTGTGAACACTACCAAACCTATTTAATATTTCTAAAAAAATTTATTTTGAAATGAAGAGCATTTTGTTACTTTGAAAGTGCATACCTCAAATTTAGAATCACAGTTCACCATTTATTAAATAAGTAATTCTTAATGGACTAATGAATGTTGTCGAAGTTATTTTCTTTGACATAGAATATTTTCAGTATACTTTTCCTTTGTGCAATGCCGCAAGAATAATTTCCATCTTCGTCCTTCTTCAGGAATTATTATTGTTTAAAGTGTCACAGATATTTCTTCTAAACGTGGCGTGGCTAAAAAGCCAAAAATGAATTTTTATGAACAATAAAAAAAATCAAGAAAAACAAAATATGAATCTTACAATTCCAAGAAAATTGAATTTATGTTTTCTCTTAGAAGTAAGTACACTGCACAACAATAATATTGGATTCGTATTAATTAGTTTCATTGC